>WBNH01008314.1:0-14041 GCA_013401255.1 Urocolius indicus
CCCCTACCACGCTGTGATTCTCTATGCACACAACTGCACTTCATGCTGCCTCCCAGCTCTGTCTGATGCTGCTCACAAACTTCCCCACTCTGCTTATATGACAGCTGAGGATGTGCAACACACGTCTGGGAAATCACACCACAGACACACCATTCTGGCATGCTGCAACACAGCCATTACTTACCTACAACTGAAAACAAACTAACAAAAAAGCAGTAATCCATTAGCAATACTGATTAATTAATTTTATCATCATAATTAATAATTGCTACTATCACACCATCTTCAGGCCCATGACTGGAGTCCAAATTCCCTTCAGCATCATCTGGCATGAGACTGGTCATGAGGATGGATGAATCATAGAATCATGGAACTGTAACAGCTGGAGAACACCTTTAAGATCAAGTCCAACCATTAACCTCACACTGCCAAGCCCGTCACTAAACTAAACCATATCAGCCCAAACACACACATAACATAGATATGACTGTAGTTTGGACTTTCACAGAATTTCAAGGGCTGGAAGGGACCTTGAAAGCTCATCCAGTGCAACCCCCTAGAGTAGATCATGCAGGAACTCATCCAGCTGGGCTTTGCATATGTTCTTCTCCTCCTTTCCCTCAACAAGCACCACCTCTGAGAGCTGGGCTGGCCTGACACTGGATGCAATCGCAACCAAAAAGTTGTTCAGCTAACAAGGAGGTGGAATGATGCCATATTAATGACACACCTAACACATAGACTTTTTGATGTCATTTCCCACAGGAGACTCAGTTGTGCAGCCACGTTACAGTTTGGAACTGGTCACAGCTTGGTTCTGGTATGAAAAGAAGGGGTTAATGGCAAAAGCCATGACGTGCAAGAAGTAGGGAAAGGAAGGGTAACTGCTCCTTCAGGTACAGTCAGAGAGCTTGGCAGCCCTATTTTCACAGAGTGACTGATGCAGTGTGGCCTGTAGCTACTGTATTTGACAGGGAGAGCTCTGAAAGTTCTCAAGATAGACCAAATGCACAAAAATAAACGCCGTGTGTGCAACTAAATGTAAAACCAACTGAAGGCTCAAAGGGATAACCCGAGGTCAAATTAGCAAAACTTTTAAGGTCAGTTAATTTCATTAACTCATATGCAGCAGCTTCAAATAATTTTTAAGCGTGTTTTGCCTATAAAATGTATGTTTTCATTAAACGCATCATTACTTTTATGGCCTCTGCAATCAATCTCTCTTTTCCTCCTTTTTAAACATGAGAAACCAATCAGACACAGACACAAGCATTTATACTGATGAGTTTCTTTCTAAGTATGCGCGATAGCTTAGAGGCAGGGAGAATGAGATGATACCATTTCATCACACACGGTAAGAGATGGTTTTAACGACTAGAGGAGAAACACACACTTCAGAAAACAGGGCCTGACACTGGAGATGGGGAAAACATCCCTGAATGATGGGAGGACACAGCACTATTTTTCATATTCATGCATTTCTTTTTCTCTCAGTACAGAGTGCCCAGGTAGCAAAGAAGTCCAAGGGCATCCTGGCTTGTATCAGAAACAGTGTGACCAGCAGGACCAGGGCAAGGATTGTCCCTCTCTACAGGGCTCTGGTGAGGCCACATCTTGAATCCTGTGTCCAGTTCTGAGCCCCTCACTACAAGAAGGACATTGAGGGGCTGGAGTGTCTGCAGAGACAGGCAACAAAGCTGGGGAAGGGTCTGGAGAACAGGTCTGATGAGGAGTAGCTGAGGGAGCCTGGAGGAGGCTGAGGGCAGACACAATCACTCAATACAACTGCCTGAAAGGAGATTATAGCATGACAGGTATCAGTCTCTTCTCCTGGGCAACAAGTGATAAGACAATAAGAAATGGCCTCAGGAGAGGTTTATATTGAATAGTGTGAAAAACCTCTTCACTGGGAGAGTTGTTAGACACTGGCAGAGGCTGCTCAGGGAGCTGGTAGAGTCACCATCCACGGAGATATTTAAAAGACACGTAGCTGAGGTGCTGAGGGAAGTGATTTTTGTGGTGAAGTTGAGGTTAGTGGTTGTACTCAACCTTAAAGGCCTCATCCAACCAAAACAATTCTGTGATTCTGTATTGCTCACTCATTTTAGGGCTCAGTAAACACAAACGTCTCCTCTTTATGGCACTTACACAAGACACACAGCCTTGTGCACAACGCACAGGCCCAACATTCCAATTCCTCTCTTCTGTTTCAGCTCAGAACCATGAAGCACACCGTAATTTTACCTACAACCATGCCATCACCATTTCATCAAACTTCTTCAATCAATGTCGACGGTGCCCTGTTCTAAGGACTCTTTTCAGAGGCAGACAATCAGGAAAGTGCTCGGGGGCTCAAAACGAGATGCCATTTCCCCCTAACACAACTGTGTGAAACAGAGGAATAACCTTTGGCTTAGCCTGTCAAAGAACTCAATCTGTGAGACAGAAGCAGGAGGGAAATTTCCCATAGAATAAGAAAACTACTTCCCATTCAGACCTGTAGCAGGTGATGACATTATCAGAGAGAGGACAGATACTTGGGGTAATCTGGGAAACGGAGAAAAAGGTAGAAAGTGCAGGTTCCAGGGAAGCTCTGAGGAATAGAGTGGAGCAACAGCTCAGAGCCTCTCACATCCAGCAGAATTTATTAGCACAAACCCAGTTCTGGCTGATTTCTTCCTCTTAGGCTGACAGCCTCTGTAGGTGGTCTATATAAAGTGTTTCCAGAGTTGCGAGGCATGGGAATGATACAGCAGGCTGTGTGCTATCTTCGAGTGAGCTTGCTCAGTGCCTGCAGCCACCAGCTCACAGGACGGGCTGGTGAAGGGCTGCTGCCTCAGCCCAGCAACAGCAGTGAACCCCTGGCACAGAGCAGCCTATAACTCACTCATACCTGTGCCCCCAGCATGGTTGTGCAGGGTTTAAAAGAGAAACCCTTAAGCTACATCTGGCTCCTCACACAGCTAGCTGCTGTGTTGCCCCACCTGTGATACAGTGCATCCCCAAACCAAATAAAGGCAGTGTGGATAGCTGTGTTAACTAGCAGTGAGTAACAGTAATCAGCAGCTTGTCATGTAAATGTTGAATAAAAACTTCAGCCAATTAAACAAAGCCCCATGCCAAGAACAATTGTGTGAGGATAGGGCACACATGGATGATTTTTGGCAAAGAATAGTTGTTAACTTTACTAATACTGACCTGCATAGAACTGCAGCAACTGTCTCTTACTAGATGCTTGCAGCATCTGACACAGCTGAGGCTCTGCTCTTGGCATTACAAACAACAACAATGAAATGAATGGCTGGAATCACAGCCCCCATCTCTGCATTCCTGTCTCCTCCTTTCTCATTCCTCTGCTGAAAAAAAAAAGCAAGCATATACCTCAAGCTTAGAAATGAATTAATCAGAACCAGTTTATCACAGACAAACACTGTCTCGCTGCTTACAGTGGAAATATTTGCTCATGCATTTTTTGTCTAGACACCTTATATTTCAGGAATACACAGCGTTCCTTCTGGCCTTGGAGTGACTCATTAAACAGCACATCTATCCAGCACAAGCAACCAAAAGGAGGCAGTGAAAATAATTAGCCAGTCCTGCATTTCTAGAAAGCTCAAATAGTAATTAAAGTAGGTGGCTCTGCAGAACAAATCATTTCTTGGTGAGTAAATTAGCAAGCGCATTCCTGCCTGTTTGGAAAGTAAATGTACTGGTTAGTGCAGTGGTGAATGCCTGGATTGGATTGTTTCCTCTCCCCAGAGGTGAAGGAGGGAGGGGAAACTTAGATCCTTCATGAACTGTCACAGTTATCCACTGGGACACAAAAAAAGCTCTAAGGGTACATGCTCCAGCTCCTGGAAGTAACAGGTTGGGGTTAAGAGTAACACCTGAGAGCGTTTCACACCTCAGACAGAAATTAAGCCCTCTGATCCAATCCTCTCCCTCACATCACCTTGCTGACTCTTTCCATTTGTGGTCTTTTCAATGGGATAGAGAAAACTATATAGAATTGATTTACAATGGACATTTTTCTGCTCCTATCGTCTGTAAAAATCTCAAAATGCATTTTCCACTGTGTAATATATTCAGAATAGAGTGCTTGGGTCTTTAAAATTCCAGCTCCCAACACAAGCCTGCTGCTTTCTGTTTGAAAAGGAATCAGCACCATGGAAGTAACTGCTGGATTAGAGAGAGAAGCACCTACAAACTTACTCATTTTGCAGCAGCGCCTTGCAATACACATTTGGAAAACAGAAGATGATCCAAAACACAAAACTCACATCTGTATCCATCTCCAGTTCACCGGGGCATCACAACCAATCCAGGATTTAAGCTGACACTTTAGTAGTAAACATGCAATGAGAGGTGAGAAAGGGGGTTGAAAAATCAAGGCGAGCGACTCATGTTTGATTGAGATGAAATAGGGTGGCAGCTGAGGAACACGGAAGACAGCTGATTAGGAATTGATAGAAGATAAAAAGACAAGGCAGATGTCAAAGGGAGAGATTCCAGGAATAGAGACGTGAAGAGAACCTGCACTAACAATGTATATGCATGGATGGATTGGAAAGGCTTTCCGTCTCAGCAGTGTTTAAGTAACAAATAAGCTACCAATTAGGAAACAACCCCATCTGTGCTGTGAAAGTTCAGCTCTTTCAAATGAAGCACCTCTTAAAGCGGAATTGTCTTCATGTGAACAGAGCCCCAGCTGACATGAATATCCTCAGACCACAATTAAATGGTCTCCCTACAAAGACAAGTGAGATAGCACAACTTAGACTCGTGCTTAGGCAGCTGCCCTGTGAAATGGGTGAGTTTGAAAGCCAGCTGAGTATCAAAAAATAGTTGAAAGATTTCATTAACATTCCTGCCTCAAAAACATGTTCCTCGCTGAACTGATGGGCCTAATAATGTAGTTTGCTTAATTGAGTTGATCTTCTTTTTTTTGCTGCAGACAAAGTTCGAGTCTTTGCAACAATCTGCTTGAGAAACGAACACAGATTGGAGTTTTCCATGACAAATTGTGTGGCTTTTAACTTTCTGTCAGTTCAGCTGGAGGATGCCTGGGAGATGTTGTGAGCATATTACTTTTAATTAAAGCAATGTAGTTATTTTGATTCTCTTGCAGAACTATTCTCCTCCAAACTGGAGACAAAAAGCAGGAAAACTTTCACAAGTGAATTCCTGTTTACTTGAAGTACGAACCACAGCAGGAATCAGTACATAGCCTAAGTTATAGAAGTAACCAAACAGAAATGGTAAAACAGACATTCCTCTATAGCAAAGCCCTCCAAGGAAGGAGCCTCCACACCCTCCCTGGGCAGCCTGGGCCAGGGCTCCCTCACCTCAACACTGACAGAGTTTTTCCTGTGTTTAAATGGAACTGTTTGTGTTCCAGCTTCTTTCCATCACCCCTTGTCCTGTCACTGGATGCAACAGATTAAAAGTGCTGCCCCAACCTCCTGATACCCACCCTTTGGGTGTCTGTCAATATTAATTAGCTCCCCCCTCAGTCTCCTCTTCTCCAGACTAAACAGCCCCAGGTCCTGTAGTCAGCTTGTGGGAGGAAGGCACACATCCTCAACCACCAGCAGCACTCAGCAGCATCAACGTCAGCTGCATCAGCTTTCCATGGCATAAACTGGACAACCTTCACTAAGCCATTCCAAAGGACAGCTTTTTGGCTGTTAAAATAGTTCAACGGAGGAAGTTAGAGTGAGCAAGCTGAAACCCTGGCAGCAAATGGTTTCACCCTTAGTGCCTAAGAAAACAAGTCAGAGATCTTAGGCTGGCCTCACTAGGAAAGCAGCATCCCCATAACCATCTGTGTCTAGGTGAGGGGACCAATGTGAAGTTGTGTTCCTACCTGGCCTCTGAAATGCAAACAACTGCTCTTGCCTGGTTTGGAGATTAATTGCTGCAAGTCAATATTCACCGGTGTTAAAAAAGAGCAGTGGGAATTAGTGTATAAGGAGTAGTTACAGGGACTATTTCCAGGTCCTTGCAGCGTTCTGTGGGTGACCCAACGTTGGCAGCCAAGGCCGTTTGTGAGCGCTCACACCGACTGGGGTGATGAATCACTGAGACAGATGCAGCTCTTAACAGATCATAAGCTGCTAGAGAAGCAGTGTCTCCAGCCTTGTCCCTCTTAACAGCATACCACTAGGTGTGTGAGCTCAAAAAGAGCTACCCAATTTGCTGAGAAGCGTTTGCTTCCCCATTTTACTCTGTAAAGCCCGGAGCCAGCTCTGAGCCAAGCTTACAGCCAGAAGGTGCCTACAGTGTTGTAGTTTTGCCTGGGACAGGCTTTAGCAGTGGGGGAGGCTGCAGAGGTGGCTTCTTTAAACAAAGATGTACCAGAAGATTCCCCTGTAGCTGACAGGGCCAATGCCAGTCAGTTCTAAGCTGGACCCACGGCTGACAGCACCTCTACAGTTTACACTCAGCCATAACAAAACTTAGCAAAGAGCTCATCTACTTGTTTCAGCTGTTGGTGAACTGAAAAACAGAGTTTTGAAGGTCAGTTAAGGACAAAACACTCCTTATTCTCCACTCTCCAGAGATAAACTGGTGAGCCACAGGAAAACAGCGCTAAGCAAGAGGAACAACAAAAAAAATAGCTTCTGGGCACTACTCTGGACCTTTGTTTTGGTTTTAAGTGCTCCCAGCAAAGCACAAAAATTCATGAGCAAGGCATTTTATTGTTCACAGTGAATACCAAAATCCCACTAAGATATGCAAGGTGTAAATGGAGTTTACAAAACACATTAGGTAAAGCAACCCAAGCCTCGACAGCTGACTTTAAAATTGTAAGTAGTAACTTACAGTGAAACAGGCTTCTGCTAAAAATACAGGTAAAAGTCCAACACAGAAGCAGAGCTGTTGCTCCTGCTGAGATCTGAGGCTTCTAGCCCAGGCACCAGATGCAGCTAAGTGCCTACACACAGGCAAAACAGCCCAATGCACCCTGAAGGCTTCCTATAGAAGTTCTTCTATTGACTAGTTGTTCAACAAGCTCCCTTGATGCAGCAGTGGTGTGGGAAGGGGTGGATCTTGCGTGCTGTGGCCTTTTAACACTGAAGCGCAGGACCAGAGACAGGACAATCCTCAATGTGTCAGGGCCTGAATAGAGTAGCTACAAGCACTGAAGAAATAAGGACAGCGGTGCTCTGCGATGATGGAGCAGCAGAGGCTGCATTCCATGGCTTAGTCAGGGACTGGTTGATGTAAAGGAGAAGCCTAACTTGTAGCTCGATATTGAGGTAAAGGTATCACGCCTTTATGTGTCAAACAAACAGCTGCTCAAGAATGTAAGCAGAGATACAAATGAAATGCATGTGCAGCATGGATCTGTCATGGAGAGGAGATGGGTTTGTTCACATCCAAGCTGCTACTGCAAAAATGGAGAATGGCTTTCTTCTTGAAAGAGAGGATGTATGTGTATAGCAGCTCATAAGCCTGGTAAAGCCATTTTAAAGAGTGCCGAGACAAGGTCTCTATACATAAGAGTCAGCAAAAGAAAACCAAGTCTTATTGACATTCTCTGTTTCTAGGAATAGCAGTGTAGTGTGGATGCCAGCTACTGTGACTATGCAAGTTTTAATTGACTCTAAAAGCAATTAAAAAACCTGCAAATGATCCAAAAGCTGATCCAGTGAACCTGATAAATGTCAGAGAAATGCAAACAAATTTCCTCCATAGCAACACAAACTTGACTTAAAAAAGAAAACAAAACCAGCCAACCAAGCCAAGTAATTCCTCCCATCCAGGAAGATGCTGTGAAACATTCAGAAAGGCTTTCAAAAAGAAGTTAGAGCCTTTCCTCGTGGACAGAGAGAGTTTAACTGGATTCTTTCAGTGTCTACTCTAATCTCGCATTTCTGCCTGACCTGCTGGTATTTTCTTACACCCCTTGTTCCACATCCTCACTCATTCTCCCCCAAACTTATGCCCTGTTTGTGTTCCTTCTCTCACATTCCAGCTGCACTTCTTTCTTCTTCCCACAAGGGCAGCAGAGGGAGCAGCAAAGAGCACAAGCCTACTCCTGACTTCACTCCCCAGGCAGCAAACCTGTCACTGACCAACTTCAGCTCTTCCAGGAGAGGCAGCTTCAGGGAAGGACTTTTGTTCCCTTCTGCCCAACAAGCACAGGCTGTGCCACAACTGGTAGGTGTCCTATGCTCAATCTTTGGAAAACTTCATCTTATAAAATTAACAAACACGTGCTTTTTCCTCTGATTGTTCAGATTTAGAACTTTGTTTTCAAATCGTTACCCAAAGTGTCTTTCTTGGTGTAAGTTTCATACAGTCTTTCTCCCCCTTTTCATCTAATATTATACTCCTAAACACTGAAGTATACAGAATGTTCACCCCATCATTTTTTTTGGACAGAAAGGAGAGAATAGCATGTTTCCCTAATTTCATCTTCTGAAAGAGGTGAATCCTTTCAGCCGAGGCTCTCTGGGAAGAAGGGAATTAAAAATTGGTGAGATGAATAGCCGTCATGAAAAGATAAAGTCCAAGTGCCTGTGATGGGGTCTGAGCTATTCAAGAGCAGTACCTTCCAGTGGCATGTGTTGAACAAAGGGCTCATCTCACTACCTGCTCCGTCCTATACCAAACAGAAAGAGACACGAAAAACAGCAGGGGAGAAGCTAAAAGTCTATTTGCAAATAATAAGGCTCATTAGCCCGTTAATTTCATAAAGGCCAGTCTGTAATTTTCCTTCTAAAAGCAGACATCTGGGCCAGGTTGGAGAATGCTGGAGCTGTTTGTGCATTTGGAGAAAACTGAAGGAAGCTTGGGGAGACTATAATGCACATTCTATAATTAACACACATTTTACAAGCTTATGCACAGCCTTTCTCAAGACCTTTAAGCGCTGGGGTTTTTATCTGGCTGTGCTCAGAGAATGGCAGAGAGCTGATAAAGTGCTCAGTGGAATTTGCTGTTCATTTATCTGTCCTTCTGTGGCCTTCAGAATTTACAAGTTTTNTGCTCAACGGTATAATTCTGTATGAAAAGGCTTCCCATACCATACAAGCTTGCATTATGGCATCTTAGAATGAGATGAGAGGGGGAAAAAACCCCTGCTCTTTATAGGGTTTTTCATTGTTATTCATTGGTGCATTCACGTGACAACACCGACTCAAGACTTCCGTGTGTGCAACTCTTCAGCTTCAGCAGTTTATCTCTCAGTGCTTCATCCACCAAGGCTAATTAAAAAGCAAGAATAGCCCTTATTCCTGTTATTCTAAGCAGCAATTGATGAACTTCAAAAGCTCTGATTTTTATCAGAGCCCTCACCAAAGCTTCACAGGAACTTTTAGAAGTTTGTGGTCTCTGTACTAGCCTGGAGAAGAAGATGGATGTAAGGCCTGATACTTTCAGAAAGGAATCACCCCACTTTGTTTTGTAAGGTCAGACACATTCTGTAAGTGGGCTACAGGACAACTGATTCTGCACAAGGGTTAAGAATTGGAAATTGGACTTTATCCTGTCAAAGTAAAGCCCATGACAAGCACAGATAGGACAGGACCATACAGGGAATCACTCAGATGACATGCAGAATCGGTGTTTTTCAAGCTTACTCACAAGCCTGTGAGCACCAGTGAGCTGGAACAGCCTCATCCTGCTGTTTTCCCATATGTAACTTGAGAGTTAGAACCCAAATCTGAAGAGATTTGAACAAAAAGGTCCTTGTGTCTAATTTCAAACCGAAAGATAAAAGCGTGGGATTTAAGTCTTGGAATTAGAGAGCACTGCAGTTGTTTGAAGTCATGATAAAACTCTGGGAGCCTGTTTTTAGCTTAGCCATATATACACATGTTTACACCCAAGCTACTATTTAGGTGTGCAACTTCCTTAGTAAGCTGTGGCTTTGAGCTGGCCAGAAATCACACCTCAGTTCCTGCAACACACATCCAGGTGCAGGCTTCCCAGTTAAGCCCCCACCTAACAAAAACATGTACAGAAGGAAAAAATCACTCCAACAAGAGAAAGGTTGTTGCCAAAAATGTTATGGAATGGGGTAGAAGAAAGCTCTAGAGGATGGGACATTTTTCAGTGAAGCAATCCAGCCTGCAAAGGCAGCCTTGCACGGTGAAGATTTGTGGCTGTCCTTGTAACAAGTTTTACTGGTCATTTTATCTTACGGTAGGAACTGCTCTCAGCTTTCTAATTTCCTGTTTCTTTTACAGATACTTCTTTTCACAGCCCATTTTTTGTTCCCAAAAAGCACGGTGAGGAATGCCTGCATGTCAAAAACACAACAAGTGGCCAGATTTAAGAGAAGCTCAGTTCCAGGGTTATAAGTGAGAGAGACCTACCCCAGCATCACTGTCCAGTAGCTCAGCCAAACTGTGAACTGTAGTAGGAATTCAGGAGAGAAACCTTGTTTGAAGGTAAACAAGATAATCTGGGAAAGCGCTGGAAAAGGTGAACTTTAGTCCAAAGCAGCAGACAACTGATGTAGCTGGCTGACCTGTGGGAGAGAAACAGAGAGAGTTCCAGCTCTCTTAAACTTCTACACAACATTGTGATCTTAAAACTCAGTAACATTATTAGCAAAGACATGACCTTATAAACCTTTGTTTGGGGTTATGTCGAGGTCCCTTTTTTTTGCAGAAGACAAGGTTGATGCTCCTTCTGACATTTTGCTGGTTTAGATTTATCTGCTGCCCTTACATTATCTGAAAGAACAGCACAAAATGCCCTAGAAAATTATAGATCTAACTTGATTATGCTGTGAGTTATTTCCCTTCTCCAGGGTATATATTACCCAGAGAGAGCAGAGGCCAGCACAGGTCTCCATTTACTGCACTTTCTGCCCGTCTCTTTATGAAGGGGTCATTTGAACAGCATGCAGTGTTGGAATCCAATTTAAGGGCAAGATCGTAGCTCAGATATGTTGATGAGATTTTTGTCAGGGTTGGGGTTTTTGGTTTGGTTTTTTTTTTTGCTTTTCCCTGTTCTTCCAGCATCTCAGTACTGGATGTCAGGCATCAAATTTATTGACGTGATCAGAGTTTGAGGAAAGGAGAGCAGTTCAGGTTGTTTTAACTGCTGCCCCAAGTTTTGCTTTCTTTTTCCTTTTCAGCAGCTTGGTCATAGAATCACAGAAACGACCCTTTGGGTTTTGGTTGCTGTTTCCCTTCAGTATTGTCAGCAGAGCTTTACCTGGGACATTTGCAATGACACTATTCATCACTGACCCCACTGCATCTTCTCAAGCAAGATAATTATTGGTAATGATTGTTGGCCTGAATGACTGGTTTCAAACACGAGATTCCTGCTTTGTGATTGACTCACTATGACAGCAGAGAAGAGGTCGTCTGGTGAAACCTTTCCCCTCACGCCAGTTACCATACAAGTATTACACAGTGTCTCTCTCTCTCACTGTTTACAGGCAACACATAAAGGAAGATCGCATCCACTTAGGCTAACTTTCACATCCTTCACTTGTGTCACAAGGTTCCTTTAAAGCCGGTGGGGAGGGACAGGCTCCTCCAGGAGGTAATTTGGAGCAAGAGTCTTTGAGTTAACCTCCTCACTGAATATGAAAGGAATGCAAGCCTGCTGTGCCTCTTACTCGCACTTGGTTTGTAAGAATAAAGCCTTGGGTATTTACTACTGCATCCTTTCTCCCTTTTCTCACAATTCATCTTTTTTTTTTTTCCCCATCTCAAAACCTACTGTTTTCTTCCACACATGTTTTTCGTAGAAAAAAATAAAGAAATCCAGCAGCACTTGGAAAAATAGGATGTTTCATGCAAAGAGAGGTCGTGGGACCACATGAAACAGATGGACCTCCACAAGCCAGGTACTTCAACTTTCTGCTCAGAGGAGACCAATTTGAGTCAGACTCTTGCAAAACTGGGAATTCCTCTTCCCTTGGCTTTTATAACAGAGAAGGGAAGAGGTGAGCTAAAGACAATTATTCAGACCATTGGCCTCATTCAGCCCTCAGTGGTTTTTTCCTGTGGTGACTAGAAAACAGCCAGCAGAAAGGGATGGGGAAGGCCTGCAGTAAAGATCTCCCTTCACTAGAAAAATATGTTAAGAGGATCAAATGTTTTCCAAACAGCCACCAAAATAATGAAAGTGGGAGAGGTTTCAAATAATTGTTAGCTTTCAAACAATTAATTACAGAGCACTGGTACAGAAAGTACAAATTAGACTCCCTGCCTTGGCAGAGCCCAAGAGGCACTCTCGCAGTGTGTGACATCTTTTCTTATTAAAACTCTGAGAAGTTGTGCTGAGCACATTGTTTCAAAGAAATAAGAGACTAGGAAAAGTAGTGTGTGATTTAAAACCCGACTCAGCAATAAGATTACCCACTCACTTGATGCAAAAGGCATGCCAAAGTCACTCATGTGCTTACGGGGCTGCTTTTACCTTTCTTTATCTTAGATCTCCAGGTTTAAAGCAGGGATAACCATCCCATTTTCCTCTGACAGAACCATTTATTTAGGTAGTCACATCGTGTCTTCCCTGGGAAGGAGCCAATTTTAACAGCACCTGACTCCCCTCTCCCTGCCTGTGTTTTTCCTCCTTTCTAGACACCCCAATCTCGTTCTCAAGCTGCAGTTCACAGCTACTCCTGGGGCTCCTCTGTAAACAGCACGTTATTTCCTGAGCCAGATTAGAACTAATCATGAAAAGAGAGTGGCAAAACTTAGTTTTGTTTCTGCTTGTAGCATGTCGGTGAAACAATTTGGAAATGTTTGTGCCAGTAAAAATGAGGAGGGCTGCTGAAGGCAGGAGCACAGAGCATCGGCTGACAAACATACAGTCATCTCCAGCACCAAAAACAGTGAAAACAATTGGAATTTAGGATCATAAATTGCTGTCTGGTTAGAGAAAATGGGAGATTTGGTGACCCAAATGCTTGTGATCTTCATGTAGAAGAACTGAAATTCAAACATGTGCCTTCATGTATCCTAACAGCTGATTCTATTCAAAATGTTCAGCCTTCAAAAGTCCATTCCCGAAGCAATTTTGATCCTCAGAAACTGGCTGAGTCCTAAATGAAGCAGCTAATTTCTGAGCAAACAGACCACACGGCATGGATTTCTTTTCCAGCTTTTGGAAGAACCTCATTTTTGTTGTGACTGACTTGAAATCAGACTCTTGAATTCTGAGAAGTAAACACAGCATTTTTAAATACCCTTTACCAAGCTTCAGTTGGGCCTTCTGGATGCTGCACCAATGTAAGGAGACAAGCAACCTCCTAGCACAATATCATCTTTTCCTACTAGTATTCTTCTTCTGTTACCAGAAAATAAAGTTTCATCCAGAAAAGTGTCTGCCCATCCAAGCCAAGAACAGCCACTTTCCAGGTCAATTGCCTTAGTGAAGTGCAGGTAAACAACATCCACAGCCTTTCCTTCATCCAACAAGGGGGTCACCCTGTCATAGAAGGAGATCAGGTTTGCTAAACAGGACCTGCCCTTCATAAACTCACTCTGGCTGGGCCTGAACACCTGGCTGTCATGCATGTGCTGCATAATGGAACTAAGGATGATCTGCTCCATCAGGTTCCCAGGCATTGAAGTCAAACTAACAGGCCTGCCATTTCCCTGGTGATCCTTCCGTCCCTTCTTATCTCTGGGTGTTCCACTGGCTGACTTCCAATCAGATGAGACCTCCCCAGTCAGCCAGGACTGCTGATAAATGATGGGCAATGCCTTGGTGAGCACCCCTGCCAGCTTCCTCAGCACTCTAGGATGTGCCCTGTCCAGCTCCATAGATTTGTGCACACCAATGTGGAGAGAACTGGAGGGGAAGTGATAGCAGAGAACTTAGTATGTGTAGAAGTTAGTGGAGGAATTAGATACGACTTAATTTTTGGTGCAATTTGTTTCATAGATCTCATGTAATTTCAGATATGATTAAAAAAGAGACAAGATAAAAATCAGGAACTATAAATGTGCTACTTTTAGTTATCACAAGGCAATCATTTACCTTTCAATGCTGAAGGGTCACATGGGAACATGTCCAGGTGGGTCTTGAAGAGCTCCAAGGAAGGAGCCTCCACACT
>WBNH01008314.1:14103-68064 GCA_013401255.1 Urocolius indicus
AGCCCAGAACTGGACACAGGACTCCAGATGAGGCCTCAGCAGCGTAAAGGGGAACAAGAACCTCCCTTGACCTGCTGCCCACACTCTTCTTGATGCATCCTAGAAATAGTCCTAAGAAAACAATAGAGAGGAACGTGAATAAACAGCAGTAAGCATGCAATCTCCTTAAACAAGTGGGTAAACAAGCTCAGGGAATTAGCAAGCTTGACAACAATGTTTGCTGTGCTGCTGGAGCTGTCCTGTAACGAATTGCAATGATTAGTACCACCAGGCAAAAGTGGTTTGGTTTCACAGACAATTTTCCCAGCCTTCTGTCATTAATCTTACCTGAGTTTATTGCTAGCACTGTCACTTGCAGCTTGGGCAGCTAAACTCCTTCATATGCAATCTGTACAGGCAGCTTAGCTTCGGTTCCCATAGCAGAACACACAGCCTGAGAGTGCTGGGCATGCCGTATCTCGCAGCACTCTGTTTAAAGGGAAAGGAGAAGGGACTGCAAGCTGTGAGTGCCCTAGAATGTAACTTCAGCTTTAATATATCCCCCCAAGGAAAGTGTTTTCTAACCATCACACATGTAACAGGGCTGCTCAGCCAGATACTTGGGTAGAAACTTTGGTTCTCAGACGCAGCCGCCTGTCAAACGCATATTTCTAGGCACAGCTCAAAGGGTTGTGTTCTTTATTCATCTCAGTCTCTCTCCCTGCCCTTGCACACACAAACACAAGCAGACAAGTCATGGCAATAGGAAAGAAACAGAAAACAAACATCAAATAGAATCACATCCCTTGCACAAATACATACACATGGCATGATTTTGCCACAAATACATCCACCTGTTTTCCTGGCTTGTCAAATTACTTCTCTCTGTCATCTTTAAAAGGCAGGTGAAACAAAGCATAGAGGTCACTGTGAAAATAAATAAGCAATCTCTCAGCCTGAGGAGTGAGAGTTAGACCAGCAAATTGTCCTAAATATAAGCATGGGCAAATGCAATACAGTCACTCGGGTAAAACGAATGATACACAGAGATTTAGATAGATGTTGTTTGATACATCAGTGATACAAGAGAAAACATACAGATTCAAATTCAGATTTTTCTTTCAAAGCAGGCAATTAATTACTTTGAAAAGTATTTTGGATTCTTTCAGTCAATTCATGTTTGAACATCAGCTACAAAGCTTTTAATGCAGGTAGTCATTCTTCACACTGAATTATAAATTGACCTTTCAAGCACAGTGGAACTGATGTAAGTGTTGGACATTACAACACAGGCAAACAACTTTACACTGAAATAGTTAATTAATAAGCTTTCTATAATTAAGACTGATGTGTCAGCCACCTTGAGGCACTGGTTCCTACGGGGCTGGAAACGTGATGCTCACGTCTCTCATTTCCCTGCCTGAGGGATCAACTACAGAGGAGTTGTCTGGGGTCCTGCACACGTGGTTTCTGTAGATGCAAGAAAAATGTCAGTCTAGGGGCTGGGAATGTCATTATTCTCCTGCTGTCTCACTTCAGACTTACGTATATACTGTAACTTACATCTCTGTCTTCTTCTGTAGCACCAGAAATCAGCTGTTTCTCAGGACATACAACAGAACTTGTTCCCTCTTGCAGTGCACAACAGCCTCGTTGTGTTTCAGCCCTACCTTACCCCTCTCCAAATAGATATTTCAGCTCTAAGTTACCTACCTACACCTGTAGGGATAGCTAAGTCCTGTCTCTGAAACCATGACACCAAAGAAAAATCGGTTAGGAAAAGTTTGTGCCATTCCCTAGGTCTAAGATGCTGACAGTCGTTGTCCACTCACAAAGAGTTACATGGAAAGTTTTGTCTGAAGTAGATCATGTTATGTTAAACTTTCATGTTCCTCTTTCCCAAAAATACTACTGAACTAGTACTTAGTTTGATGCTCCTTGGAGATCAGGAGAGGGACAACAACCAGGAGAAATATTTATTCTTCAACCTAAAAGCTTTTGAAAGGATCATTGTCATTTGATTTCTACAGTAACAGCTTCTCCTCATCTGACCACACATCTACGTCCTTCCACCATGACTGAATCAAAACATCTTACTAACCCTAAGTGAAGTTAGCAAGCCAAGGTTTGGATTGTTATCCTGCAGGCAGCAGAGAAACTTCTCTTCTTACTTCCTAATTTTCTGCCTTTTATTTTTCACTCCTAGAACAAAAAAAAACCCAAAACGAACGTTTGATTGGATTTCAGTTGCAAAGAGAGCAGTACATGGAGATGCATCGTGAAGACACTGAACTGCTTTTGCTGCTCTAGATCCTGTTTTGTTGTTCAGAGGTAACTTCTCACTACTATTTACAGTGGTATCAGGAAGAGGGCAGTGGCGTGGTGAGTGTACTGCTACTGTGATGCTACGCAAAGCACGATGCAACAAAAACGGCAGCTGAAATTCAACAAACACAAAGCTATGAACCTATGGGAAAATATAACTGCACACAGATAAAAAAGGACTCTAGGATGCTTTCAGAAGTGAGATGTCCAGGCTGTGACAGACAGTTCCATAAAAGCACTGTCAACATGCTTGGTAGTAGCACCAAAAAAAAAAAAAAGGGTTAAACAGGAGGAATAACTAGAAAGGCAGTTAAAAAAATACCAAAAAGAGAAGCTAGACTGCCACCTCATATATCCATGGCTTGCCCACACTGAATATCGTGAGTAGTTCTGATCCCCTCATCTCAGAGAAGGTGAAAAGAAAGCAGCAGAAGCGGGAAAAGCTCTGAGGGCAGTAAGAGAGATGAAAGACAGCCTTGCAGCGAGGAATGAGGAACTGCTGTTTAGTGTTTAGTCTTCAGCCTGGAACAGAGATTAATCTGATTTGTGGCAGAGGTCTGCAGAGCTGAGAGTTGCATGGCAAGAGTGAGCAGGCATTGTCTGCTCAATGTACTCCCTCATATAAGAACCAGGGATCATCTCAGATGAAACTGATAGGAGCCAGGGTCAATGCAAAGAAAAGGAAAGGGTTCTACCTGCAGTGAACAGAAATACTTCCCAAAGGATAATGGCTATGTGAAATACGTTGTACCAAACAGACAAAAACTAGTAGAATCAAAACCTCTTCTGAACAGAAAGTAGTTGAAGTACAGAGGCTATTAAGGGAAAGAATCATAGCTACACATATGCCTGTTCTTCATTTTCCAGAGGCCACTCCTGGACACCAGATTTTGGGGTAGATGGACCTTTGGTCCAAACTGGTACTGTGTCTCTTATATTCTGCATACATTTTTATTCACATAGTAGATTGTGTTACACAGCTCTGCTGCCAGCCCACGGGACAACACGGTTTGGCATGGGGTGCAGCACATTCACCAAACCCAAAACGCTGTCTCCAGCTTGTGTTGGCCAACAGTAATTGCTGCAACTGCTTCCCTCCAAAGGGAACAGCCTGAGAACAGGGTGAGCACAAAATCCTTCCTACCCAAGGACAGTGTCTAGCAGATTGTAATTCACTGTCTTCCTAATCACTGTTGGTTGGGGCTTTTCTAACTGGCTCGTGTTGGGTTGCTCTTACATTGACTTGCTGAGCCATTATAAAAGAGCAAACAGGCAGATTCTTAGTGGTGACTACTTGATTTGATTTTGGACATTTAAGACTTCTCAGGGAATAAGACACTGTTATTGCTCTGTCAATTTAACACCAGTGCCTCTATGCCTAGGCTCCCATATAGTAGTGATATACACATATATAATAGTATGTATATCCTAATATGTATTTACTAATGAGATATACATATAAATAACACCTTCATGAAACTGCTGGCTTGCATCATTATATCCTTGTGGTAGCAACGACAAGAGCTCTAATATTTACAACAACTACTTAAAAAACTATTGATTTACTTTTGCTAATAAATTCCAAGGACTGTTTAGGATAAAAATAGCCACAGCTAAAGAAACAGACTCACTTATTTACTGGAACCCAATCTTATTTAAACACCTCCAAAAATCAGGCTATTTAAAATCAAATTACTTTAGTGAAAAGTAACTTTTTCTGATACACGTAAGGAAAAGTTGTCCAAATTATTACCCTTGATGACTGGACACAAAAGAAATAAACTATTTATCTGGCTTAAAAAAATTTAAAACCAGCTAGTTTATTAGTTGGACACCTCACATGGTAGAGGAACACAAATGATATCCTCCTCCAATACTTACAGTGGAATGAGCAACCTGACAAAATATAAGTGTAGAAGTCACCCGTGTGCACACTGACAGAGAGAAACAACATAGGGGTGAAACAAAAATCGTATGGATGTTTTACCTTGCATGGGAGGAAAAAACAAGACAGGGCTTCTATGTTCCTTTGACATTTGCTTTAGTTCCAGACTGGAACAATCAGGTTTTACGTGCACAGGCATTGACAGAAAGCACATTTCACACGTGCTTTTGCAAGTGTTCACACTGGCATAGCACAGGCTCCACAGCTCTTACTCTCTCTGGTCATTCTCTGCAGGCAACCAAGCAGGAATCGGATATATTTGCTCCGAATATGTGAGCAGTCAGAGACACACAAGTGTATTTAAGGGACTTGGCTTTCAGTGACCACTGCAAAATGCTTTCCAGTCGCTACACAACAGAAGTGATGACAACAGAGCACACGGTGGCTTTTCCCTGCAGGAGCCAGCAGCTGCCTGACAGCTGCCCGCGCTCAGCAGCAGCAGATGACTTTGTCACACGCATTTTCCACTGTGAGCTACCACCAGCTTATTTGGTTACGCTGGCACTGATCAAGTTCTGCCACCAGACACACTTTAAACAAGGTTTTCTTAGAAACACATCATTTTGCAATTAGAGCGGGGACAATACCTGGTAGGAGTACAGTAGCTGTCACAACCAGTTAAGGCAGGGGCTCATCTGGGTCGGTGTCCTAATAGTACCTATTCCCCAGGGCAGAGCTTTCTCCTCGTCATCGTAAATTAGCTTGGATTAAGTTACACAGCTTGAATGTCTAAGGCAAAAAGACTTCAGAATCTCTGCAGGGGTAAGCTGGTGAGCCTGCATGCAGCACATCTTTAAGGTGAAGTCCCCAGGGGCTTTAAGCTTTAACGGTGCTTTTCTCAGACCATTATTATAAACAATGCAGTGATTCCAGCAGATCTCAAACAAGGCTGAAATCTTATTGTCTTAATACTGCATAAATTTCTTTTAAAAGCATTCTGCACCCAGAAGTTCTTCTGCCATAAATTGGTCAGAAAGGACAAGGGAGAGGAGGCTGGCAGAATTCCAGCTCCTCATCTGAAAGTGCTCAAGTTTTCACTTAAACAAACCACAATGAAATAAAACTCATTCACTCAGTACAGTGTCTGAGGTTGAGTGTTCAGGGTTTTTTGCACTCTGGACTGAAAGGAAATATGTTAGATTACCCATTTTGTGTTGGTTTTTTTGACCCTTGTTTCTTGTGATCCTACTGTCATAACAAGACAACTAACTCTTTATCTTTAATACACACAGATAAAATACCATGCTTGCTAGCCAGAATAACACCACCTGCTTTCTCCAGGGCAGATACCCTTTCATCCAGCATGGATGCCCTTTCTCCACTGCCTGTCTTACCTACAGATGTGCACGTGCCACAGAGTCCTCCCGCAGTCACTCCCCCTGGTAACGCAACACAACCCACGTCAGAAGGAACTGACCACTTTTGCCATGTCTGTCCAGGTTCGGGGTTTCTGTGCCTGTGTGGTTAAAACAGGGAGAAAATCAATACAGCTAAACATAACTTTATTGCCATCCTTGTCATACTGACTCAATAAAACACCCAGAACATGAGTGTGGCTGAATATAGAGTTATTATTTATCTAAAGAACAGGCTCTATAGATGCATTCTCCCTAGGGTATTCCCCTGAGACAGTCCCAGGACACTAAACTGGCTATTAAACATTGCCTACTGTTTGTTTGACTTTGGAAGGCAATTAACATACCTATCCATCCGTGCACTTTGTTACCAGCTTTCTCCAGGGATGGCTGGCGACGTGGAAATTGTCTGATGCACAAATTAATCCGGGATGTGCCCTATGTCTCTCATGGAAGGATGCTGCCTGAGTTTACAGATGCAGTCACAGCTAAGCGTGAAGGAGTTATCTGCATTCCTAAATGCTAACTCAATGCTGAAGATCCTGAAAACAAAGAACAGATGCTGAATATGAACACTGCAATGCAAGAAACCTAACAACAAATTATCCCATTAAAAGAAGATAGATTGAACACTGTGGGAAAGAACTGTAGCAGCACAATGCTGGAGAAAATTAGAGAGGCTCCTCTGGCAAACCTGTGTGTTGTACATATCTTACATCTTGATGGGCAACACAACTGCAGAGCTGTGACATTTGCTGAATAAAGCCCATACCCCACTTGCTGCTTTCTCTCCCTCCCTCCCTTTGACCAGGGCAGCAGTTTTTCAAACATTCAGGCAGACATTCATGAGGTCCAACCTTGATTGATTCGAATCCATCTGGAGCTATGACAGATGCTTAAACAAAGCTGTGCACTGAAGGTGGCGCTCAGTTTCCTTACTCCTTTTAAGCTTAGGTATGCAGCAATGGCAGTAACCCAACCAGCTCAAAATGCTGGGGATAAAATGCTCATAAGAAAAGATTTCAGTTCACACAAAAATGCTGCAAGAGCTCCAGATCTGCCATTTCAAGAGTAAGATTTCCTCACTTGTTTTGCCACAGAAGGATATTAGTGACATTTAGAACAAATGATCATTCCTGAACAAGGCAGTTATGTTACAATAGAGTTTGCAGCATTGAGATTTATTTTGGCTTGAGGCGAAGTTAAGATTAAAGAGATGGTGCTGCTAAGACTACAAAGGCTCATAAAACACTAAGCCATTATCATGACCTTAATACAGAACTTGGGATTCAAGACATCAGTGGTTATAATAGTCCTATATTCATTTAAATTTCGGCTGCAGTTTGTCACAGCCCCCTTTTAGTTTTGATGTAAACTATCCTGAACTTCAGCTGCACAATGTATGTATTATTATTTATTAGCTGAAAAATTCACCAGATCCAAAGGTGGGAAGTATCGAGCCTCTGAGAAATCCAAGCAGCAACTGCAGTATTATCCAGGCTATCCTCTCGTGCTGCCTTTTTATTGCAGAAGGTCAATTTACAACATAATAGAAAACAGAATTACTACAATTTCAGGCTTGCCGTGCAGGAATATATTTTGCAGAGCATTGGAGACTGAGACAAAGTTTCACACCACAACCTTGCAGTCATTAATAAAGAACGTTGTGCTCTCTGTTTGTCAATATGCATAGCTCTCACAAAAGATCAAATCAGGCTTTCCTTGATGATGGAAGAAGTGAAATGACTTTGCCTTTGCATGTTCTCAGTTTCAAGTCGAACTTTTGTACCTTCTATTTGAAGGTCACCCCTAGTCTAGTAATTATTAATCCCAGAACTACAGATTCACAGACTGTCAAGGGCTGGAAGGGACCTGGAAAGCTCATCCAGTGCAACTCCCTTCCAGAGCAGCAGCACCTAGAGCAGGGCACACAGGGACTCATCCAGCTGGGGTGGAATGTCTCCAGAGAAGGAGCCTCCACGGCCCATCTGGGCAGCCCCTGCCAGGGCTCCCTCACCTCAACAGGGAAGAAAGTTTGTCCTTGTGTGTCTTTGGAACCTCTTCTGTTCCAGCTTGTACCTGTTGTCCCTTGTCCTATCATTGGCCATCACTGAGCACAGTCTGGCTCCAGCCTCCTCACATCCACCCTTTATGTACTTGTAAATATGAATGAGGTCACCCCTCAGTCTCCTCTTCTCTAAGCTCCAGAGCCCCAGCTCCCTCAGCCTTTCATCACAAGGGAGATGTTCCACTCCCTTCATCATCTTGGTGTCCCTGTGCTGAACTCTCTCCAGCAGCTCCCTGTCCTTCTGGAACTGAGGGGCCCACAACTGGACACAATATTCCAGATGTGGTCTCACAAGGGCAGAGTAGAGGGGGAGCAGAACCTCTCTCTACCTACTGCCCACAGCCCTTCTGACCCACCCCATGCTGCCATTGGCCTTCTTGGCCACGAGGGCACGTTGCTGGCTCAGGCTCATCCTGCTGCCACCAGCACCTCCAGCTCCCTTTCCCCTACACAGCTCTCTAACAGTTCATTCCCCAGCCTGTGCTGGTACATGGGGTTGTTCTTTCCCAGATGCCAGACTCTAGCTTTGTCCTTGTTGAATTTCATTACATTTCTCTCTGCCCAACCCTCCAGCCTGTCCAGGTCTGGTTGCATGGCAGCACAGCCTCTGGGGTGTCAGCCACTGCCCCCAGTTCAGTATCATCAGTAAATTTGCTGACAGTGCAAGGTCACTAATGAATAGATTGGACAGTACTGGTCCCAGCACCAACCTCTGAGGGACTCCACTAGACACAGGCCTCCAACTAGACCCTGCCCCACTGATCACCACTCTCTGCCTCCTTCCCTTCAGCCAGTTCACAATCCACCTCACCACCTGATCACCCAGCCCAATTAAACACTCCAGTCAGAACCCTGGATTCACCTGTAGCCCCACAAAAGTAAAGGTTGCTTTTGTGGAGTGAAAGTGCACAAGAAAGAGACAGATCAGTCTGCTGAAGGAATTTATACTCTCAAGCTGATAACAGACAAATCAGGAGTTTCCAATGGGAGGAGACATTTTAGTAAAGGTTTTCCAGAAGTGTGCTGATGGAAAAGATGAGGCTTCTGAACTCAGTATCATCCAACAGCTTGTCTCTGGCTACAATTTGCTGGTAACACTACTCATTGTCTGCCTTCTTCATCACATTGGTAACGCCGTTTTGCTTGGATGTGGCCTCATAATGTGTTTCCCCCTCACAGACACTAACTTTCCTGGATAACACCGTGGATCTTAAACTTAAGGGTAACTTCTCCATGCTGAAATCTAAACAGGTGGCCAAACTTTCTCCAGTTATACACAGCACAAGCAGCCAGAGACCTTTCCCCTCTCACAGCTCCCACCTGAGGGAGCAGTATGCCAAGTCTTGCAGGGGAAGGAGCACCCATGAGAAACAGATCTGGACCAAACTCCAGGTTTTCAAAAGTAGGAGGAAATAAGTCAGCCAGGTTCACCTGATCTAGGTGAACTTGCTTCTGCAGGGGGGGTTGGACTTGATGATCTCTAGAGGTCCCTTCCAGCCCTAGCATTCTATGACTCTACGATTCTAAGTGCCTATTCTTCAACAGATACCTTTGCCAAATACGAGTTACAGCAGAGAAGAGGTTCTCCACTCAAGTGGCCAAATCCAGCTTGACCTCTTTCTGGTTTTCCCTTTTTATTTACACCACTTTTGATTCTTTTCAGCCCCTCTACCATCCTGTGTGCCTCATACGTTCACACAGGAGTGAATGATGGAAGCAATCAAAGGGTCATCCGAGGATCAAAAACCTTAAGCTGTTGTTCTCAAGTTTTATTTATGCCTGTTAAACTTTCACAGCTCATTTCATCCTTCTTCTGCTTACCCACCCTTCCAAACACCACTTTGGTGTATAATAAAATAGCTTAAATATCAGAAGAACAGACATCTGATACAATTTCTCCTGGGCAGGCAAGCAAGAGGGGAGAAATATCAGATAATTACGAAAGAGATAAAATATGGCACATCCAGAAGCATTTTGTAAACATAAATACTATCAAACGATCTCTATTTCCTTCCAGGTATTCCAAGCCTTCAGAAAACTACGTGATGTATACCTATCAGGGCATAAAATCTTATTCTCTGAGTGCCTCTGAGTACCTGTCCATGTAAAGCCACCACAATTGATCACATTTAAGCCCTGGTTTTTCAATGGCCCATAAAGAACAAAGATGGAAAGTGTCAAAGCCGGTATCAGTAAATATTCTTGACGGAGGAAGTGGAAGGAGAGTCGCTGTGCCTTGTTATGATGCCGGTAATAAAAGATGAAGAGATTCGTTTCGGCATCCTTTCATAGTTTATTAGCAGGCTGATATCTTGGACAAGGCTCATCCATAGCTGCTTTACTTTTCCATGCAAACAAAGAGCAGGTTTAATAAAAATGAGTCTGTCTGATGTCCTCCAGTCCCCTTAGTGCTTCATTTTTCACCCTCGCCTCACAGAGATATTTCTGTTCCCTGGCTGAAAACAGTGTTATCTTAATAAGCAGAGTAGCAACATGTTTGAAGAGCTGAACTTTGGTAATCAAGAGGAAATGGGTGTTTTGTAAAACCACTGACTCCTCTCAGATTGGATTGCACCTCTTGATCTAGGCTATGCTCTGTAGATCATAATTAGGCTAATGAGGCCACACACACCGTTTTATTCCCATCACTGTTGCATAATTCATGGCAGGGAGCATCAGGCTGTGCAGCTCTAGCCTAAGAACCCCTGATTAGACAGGTTACTTACCTCTGTTCAAAGGTAGCTGCCAAAAGGTGCTGTCACAGGTGTGGTTCCTCCATTTTTCCCCCTTGAGACCCCCGTCACAGCACAGTCACCCAGGGCAACAGGGATGCTTGCACAGTGTCTCCCAGCCACAGGCACCTTGCAGGGTAAGCACTTTGCACCCTGCTGAAGGGAGCAGTGCTGCTGGCATCTTTCAAGCAGAGCTGTTAATTCTGTTGGCCTCTAATTAACATCTCCATCACCATCCACCCAAATCGCTGTTATAGGCAAACTGAGAAACATACTGGAGGGAAATGAAGACTCCTGCCTGGGCACATCAGTCAGTGGAATACTGAAGGAAAACCTGCCCCTTCTATCTGCCTTTCTTAGTACAGCTGCCGTAGAGCCTGAGAGAGAACAACCATTCTTTTCTGCTCTCAGCAACTCCTTCAGCCCTGGTTCTTTCAACACCCAAGCCTCATACAGCTCTTGAGTTGACTCGAGCAAGTTTATATCTAAGAAGGGTCGTCTTTTTATTAGGTTATATTAAGTCTGAGGGGAAAAGCTACCATGAAACATACACAGATTACACCCTTATAAACTCCAAAGCATGCTTTCGGCATTTTCCAGTGCTTCACTGACACAAAGATTAGGTTTTGGCTGTATATCTCTAGTCTCCAGTCTTTTAACCACCATGAAATTTATCTGTCAAGAAAAAGTGTGGGGCTTCACACATTAATATTTGCAGCTATTTTATAAGCTGAAATTTGATTAAACACTTTGACTTTCAATTCTGGAGCATGCCACCTACCCTTGTTCAGGCCAAATGAAAGACAAGACAAACATTAACATCAGCTGAAACAACGGGGAGCTACCTGTTGTTTGCATCACAAGCAAATCTCAACCAGATAGAGTTTTCAACAGGTGCAAGGGAATGGGATTCAAGTGCAGCTCTTCACTTACAGTTAAAGCAGCCTGTGATTTTGCCTCCGTTTGGTCTGAACAGAAGGTGGCTAGCACGAGCAGCAGCCTTCAAGCCACTCGTGCAAGACATGTTATGGTTTGCCAGCATGGTGCTATGGGCTGCTTACCCAGTGTGTGAGAGAGAAAGGACAGGCAGGAGGCTGGAACAAAGGAACAGTCTGCTGCCTTTTCTAAACAGAGAAACTGAACTTTCTCTCACCAAAATGGTCTCCAAGTACACGGGTTTGCATCTGTCACTCATCATCACCCCTGAATTTTCAGCTCCTAAGGGAGTCAACCCTCCAACCTGTGGCTATAATGCTGCTAATTCAGAGTTCTGTAGCTCAAAAACCTTATCAGGTTTTTAACGGCCTTGTAAAATCTCCCACTTCCACCGTCACCATATCAATATTAACTTGAGGAGGATTATGTTTACACCATCAGGTTTCTATGTCTTTCTCTCTTCCAAGCAACAACAACAGGGAGGCAGAATAAGTTATTTATTTCAGAAAGAGTTCTAAACTAGAGTAAATCATTAAGTTTGGGGGTTTTTTCCCCATTCAGAAACTCTCTGTCCCAGGATAAAGTTTGTCAGCATTTCAGAAATGCTGGTTTGGTTGCTCTGTGATTACAGGTAACCAGGGGACAGAACAAAGCAATGAAGTTGTGTGTCAGCTGTGAAAAGAAAAACATTGAACAAAGATCTTTGGAGTTTGAAGTTATCCTCTCCCCCCAAAAAAGTGTTTCATGGAATAAGAATCAATTGCTTTAAACAAAAGCACAAGAAACAGAGGCCAGACATATTGATCATTGCCAAACCCTCTGAAAATTCAGCCATCTAACTTATCCTTACAACTGAAAAACAGTTCATGTGGCAGAGAGAGGACGGATTTTGGCAGATGATTTTCCTAGGAAAGACTACAGGAGTTTTAGTGACATATTCCTGGTCTTTCATCCAGCAACAACATCCAAAGTATCTCCAAGAACACCGTAATCGCACTCATTCTCTAACACTGGCGCTTTCTATACAATAGTCCTTGGTCTCAGGAGCTGGCTTTTTCTATCCCAGTGAGGGGTTGAAAGCACTCATTCCCTGTGTTTAGTCATTTTACAACGCATCAGGACAGCCTCACTCCTCTGAAGCTGCAGTGTGTCAGCCGTGCAGAGCTGTGTGATTACAAATAACGATTATTCTGAAGACAATCAATTAACTGCTCAAGTGTTCTAACTCCTAATTACACACGAGCAACCAGGCACTGGAGGTGACTCTTGAGTATCCAGTACAACCTCTAGGAAAACACTACCTGAGACCAAGGCTGCATCACGGACCTCCACAGCAGTTAGCATCACGATTTGCACCTAAGTGATTAAGCAGTGCAAGTCCTGGTTATCTATGGCCTTGCATCTGATGAAAAGAGGTAAATTTTAGCCAGGGAAACCATGGAGAGGTTTATAAAACTCTGTTCACTCTCAGAATTCACCATCCTTTTGACTTCAGGCTCCTGATTTTTATGTATTCACTCTCAAAAATATTGAGGACCTTCTCAGCCCTCTAATCAAACGCATTCAGTCCATAAATCAGTCACAGTGAGAATCTCAGCGTGCCAGGTTTCTCAACGGATGTTAATAATAGGAACAAATGAGACGATAACAAATGTAGTTCTAAACATACCGAAACCCTTGTGATCCAGCCATAAGACTTGCTGTCATTTCACACCAAACACACCACTCTCAGGAAACAGCATTGATCAGAAGGAATTGCAGCTCTATCAGCATGGTTGGCCAAGTGACAAATCAGTGAAACCTCCATTGAAATAGACACTCTGCCCTCTAACAGAGCAGATTTATTCCAATCATATCTAATTATGTAAAAATAAGAAACTTTGTAGCCTGCACTAACAAGATCTCACCAGTCTATTGTCCAGGCATGTGGAAAGTCTTGGGAAACGGAAGACACGCAGATTCAATGGAAATTGAATGACACGTGGTAAGAAATCCATGCAGATTCAATTCCTTCACGTTCAAAACGCTCACAGAGCCTTTGCTGTTGTCACCTTTTTATAGTATCCAGATCTTTGAGTCTGACACCACCTCCACTTACCTCAGAAGTCTCTTTTTCTACCTCAGCTGCAACATCCTTTCCATTGCCCTTCCAAGGACACTTTCCTTGGCTTCCTTTATCTCCTGCTGTTCTGCTCAGGGAGTTTTAAATCACACAGTGGCAGCTGTACTTCCCATTACTTTTTATGATTCGGTCATTGGTTTCTTCATGCCAATGTGCTGCCAGCGACAGGCTATTTGGTCTAAAATCCCCTCTCTAATGCCCCTCTTAGGACAAAGGTGATTTGGAGATCATGCAAATCAAGGTCTGGCACAGAAAGTGCCTCCACCACTCAGCATCTCCAGGGATGTAGCCAACAGCAGAGCTAAAAGTTCTTTCTGGCACATGCCATTTATCTGCACAAGAAACATGTACACAGCCTAAGTTCTTCCCGGAGGAAGGAACAGCAGAGACAGTGTGTGATGAGCTGACCACAATCCCCATTCTCTGTCCCTCTGCACCACTGGAGGGGAGAAGGTAGAGAAAAATGGGAGTAAAGTTAAGTCTGGAAAGAAATGAGGGGCGAGGGAAGGTGTTTTAAGATGTTGTTTATGTTTTCTCTTTATCTTATTCTGATTTGATTGGTAATGAACTAATTTCTCCAAGCTGAGTCCGTTTTGCCTGTGACAGCAATTGCTGGGTGATCTCCCCGTCCATATGTCAACTCACGAGCCTCCTGTTATACTGTCTCTCCCTTGCCCAGCTGAGGAGGGAGCTGACAGAGCGACTTGGGTGGGTGCTTTAGCAGAGCTGAAAGTTTTTCTTGGCACGTGCCCTCCATCAGCACAAGAAACACCGACACAGTCCTAGTTCTTTGGACAGGTCATCAGCTTGACACTTGTCATTGCTCAGCCAGCAACGACTTCATAAGTCACTGACACGACATTAGCAATGCCACCACTTCATTTCAGAAGCAATATTCCCCGGGAACTGCTGCTTGGCTAGCACAGCCTGTTGGAAATACACGATGTGAGGCACATTTAGAGACTTCAGTTACCTGAATCATCTTAGAGGGAAGCCAGAAACCTTTCTCAGCTTTGATGAATTGATGCTTTAGGATCTTTTTGATTTAAGAACAACAGGTTTTCTGGAACGAGCCTTTGGAATAATCAGCTGTGACAACACTTCAGTCTGTTCACTCAGTTATCTGAATTATGAATCAATGCCTCCTCTCTCTCATTCATTCTCTTGAGGAACACCAAAAAAAGGAAAATATTAGTAAACATCACTCATGAAAACATGACACTGCTGGAAATGATCCGAGAGCAAGGGCTGGTGTATAAACACCACAGTCATTTTTATGTCTCCTAAACAACAGCTGACATGAACAATAAAAGTAAATGTTCCTATTGATTTCCTAGCTGGTAATCTTTTTCACTTCCAAGATATATTATTCAAAATAAATAAGCAACAGATCCTCTGTGAAGAAAGAAACAATGATTCACAACAAGGTTTTGTAGTCACTTATGGGATGGCTAATAAAAGAACAAGATTTAACCTTATGAAATCACGTCGTCACAGAGTCATAGAATCACGACAGTTGGAAAAGACCTTGAAGGTCATCGAGTCCGACCCCTCACCTCACACTGCCAGGCCCATCACTAAANTAATTCATTCATTGTTTCAATACAGTTGTTATTCTCTTTTCTGCTCCTCACCCTGCCCTGCCACTAAGTGAGCTGAGGTGTACAAGAGGCTGGGAGTGAGCACAGCCAGGACAGTTGACCTGAACTATCCAAAGAGTTATTCTCTACCATAGAATGACATGCTCAGTGCTAAAGCTGGGAGGAGCTGGCCAGGAGGGGTGGATCACTGCTCAGGCATCAGTCAATGTGGGGTGGGTAATTGCACTGGGCATCAGTTTTGGTGGAGCTCCCTCACATCACTTGGGTTTTTGTTTTCCTTGGGGTTTGTTATGCTCTCTCCCCTTCTCTCTCTTCACTACTGTTGTTATTATTATGTATTAATAACAACATTGCTGTTATTATTACATCTTATTTAATTTTAGTTATTAAACCACTTATCTCAGCCCCTGTATATTAGACTTTTTTTCCCTGATCCTCCTCCTCGTCCTGCTGGGGAAGGGAGTAGGGAGTGAGTGAGTGGCTCCATGGTGCTCAGTTGCTAGCTAGAGTTAAACCCCGAAAGGCATCCAATAAGGCCCTGCATGAAACAAGAGTTAAAAGTCCTGTTCGGTAACATAGACCTCCCCTTATCCACCAGGGAATAATTGTCCTTAAATACCCAATGAAGAGTGGCTCTGCACTAAGCAAATGGCACGTTGCCTTCTTTTGTCACGCAGCTCAGACTGTGTGCATTCAGTTCCTGCTGTATCTTCTGCTTCTGCTGCCTTCTGCTGCCTGGGGAGAGCAGCAGCGATGTCCCAGAAGGGCAGACTGGAATGAGGAGCTCCCAGGGGTCTCTGATCAGCACAGAAGTAGAGCAGCACAACTGCAAGTCCAGCGCTGCCTTATGTCATCCTAAGTGACAACCAACACATGAGAGAGGGGCATTAAATGACAAGATTTCAGCTAATCTGTCTGTGGGCTGAAAGGAATAAATGTTAAAAGGAAAATGCCAAAGACAGATGCCCAAAATTCAGCACCCAGATCCATCTTTAAAGGCATCCAGATAGAGTGCTTGACCATCACAGCTGAGGTACAATATACCAGAGATTTACCATCTCCCTCTCTCTCCTGAAGTATGCCATTGAACCCAGGAGCTTTCCCCTTTCCTTTGAGTCTATGCTGGTTGCTTTCTAGGTCTATGGGACTTTGTGCTCCAAAATTAGAACAGCTGCTGCTCAGCTCCAGTGACCCAGCACTGCACTACTTCCCTCTCTGTGCCATCTTTCATTTCCTTAGCAACCACTCCGGTGCCAAACTAAATGGTTCGTGCCAGTCCCACAGTTGCCCCGTGCCCTGGGACAAGACCAGCACAACGAGCTAAACCTCCTGAAAAGCAAAGGTAAATCCAAGCTGTCATGACAGGCTAAAATGCTTGTGCAGGCAGAAAATCATCTTACTCCTTGAGTCCTGCTGAAAACACAGAGAGACTTCAGGAGGAAATGGCCTGTTTAGGGAAGCCTTAGCACTGGGAGTAACTCTACCCATATGGACTTAATTTTTATATGCGTTAGTATTGATGACATCAAAGCCTAAATAATACTCAAAGCTGACTTGGCTGACCTCACTCCAGTTGTTAATGCAGTGGAAGAAGTAACCTTTAACTTTAGCCATCTAAGAATTAGAAATGCCACTTAAAAAAAATACTTGTATCACATGGAAAAAAAGGTTTTAGGGTAGTCTGCTCACAAAGCTAATTCCACTTCACAGCTACCACCCCCATGGGATGCTAAATTTCATGTATTTAATACCTGATCAGGACATTTGATTTATCACTATCATTCTACGTGATTAAAAACTTTAAACAAACTTTCAAAGCTACGATTGCTACTCCTCATTTAGAGAGGGCCAAGAGCTAAACATCTTCCCTGAACACATCCATCCTATTCTGCCAAACCTTGTCACCAATGCTGGGCAATTAGATTAGCTAAAACCTACCCAGCCCCAGACCCAGGGAGCCACTTCTGAGCCTTCCATTATCTGAAACACAAATTCAGCAGTTTCTCTTGTCACTTACCTTTTATTAGTATCAGATAGTTAAATAAAAGATCTATTCTCTCCATACAGTCTTTATCCACAACAGCTATACCACCATCACAACACTTTCCCTTGGCCAGGGCGCTCCAGCCCCTCAGCCATGCAGCAGAGGTGACCAGACTTTAAGCTGCCTGTATCCAGCATCCCAAGATCCCCAAACTGACCCAGCAGGTCTCATGCCAAGGGAGATCTCTCTCATTCCCTAACAATCCTTACATTATTGTGTACTCCTCCTCTTAGCAGCATCAGGCCCCAGAGCTGTATCTGTAAAGACTGGGTGCTGCTGCTGCTGAAGCAGTGAGCTTGCACACCAAGCTAACGAAGCCTTTTAAAGGCCTTTTAAGTGTGTGATTACACTTGTAGCATTCCTCTGTGCTGAGTGATTTTTAAAAGCCCATGTTGCTGGCAGATGGAAGTCTTAATCAGCTACATTCTTCTTATTTATGTGCAAAGATGCTCCGTGGAGATAGATAAAGATTCATTTGCTCTCCTGAAGCAAGCCTTCTACATGAGGAGTAGGAATGTATTGCAATACATTCAAACTTTCTCAAGTTTAATTCATCTGCTCATTATCTCAGAGATCTTCTCAAGCTGTTGACACAGAGAGGCTCAGCACTTTGGTTTACTACCACTTCATTTCCAAGAGGCATTACAAGGATATTACCCATGCAATAAACTAACTGCTGCGTCTTGTCGAGTTCAGCCTGAATTCCCAAAACCACCCCAGTGATTTAAGGTGACTTTATGTTTCCTAAAGGAAGAAACTTCGGATTATTAGTGGTTCTGAACCTTAAAAGCACCAAGCTGGTATTTTGCCACGTGCAGCAGAAGCCTGTCCACATCTGCTGCTTGTGTGGGTGTCCATCGCTTTCAACATCTCTCCTTGCCTCTAGGTCAAGTACATAAAACCGTAGGATCCCAGTTGTAAGCTGCTTTGTTAAATATGGGCTCAGATGCTTGTTCAGGCACAGGCAGTGGAGTTCAAAACAGGATGGACGGTACAACTGAAGAAGTCCTTGCTTAAACCCATAAGCCATGCAGGCAGCACTCACTTTTACCAGGCTAAGTCAGCATATGCCAAGTTAAAATCTTCTATCTAAAAACAGTTAATATGAGTAAATTATATGTTATGTCAGAAAAAAAACCCATGATAGTCTGCCTGGAGGTAAAGCTGAAATGCCAATGATTTCTTAGACGTGCCTGTTTAGTGGGAAAGGCTATAACTTCACATATTAGAACTTCTTTGGGCTTGAGTGAGCTTAGCAATAACATTTCCTTCCATTTTTGTCATCTACCTTTCCATGAGGTAGATCGTCTCCTTTCAAGCTTCATTGTCAAACTTACTCTGAAGGCAAATTCAAAACCAGTAGATGTCAGGCTTTCCAGCCTGTTGCTATGGTTACGTGTATGCCAATGTACATCTGGATAAAAGGAGCAAAAACATCTGACTGTTGGAGTCTTGAATAGGAGAGCATCATGCTAAAAGCAGGACTGAAGATCATTTCTGCAATCAAGTCAGCGGAAGCAGGGCTGAACTTCATGCCACCTTCTCTCTATCTTGCATGGAATACTGACCATGTGTGAAGCCTGGCCTGCAGGCCCTGCAGGAGCCATCGTGCCCCGTGGGGCAGGCAGATGCTTGCACTTGCTGGGTACATGGAGTGGATGTCATGCTCAGCATGATGCTCATCAAAAGCACCTGAGCTATCATTCTCCTTTCTGCCCCCTATCATGCTTTCACTGCATGGTCTTCTGGTCTAAGGTGTATGCACCCCATGTTGCCTCCAATTCTGGTTTATTTTGCAAACAAAGGAGGGGTTATTTCCCCTCCTTTCCCATCCACTACCTTTGGTAACTGAGATATACCCTTTTGGTTATTGACTCAGACATACTTTAGTTTTCAGAAATACACAAGCCAGGTCCATCAAGCTCTTGTAAAGCCCCAGGGCCCCCAGGGAAGAGCATTTTGTGCCAGTCAGGTTGGCCAGAATTTGAAGCAAGCAAGAAAAAGAAATTCTAAAGGTATTTTGTGGCGTTGTTTCTTCACAGGTGGTGTGGCTTAACCTCAGGAGGCAGTTAAAGCCCACATCATTACTTGCTTGCTCCTCCCCTTTGGGGTGTGGAAGAGAATTGAAAGAGCAAAAGGTAGAAAACTCAACAATTAAGGTAAAGATAATTTAATAAGAAAAATATAGACAAGAGAAGGGGAAAATATATGATGCAAAAGACCCTCAATTGCTTATCACCAGCCAACCTACACTCAGCCAGTCACCAAGCAAGTCAAGAAGCATCCCCCAGAGATTTTATTGGTGGATATTATGACATATAGTCTCCTCCCCCTCTGCTCTGCCCTGGTGTGGCCTCATCTGGAGTCCTGTGCCCAGCTCTGGGCTCCCCAGCTCAAGAGGGACAGAGAACTGCTGGAGACAGTCCAGCACAGGGCCACTAACATGAAACTTATATCTACTTTTCAAGATCAGATTCCGAATCATTAGCACAAAGCATTGATTCTGGCACAAAAGAGCTTAAGTCCATGTGAATTGGCTTCAAATCTCCCAAGAGAATGACTTTTGCTTTGCAAAATCACAGGGCATATTCTCCTAAATGGGCACAGTTCCTACCAGAGCACAAACCAACCATAAGTAGCCTCTAACTTGAGTGGTTTCAAAGAGGAACCTTACTGTACTTTTGCCATCAAAATTATTAAAGCTGCCTCCAGTTTGATACACGAGATGTAGCCCTGGACAAACCTCAAAGCAGATACGCTTCACAAACAGTTTCTCCTGATGAGCCAGAACCCATTGCAAAGTACACAACAGAGCCTTATGTGCTAATCCTACCAGACTGAGCAAGAAAAACTCCTTCTTACTAACAATTACAGCAACCAGGTAAATTCTGAATACTCACATGCTGCCTCTTACCATCAGCTGGAGCGAGGCAGTAGGAGAAACCAAATGTGTGAAATCCCTCTCCCTTGGGAAACCCGCGCTCTGCTTGTGCTCATGTTCTTTCCCAGTGCCATCCAAATTAATACTACAATTACTCTGTATTAACACACTTGCACAAAGCCCGAACAAGGAGAGAGTCATTACTGATGTTAAGTTGCTGATATTTAAATAATTGCTTTCCTTTATCAGCCTTATTATCAAATGATCATGTTACAGCTAAAGAATTACCTATAATCGCTGGCACAGAGGGGATTTCAAGCCTGATCAGGAAAGAATCATCAGACGTGAATCAAAGCACTGTGTGTGCAGCCTGCATTTGGCTTGACAGTTTGCAGGAGCTGGTTGTTAAACAATTCCTGCTAAGTGCAGAGATAAAGCAAGATGTGTCTGTACTGAGTGCACAACTGGGAACTGGAAACATGACTTCAGTCCATTTGTAAAGTTTTCTCATTAGGTTTCGATTCAGGAGCGATGCCACAATGGTGTTTAAAGGATATTCAATCACTCCAGACAGAAAAGCTAGACTGGCTTTGTACAAATAACATCTGATTGTTACCCATCTATCACGTCGTCTAGCAGGAGGAAAAGATACATTTCAATTGATTTCAAAAGACCACCATGACAAATGGGTTCCAGGGAGCTGGGCCACGACAGATTTCAGACCCTGATTAATCTGGTCCACACAAAACTGCACGCCCTGGCCTTTTTTAATCACACAGCACACTCTTCAACAGGAGATTTAAGCAGCCACGTGGCCAAACGCTGGATTATTTTCTTTCCAAGCCCTTTGATTCTTGTAGGCTGGAGCTGCCCATTAGTCTATTCAGCTTTCCAAGAGGTGATGGGTTGCAACGTTCATTAGAAGGCCGGATTTCCACTCATTTGTCATATTGTTGCCATAAGTAAGAAGTGAAAGGGTGTGTTTAGGAAAAATGATCCAAAACATCTGGGAGCTGTGAGAGTCGGTTGGGTTACACAAGAGAAAGTAACACAGCGAGCCAGGCTGTGCTCCAAACGTGACAGAAAGTGGCAATGATTTGCACAGCCTGCTACCTCCAGCTGCCCTGGAGCTGTGCCAGGGTCTGTTGAGAGGTCTCCCTCAATAAACAGACCCGTTTGCCAAAGAAACATCCCCACGGAGTTATTTTTAGCTTGCTGTGGCTGTTGTTAGTGAAAACTGGTGTGTAGTGCCCTCCAGAAACAAGGTGCAGATTTTCCCACGTCTTGGTGTGTTCCCGGAGTTGTTTGCTGAGTACACACAAAACCTCTGTTGACCTTCCAAACCTGAAGGAAACATGAGGTAAAAATTGTATGTTCCAATCCAGCAGTCCCCAAGCAGAGAGTTCTTATACAGAGGTTACCAGCATATATGACCCCTTACAAAAGGGGCTCAATTAAAGCCATGGAAGCTGGTTAGATTTATTTGTTGGATTACCTGGCAGATAAGGCAAAGAACTGTCCTTGCATTCGTTTTCTTTCCATGTGGGTGAGATAGTCAGGATTTTTACAGGTCTCCTCCTCTCCAAATACCACAGAGACACAGAATCTAATGTAAAAACAGAAGGGGGCTTCAAAATACCTTTTCAAGGGTGGAAAAAGGAAAGGACATGGTAGAATTTCATCCATGCAGTCTCTTGCCTGTCTGGTTAGAATGATGTTGCTGATGGCTTTGCATATTTCTGTATGTTTCTATATGTATGTGCTCCTTCATCACTCTCCTCTCACATTAGTTTTGATGGTCAGGGCAAACAACAGAAAGAGAAGAAGCGTTACCTTTATTGCTAATGTGACTAATGATTAACTAACACTGGTCTAGCACCAAGGGAAATATTCCAACAATTAATGGGGAAGGTGTAAAATCTAATCTGCTGGCTCCTTCGTTAGCTGAGGAACTTGAGAAAGGAATGAAGTTGAACAGTAATTGATGTGGGCTGCTGCGGTGAAAAAGCAGGAGAATCGATCCCATGGCTCCGAGGCTTTTCCTCTGATCCACCAGTGAAACCACAGGAAAACTCCTTTTGCCTTTGTGCTGGGAAAATGAAGCAGAATATGAATCAATGTGAGGCAGCCTTTCACAACAAGGACTGTACACACAGACCTTTTTGGCACTTCTACCACATTTCTTCCTTCTGGCAGCCAACAAGAAGCATAATATCATCGGATGACTCCCAGTAGACTGATCCATAACAAAGGCTTTGGGAAACTCTCTGAATTCCAGACAGGGCTCCTGAATTCTCTGCCACGAAGCAAATCAGAAAGCAGCCAGCCAGCCTCCTTCCACCTGTGCCCATAGCTGCTGCTTTCTCACTGAGATGATGACTATGGCTGAACCTTTGAAAGGCTGATTTCAGCCTTTGCTTAAGGTCACGTTCTCAGTACAAATCTCCCCAGCTGTAATGGCAACAACTTCCAGAAGGAAAGACAACCCCAGTTTGCCTCACAGGGACACTGAGCTACAAAGTTTAATCACCACTGGCTACCGGGATGCTGAACACAGTGCAGTAAGGCTACAAAACCACTGTCAGAAGCAGGGCAGCCATTTACTCTTCAGAGCAAATTCTGCACTTCAATAAGCTTTTACTCATGTTTTCAGCGACATTGTTCTTCAACTGAGGGGCTGCTCAGTGAGAGCAAAGGAGGCAGAAATGAGCAGTGGCCTTGTAGCCGTATCAAGCACAGAAATGCATCTCTCCCTGGTCAGGTCCTATCAGATGTTCCGAGTGCATGTGAAAGCAGAACTGCTGAACTCTTTCACACTTCTCATATAAGAACAAAAAACAAATCTCCTCTTGGGTCTGAAGCCTTGTGTGACAAGTTCCAGTCCATTTACTAAAGCCCCTTGACGCAGGGAGTTTATCACCGCTCTAATGGTAGTGCCCTAGTTAACAGCGTGCCGTTGGCATCTGTTGCTCAGCATAACCGTTACCTAAAAATGATATTCCTACAAATTCACTCTGTGAAACGTGGGCAGGCTGGGAAAGAGGGAGGGAGCTTGCACAGGATGGCATGGCACCTGAAAGGGGCTTCACTGGCTCACACCATTTGCTGAGAAATGCACTTGGAAGTTAATCACGCTGCTTTCACCTCCGTAGCCAAGCAGACCCTGCATGTTTAATTATGCCACTGGTTTTACACCTAATCAATCTTTTGCATTAAAATCCAGTGAAGCAGACAACTGAGATAATTACTGAAGAATCATCTTAATTAAAAATTTTAGCTTCTAATTAAGAGTCATTGTTTACCTCATCAGAAAGCCATTAGGATTCAGGACAAGGTTGCCCTGTTCATTACGTTTTCACTTTCTGTTTTTTAAAGCTTTGGACAAAGTGAGCAACACGTGATTCTGTGTTTAAAAAAGGGAATTTTTGTAGTGGTCTCACAAAAAAAGCAAGGGAGGATATGTACAAGCAAGTGTCACCATTTCTCAGTGAAGCCCCATTGCATGTTTACATTAACTGCAGAACATCTCCGCATACAGACTGACACTGCCCTGGTCCTTCAAGATTAAGCCATCTCCATACTTAGAATGGACATGACCTTCTAAATGATTTCTTTATTTCTTTCCAGCTACAAGGAAGATGATTTCAAAATCCTTCAACACTTTTACCCTAACTTCTGAAACTAAGTCTGAAACTTCTCTCTGCTTTTCACTGTTGCTTTCACCAAATGTCCAGCATCACCCGAGGTCTGCTTCAAATTCAAGGAAGTACAACCAGGCCTTTCAACAGGGGAATCAGAACTGCATAGCAGTTAAATGACATCACTGAAGATGAGCAACTTCACCATGCTCACGCTCAGCACAAGGCACCAGCTGCACACAGGATCATACAGATACAAAGATGCTTCAACTGACACAATCAATCAGGGAAAATTATTATCCAGTTATATTATAACCCACTTGCAGGGTTGCCAAGCCCTGTCCCAGGCTGCCTAAGGCTGTGGTGGAGTCCCCATCCCTGGAGGGATTGCAAAGCCATGTAGATGTGGGGCTCAGGGACATGGGTTAGTGGTGGGCTTGGTGGTGCTGGGGGAACGTTTGGACTCTTCCAGGTCTTTCCCAACCTCAGTGATTGTGGTGTCAGACTAAGACACTGAGTTTAGGCCTCTGAAATGCAAAGCTAAACACATCTAGCTGAAGCAGTTGTTACACACTTCCCACGAGGAACTGAGAAGACAGTACTAAGAGTATGAGGAACCTCTTTCTCGTGCACGTTCTCTGTGGCCATTTAAGTAGATAAAGGCAGGATGAATGGCTGCCTGGGAGCTAAGGCAAAGCTGCCAGGTGTCAGTTGGGTGTAACAATTGCCTCTATCAGTAGGAATGATATTTGCCAGTAACAGAAGGTAGCCAGTTATGTTTCAGAAGAAAGTATTAGATTATAGGTTTCTTTTAAGGGAGAGAGACAGAGAAAACATAGGGCATTTAAAAGAAACTAGACAGAAGAGTAAATAGCAGCAGCTTCTAGTTGGTTGCAGCTGAAGAACTCAGTTGTGCTAGCCGGTGCCAGCACTTACTAATCAGTCATACTTGCTCTAACCTTTCAATGAAGACTGATTGTAGGAGGCTGAAACAGTTCCTCAGCAGGTAATCTGTGCATGCACAGCTGAGCCATAGGCAACCAGCTACAGTACCACAAAGTGGGACACCAAGACAGAGGCTGTGAGAGTCCAAAATGGCACTAAGTCTATTTGCTTCAGATGCTCTCACACAGAAGAAAGGCAAGATAAAAAGTTTTGCTTATCTGGGTGACCTCATCGAACCTTCAGGTGACTCAATCCAAACCTTAGATCTTCAAGCTATTGTCCGATGCTGACTGTACAGGTTTCAATGCACAAATATTTCTGTTACACTGCCCAGAACTGTCTGATAAGAGTCTCAAGAGTGGGAAGACGCATCCTGTAAGCATGTTTGAATATCAGAGATCAAGTTCGAATCCTCTCCATCTCTGACTGAGATGATTAAGCAGGGGAAAGCCCACACCACAGCCTGGCCAGCAGGGAATTCAAACACTACACAACATCCCACAATTCAGCTCCTAAGTAAACACGCATCCCATCACGTGGGCTTCTGATGCAGAGGAAGGAAAACCAAGAACAAGAGCAAACCCATCATTTTAAGAACCAATTAAGTCCCCTGGTTTCTAAAACAGGTTTGTGTCTGCTCATCCAAAAAAAAGAGCAAAGCATTTCTTTCTAGTCAAGGTCTGCATACTTGCCTACTCGTGCTAGAGAACAGAAAGCTTTCCACTACTGTACCTTAGGAGCTTAGGCACCTCTTCATTCGATCCTTCGGATGCTCAGTTGGCAACAGTAGTGCCTCCCTGTGCACCACAGCTAGAGCCCGATTTTACTACAGAGACTTTCTGATTACCAGGTTAAGAACAGTCCTAGTAAAGCTAAGCCCTATCCACCCTGACAGAGTGAGCCAAGAGACACTGCTACTGGTCACTTCATACTGTGCCCATATAAAGCCTTTATGGTAGTCACTAATGGAGAACACATGCCAGACCAGTTACAGCTGTAGGAAAGCTAACGACACGAAACAGGCACTGAGCCCCCTACAACATTTCAGGCTTGCCATTGCAGTTGATGGATCTAATTCAATTTATCACTCCTCATTACGTGTCAATTTATGAAGAACAGTGATTTTTTTTTCTTCTTATTTACTTGCAGTGGCTAGAAAACCAGAGATCTAGATAGAAAACTCTCCTGTCTTGGCCATACTCACCCACTTTAACATGTCTTTACCCACTTTAACAACTCCTTTAACAAACGATCTGCTTACCCGAGACACGGAATTTCAGAGGCTCTGAAATGCAACAGCAGTGAAAAGCAGCTGTAAGGTAAATGTGACGATTTGGTAGGCTGGATAAATACATTTACAGTCAGGGTAGATGAGCAAACATTCTCCATCCCAGTCTTTTGCTGTCTAGGAAACCCCAAGACATATAACAGAAGAAATAACTCCTCTAAGCATTGGACTTCCTTGGGCATAAGTAGCTCCAGGTCCTCATGTCCACCCATGTCATGTAAATTTACAGAGGGATTTCATCAAACTGGAACAACAACAGTATACCCACATGAGGCATAGGAACTGAAAATCATAGAATCATTGAATGGTATGGTTGCAAGAGACCTTTAGAGATCATCCAGTCCAAACCCCCTGCAGAAGCAGGTCCTAGATGATGCTTGCTCTGTTCCTGGGGCTCCTTTGCTTGCTTGGTTGTAGGTCCTTGTCTGTAGGACTGTGATGGGAGTGCCCCTGGCACAAACATGTAGTTTTCCATGTAGCAACAGAAGAGTTGGCAGAATAAGAACAGAGAACCACGAGCCAGCAGCAGGCTCTGCTGCTAAGTGAATAAAAAGTTAGCAATGAAGAAACATCTCCTCAAAGGAAACCTAGTATGAGACCTCATTAATGCTTACAAGTCCATCAAGGGTGGGTGTGGGGAGGCTGGAGCCAGGCTGTGCTCAGTGATGGCCAATGACAGGACAAGGGGCAACAGGGACAAGCTGGAACAGAAGAGGTTCCAAAGAAACACAAGGAGAAACTTGTTCCCTGTTGAGGTGAGGGAGTCCTGGGGCTGCCCAGATGGGCTGTGGAGGCTCCTTCTCTGGAGACATCCCAACCCAGCTGGATGAGTCCCTGTGTGCCCTGCTCTAGGTCCTGCTTTTGCAAGGGGGTTGCACTGGATGAGCTCTAAAGGTCGCTTCCAACCCTACCATTCTATGATTCTATGATCCTAATATACCCAGGGAAGGTGCTATCAACCCTCAGAACTTCCAGAAAGACTTTAGTAAATCGTATCCTGGAGAGAGAATGAAAGAAGAGCCAAGTCAACCTCTAGGCCCAAGCACTGCATGAATGTGAATGACAACAGCAGTATACAGGAGGCATTTGTCACACATAGCAGGGGAATTGGTGTTAAAGTAAGTGTCAGATACACCAGTCTCACTCTCCTTAGCACCACAGGGGGAAAAAAGGGGGGGAAAAAATGCCAGAACTTTTAGTACTCTTACTGAAAGCTGCAAAAATCATTACTCTTGGCAACAGACAGTGGAACTCTCAGAAGGACAGCTCAGGGCAGAGGAAATTAAGAGATTTACTGACGTGTGGGAAGGCACGAGACATCTGCTAAGACACTGAGGAACTGAAGCTATCGGTGATGGCAGCGTGAGCAGCTCATGCAGAGCAACGACTGTCAGCAGGATTACGGCCAAAGCGGGACAGTAGCTCCTGCACAAGGTGGAGGAATCCTTCAAACAGGATAGCTTGATTGCTGCAAGTCATAGGAAGACAAACATATGCTGAGGCCATCTGAGGCCCTCGGGACCCACACAAAGCTAAAAGCACTGGAAACTGTACCCCAGCCACCCTCCCAGAGGTGACTTGCAAGGATTCCACAGAGGCTGGGTTCAGTGCATATGAACTGAGAGCCTGCTGGGGGAAAGCAGAGAGGTTGTTACTTCCATTACAGCACTAAGAGCAAAGCGCTTCTGTACATTAGAAACAATGTCTTAGAAAAGGTGATAAGATTAGGAGAAGGGAAGTGATCTGATCTAATCCTCAATGGAGAAAACCTGCAAGGGTTTAAAGCATCAGCCTCCACAAAAGGACTGAACCACACTGAGGCTGTGGACTCCCTGTTAGTGTTCACACAAAGATTAAGAGAAATGTCACTTAAGTGACTCAAATTGCAAGTCACAGAAGACAGGAAAATCCCGTAGCAGTTGTCTTCTCCTGCAGCAGGACGATGGCATCCCAAAGGGATGGGACAGATGTTCACTCTCACCTATGAGCTGCCAACAGGAAAGTGAAATGGGAAGGGAAGCACAGTGCACAGATGCTATTGGCTCCTCTTTCATACAACCAGCAAGGCCTGGATGTGAGGCACACAGCATGGCCATCAGTGGTGCTTGGATTAAAACAAATCAAGCTGGGGGGTTTGCATGTGGGACCTGAACAAGTCCAAAAGAGGATCTTTTAAAGAGACAACAACAAGGGATTTGAGAGGCTATTTCCTCCAGCCATTTGGGAGAAAGCCTGTGAGGGACACTGTGCAAACAACAGCACAGGAATCTTCCAGAAAGACTTCACAAAGTAACATAAATTCTCACAGACTGTTTTATTTATGCAAAGTGTCAGGAAAAAAACCCAGCAAAGGAGCAATGATAGCTCCTGATGCACCTAACAGAAGCTTGGCAGCAATTGGTGCCTGATTTATACAAACACAGGCAGAACCACTACCTGCTGATACTTGATTATTACAGTCGTTTTGCCGAAGCAAGTGAGCTTAGAAACACATTATACAGCACTGCAATGAGTCAGGGCCACGGTGATATTCACCAGGCACAGTATTTTCAGCAAGCTGATTTGCAATAATAGCTTGCAATACACACCCAAGGAATCCCTCAAAAAGCATTCAAGGGCCAGTATTTCGTGCACACAAGGAGCAGTTTGTGCTAAATGCAGCCGAGTGCAATGGCTGAAAACACACATTGGGGTGACTGAGTAGACGTTACTCAAGACAAGCAAAGAGGGACTGAAATCCACACATCAGTTTAGTACACTACCCAAAGCAAGTAGTGGGGGCTCTATCAGCACTGATGCTAAAAGTGCGAGAGGCACCCTACCTGAGATAAAAGTGTTACCCAGAGGTGCAAATCACTGAATATAACAGAGCATGATGGAGGAAAAAGATCATGGAAACCTCACGATGAAACATCAGGCTGCTAAAAGCTTCCACAGGCACATCAGTGTCACAATGTCACACTCAGGCAATAAAGTGCAGGAGCAGCTGGATAAGCCTACCTCAGGTTCTATAAAGTAGTATACTTCAATATATAGATATATATATTCTATAACATAAAATACTGCTTCACCTGCAGACCTACCCAATCCACCAACTTAGCTGATCAGTGAGGAGCTCTCACTCTTGCTAATGACCTGTACTGATTCCTCAGGCTAAATATTTCCTACTTGCAGATGGGAGGTCTGCTGTTATCAGACTGGATCTGCCTTGCAAAGCCTGCTGGTATCCCCATGCAAAGGCTGCACCCTCACATCTAACTATGGGACTAATAGGAACTGGAACAGGCTGCCCAGGGAGGGTGTGGAGGCTCCTTCCTTGGAGGTCTTCAACACCCACCTGGACACGTTCCTGTGTGACCTGATCTAGGTGAACCTGCTTCTGCAGAGGGGTTGGACTGGATGATCTCTAAAGATCCCTTCCAAGCGCTACCATGCTGTGATCCTGTGTGATTCTCTTAACATTCACTCCTGTGTTGTTTCCATAGAATCACAGAATGGCAGGGTTGGAAGGGACCTTTAGAGATCATCCAGTCCAACCCCTCTGCAGAAGCAGGTTCACCTAGATCAGGTCACACAGGATCGTGTTCAGGTGGGTTTGAATGTCTCCAGAGAAGGAGACTCCAAAGAACATTAAGTACGTTAAGGTTTAAGCATTCAATAGTTAGATAATACAACATTAATTCACTGAGTTTGACTGCAAGAACACCATTGTGTGGTGAAGGAAGTGGAGCATCTCCCTGTGATGAAAGGCTTGAGGGAGCTGGGGCTCTGGAGCTTGGAGAAGAGGAGCCTGAGGGGTGACCTCATTCATGTTTACAAAGACATAAAGGGTGGGTGTGAGGAGGCTGGAGCCAGGCTGTGCTCAGTGATGGCCAATGATAGGAAAAGGGGCAACGGGGACAAGCTGGAACAGAAGAGGTTCCAAAGAAACGCAAGGAAAAGCTTCTTCCCTGTTGAGGTGAGGGAGCCCTGGCAGGGGCTGCCCAGATGGGCTGTGGAGGCTCCTTCTCTGGAGACATCCCAACCCAGCTGGATGAGTCCCTGTGTGCCCTGCTCTAGGTGCTGCTGCTCTGGCAGGGGGGGTTGCACTGGATGAGCTTTCCAGGTCTTTTCCCAACCCTTAAGATTCTGTGATTCTGTATTCACAGATAACAAACCCTTCCACCCAAAGCCACAAGTCTTTGCGGACTCAGTGGTAAACTCAAACCTGACCTGCTGGGACTGAGGCCTTCGGCCTCACAGCTATAGAAAGTCAAATGTTTTTCAAATCTTTGAAATAGTGAGTTATTCTTTTAACACCCAGATAACCCAAAGCAGCAGAGGAGAGGATGATGCCTCTCCCTGGGCAGTTATAAGAAATGACGCATTTCCAGTCATACCCTAAGAGCAGCCTGGATATGGAATAGATGAAAAGCACACTGAAAGAGATGATTAACAGACAGTCCATTTTGGGCTCCCTGAAGCAAGGTTTTCTGAACTATTAATATTTAATTACAGGGGTGGCAGCAGGCTGCAGGGTTTCCCTTCTGTCCCTGCAACGTGCTCTCCCCGTCTGTCGCTAAAACACATAGAGATAACGAGAAACCATGTACCTGTGTAAACTCTAATAGCAGTCATATGGCAAGGCAGAGCAGAGAAAGAGAAAATAAAACAGGCCTCAAGCTCTTCATGGGGTCTCTGGTAATTGGAAGAGTCAATGGCTATATGATTCCAGAAAATACCTTCCCTGGAGAAGGAGCCTGATTGTCCCGCACGTCTCCAGCAGCTAACCAACACTAAGCAGCCTTTTCCTTTGCATATTATTGGTGCCAGCCCAATGAGGCAGAAAATTGCATCGTGTCGTTTAATTTCCCAATCTTTGTTTTCATTGTATTAATCTTTTGGCTTTGCTTCACTTTGTAATTTGAAGGCTCAGCAAGAAGCAAACCGCACGGAGATTCATCTCACTTTCACGGCTGGCCCGGATGTTCGCCGCAGCTTTGGGAAGTTTAATTCTGCCTAATCTCACCCATGAATAATAATCACCTGGGTTTGTATGCAGACATATTAACGGTTATTAAAGTCTGCCTCAACAATTCCTGGGATCGTGCCCAAAAAGTCAGTCACCAAGACCTGATTAGCAAATAGGTTACAGGAAGGGAGCAGATAGTGAAGGGAGTTTTAAGCAGAGCTGTGTGTGCCCTGTTGTTGCAGGAGAAAGCAAAGAGGTTGGCAAGCTTCTGAAACTTGGCTAATGAGGGTTCACCTGATCTAGGTGAACCTGCTTCTGCAGGGGGGTTGGACTTGATGATCTCTAGAGGTCCCTTCCAACCCTGCCATTCTGTGATTGTAAAGTTTACAATTCCCAGACTGGAAATTCAAACACTGAGGGTGTTGAGACAGAGTGGTTATCATGGGAAACAAAACCAAACCACAGGAAATAAATGTGGGGGTTTCACTCAGGTGAATAGAAGGGAAGGGAAAAAAAAAAGCTGTCAAACCAACCACTGATGCTCTCCTTGTGCTCAGAGTTAGTTGGCTGTCCAAGGGCTGCATTGAGCTGGGCACCGCTCTGACAGCAAAGCCCTGCTGAAGATCTGCTGTTTGGAAGCATGAACAGATTAGCAAGATCATCTCACCTTGCCTCCACCTCATCTGCTCTGCCAGGACAGAGTGAGGAGTAGATGCTAAGCCAAGTCAAGGCTTCCAGTTGCCAGTTTCCCCCCAGGAACATGGTGACTCCTTGTAGAAGGTCAGAAGGCTCACTCAGTCTCTGCTGGGTGCCTTACATGCATTATACAGCACATCAAATGTATGCTTCATGCTGTGATTACAAGATTCCCACTCATCCAAACAGGATTCATAAGCCACATCAGCTGTACAAAGCTAGTTTTGAAATGCCTCGTCTTTGTCATGATTCTATCTCTGTTTTGTCAGAAAAGGGGGATTTTTCTTTCAACCAGAATCTCTTGTAACAACAAAGAGTGTAAAGCTTCCCCTGCTTAGATCTCTGAGGACATATCTTACCCATGAAAGTTTAGGGGTTTGCCTATTACCTCCCACATCTGTGTGCACCCTTAGTCGCATGAAGAGAACATACAGCAAATATTGCTGTCACTGCCTCAAGACCAAAATGATGAAGGACCTAAAGGAAATGAAGCTTGTGTGTTTAAAAACAAAGAGGGGAGAGTATCCTTTAAATGTTCATGATTGAGGAGAAAAAGAAAGAACACCACCAGCTGGACCCTGCACTTCACTCTCCTTAGTGACAGACCAAAGACCTCTCATCTGCTTCTAAACAGCTGAAGTCAAATGGAAAGCCCCAAAACAAACCAGCATCTGACATGAGACTTATGAGAGCCAAGTTTCATTACAGAAGTTTAGCTAACATTTTTCATCACTGTCAGGGTGAGCAGACCAACCTGGCAATTTTTCTGCTTTCCTCCTGCCCCCAAAAAACCAGCTGTCCTGGTGGAACACTTCCAGAAGCTGATTGTAACTAAATGACTCCAAACTTCTTGTGCTGCTGGTGCTCACGAGGCTGCAGCTGCTTCTTGCCACTGGAGCCTATTGCAGGTTTCTACAATTAAACATGTGTCAAAGAACTTGATTATCATCAGGAAGTAGACAAGACGTTTTCATGCCTCTTATGAGATGGCCATCACTCTCAGAGATGAATTTTGAGGCTTAAAATTAGATTCTTAAGCTTCAGATTCTGAAACAGACTCTGTTAAAGTTTTGGGAAGCTTTGCTAGAGTCACCCAGGCTCCCAAAGCAGCAGAAGCTATTGGATTGGAGCATCTAACCTGCTGGGAAATTCTGTGTCTGTAGTACTCTAGATGAATAATCAGGTAGTCATAATGTTTCCTGTAGCTCATGAGTTTCATAGGCGAAGATACCCAGTAGCTCAGGGCTCCATTAGTCTTACTGCAATCCTGCAAGTGCCACCCTCTTTCACCTGAGTTAATCTAGCCTCGGGTAAACTCACAGCACACAGGGGCTGTTTCAGTCTGCACATTGCAATCATTCTTCTCCTATTTGTAGACTCCCTGCGAGCTCATTTAAAACAGACCAGAGGCACCCAAAATAGCTTCAGAGACCTCAAAACCCCCTGACATGAACGTTAACGCCCCACCAATTAAGTTCAGTGAAGTTTTCTAAGTTCATTAGCACCAAGAGTTGCATTTCACCACAAATACCTGGAATAAAACAAGTTCCAGTAACAAAAAGAATGGACATTTTTCACGTTCTGACTTAAATTGGCAGGAAACGTGACCCGCTCCACCAAACTGCAACTGAAACAATGGATGGGCAGCTGTCACACCCTGTGATACGGTACACATCTGAAGGGCCTCCTTACGTAAAGGCTGATGTGTGTCTGAAAGGTAATTACTGGCACTTTGTGCAAACTGTCACGCAGTTTTCACAGCCAGGACCTGTCACGAGCGTCTTGCTGATCTTTCATTGCAGAAGTGAGGGAAGTGGAAACATGTATCAAGACAATCAAAGTGCAAATGCCAGTTATGAGTCCTAAAGTTGATAACTCATCTGGTTTTTCTACACTTGAGATCGCTTTCTGGCTGACTCTCTGCTTTCTCTAAGAGTCTTTCTCTTTATCTTTCTTTTTGCAGACACTTGTTGTTCGTTGTTACTGTGATTTGATGCAGAAAGGATGAACCTTTTCCTTTGGAAACCTTGGCTATCTTGGGGCTGCATTACTGGGGGAGAAAAAATAATGCACACCTTCCCCTCTTCTTCCCACTCCACTTGAGAAGACCCCAGGATGATCCCATTAGTCTTCAAAGACCTCTATCCCAGTCTTCCCATAGACCGTGAGGAAATTACCTCTTTCCAACTCCTTCCTCTGTTCTTTCCTGTTGACAAACTGTCAGGAAGCAAAAATTTCAAGTATCAGCCTTTTGCAGCACCAGAGAATGCCTGGTGGGTCTCCAGCCTGGGCATCTGATGAGGACAACAGAGATGCTAGCAGCCAAGGAGAGCAGGCACAGGGCAGCAGCACAAGTGTGTCAGGAGGATAAAAAAAAGAAGGATGTGGGATAACTCTGGTACAAAATGTTTTCTGCTGTGGCTCAGCCAAGAAGTTAAGGAGAAAAGTGCAAAAAAATAAGTGTTAGCTTTCCCCAGAAGTCTTTCCCAAAGCCTTGACAGTTAATCCATGTCTTCCTGAAGGTCTGTGTGTGTGCAGACACATTCATCAATAGCTTAAGGCAACCGTGAATGCACAATTATAACTGAAATAATAATGAAGTAAACAGAATTGTAACATCAGAAAAGCTGTGGGTGCTGTCAGTAAAAGAATGAAAGGACCTGTGCAAAATGTGAAGTAAACTAAACACACTCCCAGACACTGACACACTGCACAACAGAGTCACCTCCAGGAGAACTTACACACAGTAGAACAGCTTAAGTGAACAAATGAAAGCAGACTTGGGCAGCTTCGCCTTCTAATCTAAACAAACTGGTTTAAGACTTGTTTGATACCAGAACTAAGGGGTGATATCTTCTGGTTTTTTGAAGCCTCAGCCCCTGAAATGATAGCAAGCTCTTTAAAGGCCATTTAAATCTCTAACAGTTCACTGACGGTCTTCTTCATGCACCACAGATCACAAAACATCGCTAAGAAACTCCTATCAGAAAGGAGGGGGGAACATGCCATAACAAGGTACCAAAGGGAGAAAAGCGTGCAGGCATGGCCTTTGTCTCCACAGTAGCAAGATCATCATTAAGAGGTAAAACCCTACACACTCTGGAGGATGAGCAAAGAACAACAAAGTGCTCACACTGGCAGAGAAAGCGTGGAAGGAGTGATGTTAAGAAGCTATTCACATATAACAATATGGCAGGTTTCCGTCATTCTTTTAGTTGACAGAGTGTAAACTTGGTCTCCACCACTCAGAGTGCTTTTAGCATACTCAAACACATCGTTACTCCCTGCCTATTCAGAGATAAAGGTTCTGAAGCACTAACTGATATTAAAGGAGCAATTGGCAGTTTCAGAGAGCAGGTCTCAAAATGTTTGCAATGAAAATGACAGCACTGTTTCCAGAACCTGAATCTAATTGCTCTTCCAAAACCAAAACTCTCTTCCTCTCCATATCTATCTTCTAGATGGACCATCATTTTCTTTTACAATTAAGAACAAAGAGAGAAAGGCTATGAGAGTTTTCATTCCTTGGGGAGGGGGGCAAGCCATAAGAAACAGATGCTTTAGCTGACAGCGATGGCAATAGTACTTTATGGTCTCCTGTGTTTCCAGAGCTCCATAGGAGGACATCAGGGACACCAGGCTTCTTCATTTGCTTTTGAATTTCCACAGAGTGCAGGACATTTTTGCACTTCCCCACCACTGTAACACTCCACCTTGAACAGCTAGTGTGGTAAAACAAAACCTTTAAGCTTGAAAATATGGAAGGAACCTGAAGGACAGCTTCAGATTGCTCAGCACTGTGCCCCTGAGACTGCTGTAGCCTTGTAGAAATGATTTTTTGACTTTTCTGGGCTTTCAGTCAGACCCTAAAAGTACAGTTTCAGTTCTGACTGGTTGGCTCAGATGAAAGGAAATGGTGATAAGCCACTGCCTGGAAGGTTGGACCCACATGCAATTCCATGAGGTGTAGGTATCAGTGCAGAAAACCTGCACACCCTGTGACTCTGACCTCACTTGTTAGGAAGACTATCACACTCAACAGCACCAGCAAGCTCTAAGCAATAAGGGATTTCTGATGGGAGCAAAGGGAAGAGATGCTGAAGTTACAGCTACAGGCAAGTGCTATTTTATTAGCCCATAAATACCTGAGTTTTGGAGGCTCAGTCTGAAGCTGATCCCCTCCCACAGACTCTTTACTTACCCATCACAGCTTGTAGGTGACAGCTGCTGCATTTACTCTGGTGTGTACTGCAGCCCTACCACAGCCCATGACCATCCTGGCACTTGCAGCTTCTTAGTTCTGCTCTGTTTGGGAACAACACATCTCCTAAAATGTGAGACAAGGACAACAACAACAGGAAAAAGATGAGCTCTGCTAATAAGCATGGCAGTCTCCATTTCACATGAGGGGGAACCAGGGCAGAGAGGCTTCTTTGCCTGAAATTGTGGAAGACGTCTATGTCAGAACAGAAAACTGGAAGCAGGCTCCGTGCTTTGGCTGTAACCGGGCAGCTATTACCCACATAGAATCACAGAATGGTAGGGTTGGAAGGGACCTTTAGAGGTCATCTAGTCCAACCCCCTCTGCAGCAGCAGTTCCCACCTAGACCTGCAATGTGCCTTCAGTCACTATGCAAATTCCCTCTGATACCAGAGCAAACATGAAGACAAGGGATCCCACCACGTGGAAATCCTCAATCCAGCACCGTCAGGATGGTTTTTACCTTCTGTAGAAGTCACACATCCCTCCATGGGAAAGTTGGGCACAAAGGCAACACATCCATCCCAGCCTGGGGGGACCTGTGCAGGGATTACAGGGCAGAAGCTTTCAGGGAGATGAGCGAGTGTGTTAGTAGGAACAAGAGGCAGCCCTGCCTTGCCAAGTGCTCTGCTAGAAAGCCTCATCCCCCAGACACTGAGGAAAGGAGGAACCTTAGATCGAAACCAGTTGGAGATGAAAGGAGATCCATGAAAGAAGGGTGAATGGAAATGGTAGCCTCTCCACTAGAAAGACTTTGGTAGCTGGGAAGTGGGAACAGGTTCCCACTCCACAGTTTATGCAGAGAATTTTGACAGTCACTGTGCAAAGAATTTTGAACAAACACGGCAAGTTTGCAGCTCAAGTTCAATGGGGAGAGACAGCAAATAATAAGAAACAATGCAGACAGATAAAGAAGGACTTAGAGCAGTTACATTAAATACCAACACAGCTAATAAATGCAAATGGAGTTCAGTGCAGATAAGCAGGGAATTATGAGGCTGAAAGCAAAGAATAAAAGGGAGGAACTATCTGCTTAGTGGCAATCAGCTGCACTGTAATGACCAAGAATGAGATCCGGGGAATTACTGTGAAAGAAATCCCTAAAGCCTTCAGTCCAGTGAGGAAATGATTACAATAAACAATGGGGTAGGTTTTAGTAAGCCACCACAGTATGATGTTCAGCTTCCACACCCTGCAAAGGGTAGGAGTGAAATGCACCAAAGCAAAAGGATTACAATCAGAAAAAAAGCAGCTCTAACCTTGTAGAGTGAGATGGATTCTTGCCCTTGGCTTTCATCTGGAGCCTGAATCTTCTCGGTTGCTTCTGCTCCTTTGTTACTATAATGTTCTCTTTTAGTATTTCTCTTCCTTTTTATTACTTTTTAATCTGTCACATAAAACTTTAGGAGAGCTTGGCCAGGAGAGGACAACATCTCCTTCACAGCCAGCGTGATCTACGGCTTGGGTCAGGCACATTGTCAACGCACAAATCCAAACGGCACGTTGGACGCCTGCCTGGATGAGCAGGTGACCTCAGACTTGTGTGCAGCAGCAAAACTAAAAGCAGTGTCACTGCAGCACAGGGACATTCCAAGGGAGTGTCAGCAGAGCCTGAGACGTGGCCAGGAGGGCGCAGATTGGACAGAAGGACTTGCATCGACAGAGGTCTGGCGTGGAGGTGACACAAGAGCTCTGTGCAGAGGAAACCCATCAGTCCAGCAACTCGTTTTGCCCAGCCGTCTCTCACCACAGGCCCTCCAGTACTGACCAGGCAGCTGCTGGCAGCCTGTGGCATCTCGTGGTATGACCTCATGCTCCTGGAAGCTCATTTAGCTCAGGCATGCTGAAGGGTTAAGCACAAACACCTTCCCAGGACTTTATTGGGGCCTCTAAATAAAATGCTGTTGTTTGAACTTTGTTTCCATTTCATTTGTCAGGTTATCTTTCAAACTCACTCAGCTTGTAGCACCCACACAATGCTGTGGCAAGAAGCACAAGTAGGTCCACCTACATCACGACCATTGTTCTGTTTGAGGCAGTAAACAACTGACAGGAGCATGGAGTCCTGCCTTTGTCCTTATCTCTTCTTTGTGTTTAGCCTGTTTCTGCCTGTTGCCTACACCCTTTAAACCTGACCCCCACATGGCTGCCCTCCCCTCGTCTTGTTTCAGCTTCAGTAGGATGTTCCCTGTCTCTCAGGTAGGACGTTAATGACAGCATTAGCTTGTACCTGAACAAGAACAGACCCCTGCTGATGCACTCTCCATCACAAATGTTGTCTGAGCCCTTTTCTCATGTGTTCTGCATCTACCTTGCAGTAATTTCATCCAGTCCATAGCTCCCAGCTCACTTTCAAGAATGCTGAAAAGACAGACTCAGAAGCCTCACAAACTTCAGGGGTTTGTTTGGTGTTCTTTCCGGCAGGTGCACAGTTCATCTGCTCCTGTAGCTTCCCACCACTGAACCCAAGTGGAATGGCCTTCAGCAGCTCTTCCAACCATTCATTTCATCATTGATGAAAAGTCAGCACTTGACCTTCTCCCAGAACCTCACCCACACTGCCTGAGCTTCCAGAGGGAATTTCCCATGGCTCCAGGATCGTTGTGGCTCTAAATATCCCAGTGCTAACCTTTCCACTGCCATGCAGGAGCACTCAGCTCAAAAGCCTGAACTTCAGGTGGCTATTGTCCGCCCTCCCAAACTTAATTAAAATGTACCTGAGCCTGCACTGAAAATTGAAAAGCAAAAGGTTTTAGGCACCCTGTCTCAATGATACTTTTAGTACACAGCTTTCCTGCTCTGTTGAGCAACAAAACAACCCTTTCCTTGGGCATCATCTTCAGCAAGTGCAGCTGAAGAAGGATTTCCTGCTGCTCACGATGGCTCCTGCTAGTCAGGTTGATTCTTTTCATACAGAGGAGTAACAAGCAACTGAAATGACAGTGACACCGTGCTGATGTGATCAGGGTTCCAACTGCTGAGCTACAGGAGCAGCTCTGCCATTGCCTGGCCAGGTATTCAAAATGCCCCCCTCCTGCTCTGTTCCTGCAGGCAGCTGTTTTCAGATGGATCCCCACATAATTGCACTTTCCAGGGCAGATTGTTTCTCATTCTGTTCTAATCCTTCTGTTTCTAATCCACTGGTCAGTCCAGTGTACAAAGGCTTAAATCAAGCACTTTCAGGCTGTCACAAAGGTTAAAACGCCTATTTACCTCAAAATGAGACTCTCACTTGCCAGACATGCCAAGCTCCTCCAGACTCAGCAGGGCTCCAGTCTTTATTAGGACCTCTGAAAACAGCCCTGCTCCTAATCAGGAGATCTCAAGGCTGCAGTTTGTCGCCTCATCAAGGCTAATTGTGCTTCTCTGTTGGCACAATGGAGCCCAAAATCTGGGGTAAATTGTGCCTGGGCATTTCTAGAGAGCACAAAGCTTCCATAAACAACTCCAGTGCTTTGCCTGAACACAGAATCACAGCATGCTAGGGTTTGGAAGGGACTTTTAGAGATCATCTAGTCCAACACCCCTCCTAAAGCAAGTCCCACCTAGATCAGGTCACAAAGGTACTTGCCCTAGTATGTCAAACACAGGGGTATAAAGCTGCCTTCTTCATCCTTTGGAGTCCTTGTGTATTTAGAGGGAGCTCCTAAAGGGCACAGATATGCTGTAGTAAACTTTGCATCACCACCAAACAGCTCAAACATCTGCCAAACGCGACTGGCTCAAGGTGAGCTGTGGTGCAGCAGCCCCAAGGGGAGCTGGCACAGGTCAGAGCAAGCCCAGAGCTGAAGGAGAGTGGGGGCAGAGTGGTGGAGAGGGCTAACATCCCATCCTTAGCGCCTCTGGGGCACGGCTCTGCCTTTGGGTCATTGGCTTTGTGACTGACTTGCACTGGCAAGGAAAAATAAATACTAAAAAGGAAAAAAAAAACCCTGAAAAGAAGGAGGTGGTGGGACTGAAGTGTTTGAGAAGTACACCCTGAATAGCCTCTCCTGGGCAGAATCAGCTCAGCTCAGATTCAACTCAGATGCAAAACTGCTTTTTGCCAAACTGCATGAAAGCATCACAAGATCTCATTTTATCTCTCTTCTCTAGATTTATTACAGTGGTGCCCTCTCATACTTCCACTCCAAAAAGCACTCCCATCACAAGCCTCCTCCCCCTTCCAGGGGTTTTACCTCACCCCCCCCTCCCCGTCTGTGCACGGTGCTGTAAAGCTTGGCACACAAAGCCCTTAGTCCAGATGTGATTCTTCTCTGTAAAAATAAAAAAAAAAAGGGGGCTAAAATGCCTTGTGCAGCTTCTGATTTACAGACACATAAAAACTAGAATGCATACACTTTGAAGAGCGAGGAAGGGTATCTGAGAAACAGAAATGATTGAAGCTGGGGCCGGGGGGAGAGGTGGGGGGATGGAGAATGAACTATCCCAGATTTTAATCCTGGATTCGTCTATTTGAAAAGGCAAAATATGTTTTTTCCTCAGACCTCACCTTCTGGGTATCAACCCCTTTTAAATCTAGCAGAGGCTAAATTGCTTCCACCAGCAATAGAGGTGCTGGAAGATAATATAATAGGGAAGCGAGCATTGCGATCCGTGGTGTGAGGGAGCACTTTGGGTGTTTGGAGTTACGACTCAAGGAGTTACAAAGCACGACCAAAGGAACAAATGTCGTGTTTCCAGACACAAGCAACAGCCAAATGGGATGCTGGGGAAGCTGGGACTGCATGCAAAAGGTAACAGTGAAGGACATGGTGGCCGTACCTTTAGGAACACAGCGGCTGACAAGCTGTACACCCACACAAGTTTCCTCTGGGAGGTCTGGGCCCAGTGCTGTGCTCCAGGTAGCCCCAGTAAAGCCAGCTCGATTTTACTGAGAAGAAAAACCTGTTCCAGGCCAGTACTTAACACCCTCCAAAGGGTTGTAGGTGCCACAAAGCAGAGTCCACCTCTGCTTTCTTGCCTTGTTGCCTGAGCCACAGAATCAGAGCATGGTAGGAGTTGGAAGGGACCTTTAGAGATCACCCAGTCCAACCCCACTGCAGAAGCAGATCCCACCTAGCTCAGGTCACTCAGGTATTTCCCCCAGCATTATTTCACTGTATATTCCGGAAAACATTTTGCTTATTGAGACGTAAGTCCCCGAGCAGGTGGAAAAATGGAAGTGACATCACAACGTTCCTTGTGAGATGGTTCACAAACCGAAGCCTTGGTGACTGCTGACTGAGCTACTTCAGCGTGAACTTCAGAGTATCCAGTGTGAAACTTCCCCAATCCATTGTGCGACGAAGAGGGAATGTGGGAACGGGGTAATGACCAAAGGTGCAGCTTTCTGATAATCCATGAAACCAACAACTTACCCTGGGTTTCAAAACCAAGCTGCATTTGCTCTTCTGTGACACCTTCTCTAAATTCACCAGCCACATGGCTTGTAGATGCAGCATTCTTACTGCCCGTGTCCTGCAGCTGCTAAGATTCTGCCTCTCTCACTTGATGGTGAGTAAAACAATCCCCCAACACTCGCCTCCACGGTCAGACAGGAGATTTCAGTGTAATCCCAGACAAGAAAGAGCGAGCCATGGTATTGCAAAACAGAGGCCTTTGCTTTGCAGTTTCACCTCTCAACGAAAAGCCCCGAATCAAAGCACTTGAAAACAGAATCGTTTAAAAGTAGATTAGGGAGCCCAGTGCTTTCTGCTGGGCTTGTTCCTCTGAGCAGGCTCAGCTGTGAGCAGGGGCTTGTCCTCCAGTGCAAAGGATCCTGCCGCAACGTACGAGCTCAGAGCATTTACTCTCCCTCATAAACTTTCACACTCGAAAACATCAGAAAAGTGTTTCTATATTGTCTTTAATCAAAATCAGTTCTATAAAAGCAGAATATTGGTTTAAGGAAGACTTCAGGTGATACCTTACCAGGGCTCCATAGAGCCCGGTGTGCAGGAGGTGTGCTAAAAACACACGTCGCCGCTGAGCTGGAGAGCCCTGCAATGCAGTAAAGGTTTGATAGGGGATGAAAGGCTGGGGAGGTTTTCATTTCCCTCACATGTGCTCAAAGCTTTTCGTATCTCAACACACTTGTATAAACACATCCTCGTTTCAGGCTTTTAGGAAAAATAAAACCGAGCACAGCTTACTACTCAACGACTACCATCAGCAAGCAGCAGCTCCCCCTGGCAGCCTGTAATTTGTGAAGGACAGTGACCAGGATGGAGCTGTGCTGCAGCTGGTTAATCCCAGCCCGGTTTGTGTGGTGTGGGTGTGTGCACAGCCCAGGGATGTAGGTGGTAACGTGCTGCTGCCTCGCTCAGCACGTCACGCTGGGCTGCTCAAAGCTCTTCCAAAGCTTGCTGATGGTAGCACTTACCTTTGAACTCCGGGACAATCGGGACTCGAAGAGGAACCTCAACCCTCATCCAGTTGTTTTGAGGGAAGTAACGAGAGAGTTTTGTAAACAACTGAGTTTTCACACTGGAAACAGTCCACTTGATGTTTTAGTGCATCAGGCTGGAACGTCAAAGTGTGCTGTGCAGGCTTTTAAAATGGACAATATTACCTTTTGTGGTTACTCACCACCCACAGCCCCACTCTTTGAAGGCAAATATGACCCACTAAGGGCAGCACCATAGAAATGGTCTACAGCAAGTAGGAAAAGACTTTGGAATGGAGGTTTGCTAACAGCTTTACCTTGCCTTTGCAACTTTTTGTGTTCCTCTTCGCCTTTACCACCAGGTTGACTCCTTAATAGGTCAGAGCCTTTATCAGAGGATGTTAGTTATTCATGTAGCTTCTGCAGGCAGCAGAAATCAATCACTGTGACTTGGAAGTGTTTCTCAAAGACCACGAAAACCACCCCTTTTGAAGTGCTCCATTAGGTACAATTGTTTTATTTATACACAAGTTTACATTTCTCCCTTAGTGCCTTGTTCACTTGTTCTAGGGACAAGTTGTGATTTGTCTTATCAAAATCACCCAGACCAGTCTAAGGTTAAATTTACTTGGGAAAACAACTGGGAATGATACGGTTCATCTTTAGTAACCATGAGATAAGGGCTGTGTGCCCAGACTTTAACATCTTCCATTCCCCCAGAAGGCATTGCAAAACACAGGAGTTTCAGCCCAGCTGCTTTTCAGAAGGAGATTTAACCATGCAACTCTCTTACACACTGCAGAACCTGCATTCACAACTTTTTCTTCCATATTGTCTCTCATCTGACAATCTCAAGTGGCTTTTGAGGTATTAAGATATTAACCAGAAGCAGTTAACACGCTACCAAATGAGATTTCGTTCTCTGCCCTTTATCTTTCTATTCCCTGTAGGGTCAGAATGCAAACACAGGGATTTTCTTTTCCTGAGCCAGCCACAGAAGTCTGTTCAAAGGACTGTTCCCCCAACTTGTTTTGAGCTGCTGCCACACAGGGGGACCTTCGTGACGTGTTGACATTTGCAGAGAGTGAAGCCCTTTCTGATTTCCAACCCTGTCTGCTTGCTCAGGAGTCTGTAGGGGCTGGAGAACAACTCATGGGCAAAAGTACCTGGTAGTTGGTTACTCTTCCCCTGCCTGTCAGAGACCCTGCTTGCCTGTAAAACTCACCTGATCAAGTAGCAAACCTCCAGGAAAAAAGGAAACCTTGTTAATCACACCATAAGTTTAACAATACACTTAATTTGCACTCAGTCCTTGATCATTTAGCTGAGAACATCCAACAGTTTGGGCAGGTACTTATCACCCTGAGGTGCCAGCTTATATTCCAGCTGGATAACCTCTGGAGTATTGGGCAGAAAGGTTTGCAGGTTCAAGCCTTACAAATGTCAGATCACGACAGTCCTCATGCTTATATATATCGACATGCATTCTGCCAGCTCTCTGCACAGCTGCTTCACACGTCAGCCAACAGCACAAAGAGTAGCAGAGCTTGTCTCTTTTAGCTTGTGATAATGAAAAACCAAGCTAACTTACTTGAGCATCCCTCCTGGTTGGGAGCACTTGCAGGCACAGACCCTCCCTCTCACATCGCAAGCCCATTTCTCCAGAAGGTACTATCGTAGTCAGCTCAAGGCTGCAACCCAAACAGATTGGCTCTGCAGGGGGAAGAACAAGTTAATAACCCACCAGTGACAAGAGGAGCAAGATCCTGAGCCCTGGCAATAAATCCTCCCCCACCTAGTAAGAACAGACTGGTAGCTGCCTGTATAAATTATTCCTACAATCTGTAAAATAAGGAGGTTCTACCTGTCCAGCCTTCCCTCCCCGAATATATCGTAACAATAGGCCATAACTCAGCTGCTGCAGATTAAACCTGTAATTCAGATGCCCCAGTGCTTTATAGGTGAATCAAAAGCTGCGCTGGGATTTTGCCTGTTAAGCGTTTCAGCTGAAGGAGAGAGCCACGTCGTTTATTATCGAACGTTTATCAATAGCCACCGCTCTCACACTCCAGAGCAAATAGTTTGCACGAGATGCATATGTAGAGGGGAGTTATGAAAAGGCTGTGCTGAAAGGTTTTATGGCGAAGCAGATGCAATAAGAAAATTGCTTTACAAACGTGCTTGCTGTGCAGTAGCTCATTTACAGACCTGGGGAAACCCTTTGTGCATTATCACAAGCGTGCACAAGACAAACATGGAGAGCGCGCCTCACTCAGCCTTCCAAACCTGGGTCCTGCTCATTCCTTACCTCTCCTCACAACGTGACACTGGCCTGGTTCTTAGAGTAAACACTCTTTTCTTTAACATCCCTCACAGAAGTTGAACCAAAACGACACACTCCTCGATGCTTTTCTTTGGGACATCGCCACTGCAAGTCACCTCTCACATTGCTTAGTAGCATCACCTTGGATTCCACCAGTGGCTGTGCAATGTAACGCAACCTCCCCAATCATTCTTTTAAGATAGGGTTTGAAAACACCCAACACCACCCAAAACATGAGCAGTCATTGAAACCATTAACAGTTCAGGTATTAATCACCGGTGCTGCCATCCAGCAGCATTCCCACTTATTCTTTGCAGCGGTACAGACAGCATTCTGCAGGGGGGTTGGACTAGATGATCCCTAAAGGTCCCTTCCAACCCTACCATTCTGTGATCCTATGATTCTCTGCTCAAGGTGTGATTTGTGTCTGTCACACTTCCTTTAAGGGGCCAGGATGATCATAGGTGCCAGCTCACGCACGGTGCCAACAGAAAATCAAGGACGCCTTGGCTTCACAATGCTACGCAGCCATAAAAGCATCTCCTCCTGTTGTTTGGCCCTGACATTCTTAACTATAAAACGCTTTGATCTGTAACCCAAGGCCCTGAGGTCTCCTATTGCAAAGGCAGAAGCTGGTGTCATCACAGCTGTATTATTAGGTGGCTTCAACACTGTCATCATGCACGTTAACTTTACACACCAGATGTTGCCAGTAGGCTTGCAGGAGGCCAGCTTGCTCCATGTCTAGAGACAGCAGCAATGACACACCAGCTGTTTGAGAGAGAAAGTAAACCCACAGCCCTAACCTCGAGGGCGTTAGATGTGGAGGGGCATCAGATGACTGGGAAGCAGCAGGGAAGCAGACACAACATGCCATAGACTGGAGTTCAGTCGAGGGACCCTGTGGGATACCAGGGGTTTGTGACAGAAGAGATCATCAGATGGGACGGGGAAAATGCACAGATAATGGATTGAAGCTGCATTTATGCCCAGATAAGCCTCCAATTCCCAAGTGATACAGGAGATGTCAAAGGAGCAATAGAGCTCCCAATAACAATCATATTGCTTTTCATCCCGTAAGGTCTTTGGGTAATTTTCATGCTGCGGGGTTGCTCATCTGCTGAGGACTTACAGCTGGCCACAGCAGCCATTCTGCAGCACTCTACAATAGCCATTGTGAAGGAAATGAAGACTAAACTTCTTCTATTGATCCAGCCATGGGAAACTTCAATAGGCACAGTGCAATTGCCTGACCTAAAGCAGGAGGATGCAAAATGACAGTAACTACGAGTATTAACGAAGCACAAACAAGAAACCTCTGTGAAAAGTTACAGAGGACACGGGACAGTCGACAGCAAACTTTAATATAGCATCAAGGAACAAGGAAGAATGGAACCTCAGCTCTGCCCAACTATCCTGCACCTCCTTCCCCCACAAATGTAGCATATTTCCAGACAAAAACACCACTCCCTATGGTCTTATCACAGGAGGAAACAGTGACTGGGTATGCAAATAGAATTAACTTGGTCTGAAAGAGCAGAGTGAGGAAAGAAAAGGAGGGAATCACTCCAAAACAGTCTCCTTCACACTGCCTGTGGGCAACCACACCACTTACAATCTGTTTGGGTGGCAATCCTGCCTCAGTCTCTGCCCCCAACAGAAGTCCTGCCTCTGCTGGCAAGGCGTCCCAGGAAGACTCCAGGACTGGAGTTTCACAGTGTGTGCTTGGCTCCAAAACAAAGGATTCAGAAGGAGCTCCTAGAGATTCTGGTTCTGCAGGCCAAGGGCTCACAACAAACCCGAGCGTGACATACTCAGCTATTTCATGCTCAGATTCCATACCACACCTTGGCTGCCTCTAGTCATTGGCTCCTGCACAGGGCAGTTTCTTCCAGACTGAGGTTTTCACACTTTCCCACAAAATATGGTTGTTTCAGAGCACTAGGGGAAAGGGGATCAGCAAATCTCACCTTCCACAGGCAGTTCAGACCACACTCTGGTTTGAGACTTAGTCAGCTGAAGGCAGCTTATTTGTTTGAATTGTGAAATCTCGAGCAGTGTGAAGAGAAACATAAAGTCATTACAAATGATGAAACCCAGAAAATGCATAGAAGTCACTCCCTGACAAGGTGCAACCATTTACTGACCATGCAGGGACGGACGGTGGTATGAACAGGCAAGTGCACAGCACCTTCCACTTGTATGGAAGAGAAGGGGGATGTTGGTCCCTGGAGTCCTTAAGCCACCAACCTTCAAAGAAAAACAAAAGCTCCCATAGAAAAGTGCATTGTGAAGGGACTTGTGAGACCGGCTGCTGTAAGGAGTCTCCCTGCTTGGAAGTTGGTGTTTTCTGCCCCTGGCAGCAAGTTAGGTCAGCAGAGTCAATCATCCTCTGTTTGTGAGGGAGCTGGCTGTGTCTCAGGTACATCCCATCCATATTTTATAGATGTAATATTCTTGCCAACATTCCCCTCAGTGGTAGCTGTTGTGCTGTTGGCATCATGCATTTAAACAACCTGATGGCTCCATTGATTTAAACGGCGTTTGGAGACGACCCAGGTTTGCATCCTTGCCCAGCCTCGCATTTGCCAAAACCCAATTTAAAAACCATGAAGTCCTGGGAGGAAGGGATCATCATTAAGATATTATTTTAACTCAATATCATCTCAGCTTAAAGCGACGGCTCGTAAAAGCAGCCAACGCTTAAAAGAATGCCTGTAGTGCTTTGGAGATAGGAAGTGTTCTTTAGGATTCATACCCAAAAAAAGAGAGCTCATTTTGATTAAACAGTAGCTCTTTTCAGGGGAAGGAGAAGGAATAAAGCAAGCTACCCTGTGTCAATGTGTAAATACATAGCTTTTGTGCTACTTCAAAAGGCTCAGACAGCTAATAAGATTGACATCTGAACTAGAAGATTTGAAGTGCTTTGGTGCTATCAGGTATACTGAGCCATTTCTTCCAATGCTATCATAAAAATGGCCATTTTCATCAGACAAGCAGAGTGGTAAAACCCAAATCTCAGCAAGACGTCTTCTCAAGAGCTCTCCAAATCACAGCAAAGGACACACAACTAATTATGGCTTTGAGTCAACGAACTTGGGTGAGCCACAAACTAGCTGTTCCAGTCTCATTCTCCCCTCATAATTAGACTCAGAGTTCCTGTGCTTCAGGGAGCAGAGGTGGATGACTCTCACGGGTGAACAGCTCTCCCATGCAACACTTAAAGCTGTAAACGCGCTGATTCATTTCCACTCTAGAGATCTGGGGGTTGTTGGGAGCTCAGAATGGTAGAGGCAAACCAATCCTAGTTATATCAGCAGTGTGAAACTGCAGGACCTGAACCAAAAGTTATCCCAGCACGTACAAACAAGGGTTTAATTTGTCAGACAGCAAATGGGTTTTTCAAGAAAGCCCAAGACTGCTGCCTCAATGAAGCAACCACACAGGACCCACGCTTCAGTGCTTCCTACACTGGCAGCGAGAGTGAGCAGCAAGCCCAGAGCGTGCCCCAGCTGTACCTGTAAGCACAGAGATACGGCTCGGGTGAGCAGTTCTTATTTGGGATGCTGGGCTCGGCATCTGCAGCTTTAGCAGCGTCAGTGCTGAAACCTCCCAGGACAAAAAGCACATAACACATTAATATCCGCCAGGAAGCACTGAGCACTTCTGCTGTGAAACCCGTCACTTCTGTGTGTTCTCCAGTTGAGTGGTAACCCTGTGCTCAGCCTTAGCTTCACTGACTGTCGCCAAGCGCCACTGTAATCTGCTCTGAGGGCCTTCCTCTGGCTTTGCTGTGTGGCAAAGACATGAATGCAGAGCTGTCTGCCTGTCACAGACTGAGATGACGGGATGTGCAGCAGAGACAGGGCAGGCTCATGACTCAGTGTGCCTGCACACTGTGGAGCAGCGGAGATGTCCCACTGCTGTTCATGCCCTGAATCGTCCCCTAGCAACTCTGCTGTGTTAAGAAACACAGACTGAAGTTAGTTCTAGTTAGCCTCAAATACAGGTTAACCATAGCTTTTTACAGACAGCTATGCCACAAAAAAAAGGGCAACCATCATAGTTGCTGGTCACCTTTCTCCCTTGTTGGAGCCCGCAGGCCCTGCTAGTCTGTAAGTGGAGAAACCTGTTCAAGCCCTCACATCTTCTTTCAAGCCAATCCATTAGTTCATATTACCCCAGAGGTGTGTTTTTCCATGAAGCAAATAGGAGTGAGAGCTTTCACAAATGTCACAGAAGCACAGACTCTTAAGGGTTGGAAAGGACCTCGAAGGATCACCCAGTGCAACCCCCCTGCCAGAGCAGCAGCACCTAGAGCAGGGCACACAGGGACTCATCCAGCTGGGTTGGAATGTCTCCAGAGAAGGAGCCTCCACAGCCCATCTGGGCAGCCCCTGCCAGTGCTCCCTCACCTCAACGGGGAAGAAGTTTGTCCTTGCGTGTCTTTGGAACCTCTTCTGTTCCAGTTTGTGCCCGTTGCTCCTTGTCCTATCAGTGGCCATCACTGAGCACAGCCTGGCTCCAGCCTCCTCACACCCACCCTTTAAGTATTGGTAAACAGGAATGAGGTCACCCCTCAGTCTCCTCCAATCTAAAGAGCCACAGCTTTCTAATAATATGTCCTCATAGTCCAACCAACATTGGAAGTAACCTTGTCCACCACATAGATACCCATGCACAGCCTAATGCTGCTGGTTTCTGACACTACCAACTTTTTGCTTCAATGGACAGATCCTCCAGCTCTCAACCAACGTGATGCCACGAGGCAGTTTGTACAAACAGGCTACCTGTGTGCACGTAATCTAGCTGCTTCTCCTCAAATATTGCTGTTTTGCTGTAGAAAGGGTCAGCTAAAGAAGAAGAAGAAGAGTAGCATCAAGGTGACCCCTGTCATAGCCTTCCTGAAACCAGCATGAACGGGCCAAGACAGGGAGGCCTTAGGACATGAACAAACAGCCTCAGACACTCTTATGAAGCTCTCAGTGCTGCTCAGGAGTGTCTCTCTCAGGAGAAGCATTTGCTTCCTGGGAAGCCAAGAAAGTGAGGAGATCTCTTGTTCTGAGCATAACCATGGACTGTGTGAATCTGCTACAGATTGTGGCCTTCACTCCACGGGCACCTGCCTGCCTGCCTGGGTTAAATGCTGTCTGAAGGCACATCTGCTTCCAGACCCGTGTTTGCTCGGGGTGACTTTCAGCAGATAAGTGCTGTGAAAAATCCTCTTACCTGTGCTAATAGCAAATGCCTTTCTGCATCACGGAGTGAAATCAGGACGAGCAAAATGACACTGAAATGGCACAGAAAATGATAGTAATGAATCAGCAGGAAAACAAACAGGTACTTCTGCAGCTACATGTGCTACACAGAAGGCTGTCAACAACCACTGACCTCTTCAAGTTGTCACGCACAATATCTGATCCCACCATTCCCCATCCGTAGCACCGAAGGCAGACAATTGCCAAGCATAATTTCTTTGCTATTATCATTTTCCGGGGATTCAAATGCTCTCTGCAGTGGTTGGAGACTAATAAATAGAAACAATTGGTCTGTCCCATCACTCTGCAAAGATGAAGGCAACCGTGTCCTTGGCGAAACCTTGCCGTGCGATGCTGATGGGAATGCAGCAGCAGGGGAGATGTTCAAAAGGCTCTGCCGGACCTTGGAGCAAGTTACACCCTCTGGGTGTCAAAACAGGAGTACGAGATGAGGCCTTGTCCTGTAAAAACTGAGTGTTTTAATACATCTTGGGAAAGGGTGTGAAATGGGACTGCAATCGGCAGCGTGTTCAACAAAAATCAAGAGCAACAACAACAGAGCATGCTCAGATTTGCATAACTCCCTGCTGCTCTCATCAGCCACCTCACAGGCCCTGCCCACAACACTTCCAAGAGCTGCAAAGTGAGGCTAAATAACATGACCAAGGATTTCTTCCCTGTTGAGGTGAGGGAGCACTGGCAGGGGCTGCCCAGATGGGCTGTTGAGCCTCCTTCTCTGGAGACATCCCAACCCAGCTGGATGAGTCCCTGTGTGCCCTGCTCTAGGTGCTGCTGCTCTGGCAGGGGGGTTGCACTGGATGAGCTTTCCAGGTCCCTTCCAGCCCTTGAGATGCTGTGATTCTTCAAGGAGTCCACCTGAGCATCCAAATCCCCGGCTCCCCTGCCAGGCTCTGAAGCATCCTGCCTCTGCCAAGCAGTTATCAGAACACTTCACGATTCATTGCCCTTCCAAACAGCTTTTCACCGAGGAACAGGGAGTTGCAAAAGGCTCTGTAGATTGAGCTAGAAAGATCTTCAGAAGGTGAGCCAGGAAAGATTCCAGATACAGAAAGCAAAATGCTGCCTGGAAAGAGGTCGGAGAAGCAGGCTCACATCACTTCAGTGGTGCTGCAAAACTGATACGTTGAACGTTTAGCCTCAGTGTGAACTGGGGAGACTCCTTCCCCCTCCTGCCCCTGCAGCCTATTATTTAGATGCCACTTGGGATTTTTTTTTCCAGTTCTTTCATCTCTTACTACAGCTTCCCAGAGCTGTTCTACAGTCCCAGGGCACACTCTGTTATAAAAATAGAATTACACCAGCTCCAGATGTGACTTTTGATAAGTCACCAGCGTTACCCTTGAGGTGGGCACCAGCTGCATCATCACAGCATCATGTATGAGCATTTCTTTTCCAATTAGACAATCAGCCTTACAGACTCTGTGAGAAGTGTACAAAGCTCCTGTGACCAAGAGAGCCATAAAAGCGTGTCTTCTGTCAGAAAGCCAAAGGGAAAGGAGGGGACAAGTGACAAGAAAGGTTAGGGGATAACGCCTGCTCAGAACCTAGGGTTCCACTGTAGGCTGGGCCTTAGCAAAACAACCATCCACACCCAAGAGTGCCCCAGCAACGTCCAGTCAAACATCAGCCAGTGAGTGAATCCTGTAGTGACATGCTGCATGTGGCTGAGGACTCACTGAGTGGTCTTAGAATCATAGAATGGTAGAGGTTCGAAGGGACCTTTAGAGATCATCCAGTCCAACCCCGCTGCAGAAGCAGGTTCACCTAGATCAGGTCACACAGGAACGTGTCCAGGTGGGTCTTGAAGAGCTCCAAGGAGGGAGAGTCCACATTGGTAGCACCATCAGGAACCTTCACTGCAGCGTCTCTGGGTCTGTACTGGATGATGGGAGGGAAGTTTGTGCCCTTACCATTCCCCCTGAACCAGTTAGAGCAGAACAACTTTCACACTCAGGCAAGATTTCATTTCACATTAAAAAAAAAACCTCCAGGGCAAAACCTTCTCCAGTGGATTTGGACAGAAAAGAAAACCCCTACCTGCAGCTCAGCCACTACACAACCCTGCTCTTCCAGTCAGAAGCTGTCAGTGGTCCCTGGCTTGGCAGAACATCGGTGCCACAGGGTTTGGGGGCTGCAGGGAGGAAGAAGGTAGGTTTTAAATAAGTCCCATCAATAACGTCTAACTGGGTAAAGTGCAAGAGGTTATCAGACACAGCAGCTTTCAACAAGACTTTTAGTTTTCTTCTTCCCCTTCTGAAAGCCTGCAAACAGAGTCGTGGGATTCACTGAATATTTTCCCCAGTCTGAACACATAAAATACGACCGAGAGATAAACAGAGACCTGGACACTTCACCTGAACGCCTGCTTTTCAAACAGCATAGCCAGCGGTGTTCAGAAGGCGCTGCCACATGAAGGGCTCCTCTGCATTTTGCTCCAAGCCCTGTTCAGCCTACCGGCACTTTCAAAAACAAGACAGAGCGTCTGTGAAGAGGCAGAAACTAAAAAGAGCTGCCAGTTTAGGGGCTTGAAGTCTAGTTACTGCTGTGCTAGAGGAAGAAGACTACAAGCAAAGGGGTCTGGTAACCAGCAGAAGAATAAGGAGGAATAACTACACAGGTGCTTTTTTTTTATCCACCTGACTGTGCTCAGCTCGACTTGCCCTGGGGAGGGATGGAAGGCACCTGGCGCAGGGGATGAGCAATTGTTCGCTCATGCTGAAAAGAAACTGCACAGAAAAGAAAAGTTTCTAGTTCTCCCACTTTTGAGAGGCTGTCGCTGACCTCTTTCGCTGAACTAAGGAGTGTTTGGAGTGTTTTGAGGCTTTGTTTTTTCCTTTTGAACTCCGAGAGGTCTCTTCGCAGAGTAAACTCAAGTTTCTGCCAAAAATCGGCTGCCACTCCTGCCTTGGCTTCCTGACATCATTAGAAGCAGTTTGATCTAGGAAAAACAAAACAAAAAGAGAGAGGGGAAAAAAGTGCTGTTATTTACAATTCCAGATTATTTTGATCTGTCTTTTTCTTTCAGGTGATCAGTTCTGAGCTCTGAAAAGCACGAGAATGAAAGCTGACGCAAGGAAGCATTTGGTTTCTGATTACCGCCAGCACAACACGGCTGTGGCTGGAGTTTTTGAGGGAGCCTGACTATATTTAAAGCACACCTGGGTTCAGAAGGCAGCAGACGTACCCTGTGACAGCTGTGAAGCTTGCTGGGAGGTGAAACCAGTAGAAACTGGGCTGCTAGCAAAGGAGTGTCACTGTCACTCCCACACACAAGTCCTCTCCCATGTCTCCTCCAGCACATGCACGTTGAGAGCAGAGCTTCAGCTATCCTCCAAGGGCATGGTTTGGCTATGCACAGCTGACAGAAGAACACATAATCATGTGTGTAGCAAGCCTAGAGAAGATGTTGATGATGAGTATGCTCAGATATCACGCACTGAAATGTTATATGCTGTTATAAACTACTTTAAAACAACAAAAACAAGCCCAGAGAGATAAGAGACATCCACTTGTAAGCAAAACACCTCTTCAAACAATCTATTAGAAACTGGGCAGGTGTTCATAGTTCATTTCTTGATAAGAACATTTATTTGGAACCTCTCCCTATTAAGAGATACCACAGTCTGATGGCTGCTTGCTCCTTATCAGCATTTTTAGAGAGATTTGGAGGGTTTGTGAATTTACTTGCACTGTAATCCAGAGATCTTCCTCATACTTCTTTGCTTCTGTACTTTGTGGTTGGTTTCAGCAGTTTCTCCTGACCAAAAAAACACAAACACATTCATGCTAAGGGGTTAAATACACACACACACACACACACACTCTCTCTCTCTCTCCCAAGGAACTGCAGTCCTGTTTATCATAAATGCATCTTTCATTGCTGTATTTTCTATTCCACAGCAGTAACCAGATGAGCTTTCACTTATTCATCTGCATCCACTCCCCTGTTCCTTTCCAAAAGCTCAAAAATATACTGCTGGCTAGGTGCACCGCATTTAATGGTTACCTGAGAGCTCCTGTACAATGGGAGCTACACAGGCAGTGCTTTTGCTTTACACCATCAGCAAGCAGTACAGGCTGGGCAGCTCCTACTTCCAATCCCCAGACACCTATTCCACGTGGATCTCTAAGCACAGGACAAGGTATCATTATTTGCAATAACCATCTGCATTTTATTTGCACAGACAGCATGTCTTGATCATAGAATCCCAGAATGGCAGGGTTG
>WBNH01008314.1:68334-79438 GCA_013401255.1 Urocolius indicus
CAGCAACAGGACAAGGGGTGATGGGATGAAGCTGGAACACAAAAAGTTCCACTTAAATATAAGAACAAACCATTTCATTGTTTGAGTGAGGGAGCCCTGGCCCAGGCTGCCCAGGGAGGGTGTGGAGGCTCCTTCCTTGGAGGTCTTCAAGACCCACCTGGACACGTTCCTGTGTGACCTGATCTAGATGAACCTGCTTCTGCAGGGGGTTTGGACTGGATGATCTCTAAAGGTCTCTTCCAACACTACCATCTATTATTCTATGAACCTGGAGCTGTCACATCTCTCCTGAACTAAAGGAACAAAGTGTATTTCAGCAGGAGGAGCCTTGCCTGCTGCCAGAGCTGTAGGCACAGCAGCTGCCCGCCTGACAGTGTGACAGATGCAGCAGTGCAGTCACCCATTCGCTCAAGGAGCTTCTCAGAGTCCCCTGCATTAGAAAAGACAGCTCTTGTCTCGGGGTGGGAGGACTGAAGAGGGTAGCAGCTGTTACTGCACCTCGTTCCTCCAACTGAAATCCAGCTGGCAGAAGGGAAAACTCAGAATTTGTTCTGTCAGATGACCACAGGGACAAATCAGCATGACTGCAGGAACCAGCAGGCTCAGGCCTGTTATTGAAAACACATTCTTCAAGGCAAATGAAAGCAGAAGAGCTGAAACAAAACGACATCTTCTTATGACACTTCACCTTGAAAATTGTTTCCTCCTACCAGAGGTACTTTCAAACGCTTTATGACACATCAAGAGCACAACAATCACAGGCTCCTTCATCACAAGGCAAGCCCTATTTGCTTGGTGTTCTCAGGGTGTGAAAATTGCTTTCCTGGTTAGTGTCAAAGAAGTCTGAAATGAATGGCTGTAAGAGCAAACCTCACCAAAAAAAGCCCTGGCTTCCCTTACCTTGCAAAAATATGTTAGCAAAGAATAAATTATGTAACGACTTTATCGGGTTTTATCTGCTCAGGAGTAAATTGGTTTGAGATGGAACAGGGAATAGGAAAAGATAACCCCCAAGAACTGTCAGCTCCACCTCCTGCAAAGCTTGCTGGTGTGGAAACAAAGCAAGGTCTTTCCCACGTTTCTTGTTAAGAAAATGCCACCCTTTCCACCCATCAATTAGGACAGTCACTTGAAAAGGGGCAGATTTACATCTGAGATGTTACCATCAGTTGGGCAAATCAGATACAGTACTGTCTTTCTCAAATCCCTCATCTAGAAAAGACCTGAAAAGGTCAAGTCATCTGACCCCCGTTTTCAAGGCAGATCTGCTGGATCAGGTTGCTCACGGCCATGTCCAGTCTAGCTCTGAAAGCCTCCTAGAATGGAGACACCAAAACCTCACTGGGCAGCCTCTTTGAGCATCCTCGTGGTGGTAAAAAAAAAAATCCCAATATCTGCTTGCAATTTCCCTTGTTGCAGCTAATCTCTGTCTCCTCCCGTTCTTTCATTGCATTACAGTGTAAATATCACCCGTTGCACTCCATCTGCTCACCACAGAAGGTGATGAGGCTGGTCAGGCACTACCTGCCCCTGGGACATCCAGGCTGGCTGTTCCCAGTCACCTTCCCATCCTTCATGTGCCTGGACACAGCTTCCAGGAAGATGGGCTGCAGAGTCTTTCTGGGGACTGAGGTTAGGCTGATGGAGTCCCTGGACGCCTCTCCTTGCCCTTCTTGAAAATGGCAATGACATTTGCCTCTCTTCTCTCCCCTGACTGCCAGGGCATTTCCAAGATGGTAGAGAGGGGTCTTGCAGTTGCATCAGCCAGCCCTCAGCACCTAAATGTTTCCAGAGCCTTGTGTTCACCCTGTTGACTGATGCGGTCCCTAACTCAGGCCACCTTTCCTGTAAGTCAAGTATCACTCTCCTTGACTCTACCACTAGACACAGAGACCTGGGAGGCCTCAGGATAAACATTACCAGTAAAAACTGAAGCAAAAAAAGGTATTGAGTATCCCAGCTGTTTCGATGTCCTTTGTCCCTAGGTCCTATGTCCTGCTGAGCCATGGCCTTATGGTTTCCCTGCTCTTCCTTTAGTTTCCTGTGTATTTAGAGATGCCCTTCTTGTTGCCCTTCACTAGATCCAGCTCCACTGCAGCCAGGCAACCTACCCCAGCCCGTTTCTACAGTCCCAAGGACATTGTAAGTCTGCAGCTGCACGTGGGCTCCAAATTCCTTCTGTTTATTCCCCATGTTTCATGCGTACCTGCACAAACACTTGACTGATTGGAAGTCTGTCTTCATACAAAAAGGAACCCAATCTCTCCTCCTTGATACTTCTGATCAGATGTTGTGTTTATCTACTCACAGAGCAATGCTACCACAGCTCCATAATACCTGAAAAGCAGAACAGTAAGTTAAAAGCTTTCTTTTTGCCTGGATGTGGATTTCATAGGGCCAACAGACAAGCACTAGTTGTAACTCCCCTGACCATAGTCTGAAAATAAAACACCAAAAAAAATGCTGGTAAACTACATTGTGAGTGAAATAGGAAAATGAGTGAGGAAAGTAAGTGAAATGGGATCTGAAGGGACTGTTATAGGACAGATAGGAAGAGATAAGGCACGTAGAGTTGGGTATTCTTGGCTATTACTACTCCTCCCCAATAGTGACAAGCATTCCCCAGTACTGAGCACAGAGTTTTGAAAGTCTCAAGAAGTAATTAAAGGCAAGAAAGGCTTTGGCCAGTGTTTCCAAGTGCCATGGAGATGGAAAACACACTATACAGAAGTAGCTCCAATGGCAGTTGAAGTCAAGTGAATTGAAGTTACACCCAAGCTGTGAGTCTTTACAACAGTGTGGCAGTTGACCAGTAAAACCCATTTGTAAAGGAAAACGTGGAGTAGTCTCCAGCTCTTCAGTTCCCTTTGCTGGTAGCCTGTCTGGAAAATATACTTTAACAGCTCAGAAACCATTAGCTGATGAGAAAATGTATCTTTTTGCCTCTTAAATGAAAGCTCAGATGACAAAGGTACCCATAGGCCTTAATGTTCAGACAGAAACCAGCATAAAGTAACACTTATTGCAACGACAAACCTTGGACCAGATGGCAATTGGTCTCCCAGATGGCACAGGACTGTCCCCAGGAACGGAGCAGCAAGGAAATCTCAGCAGTTCACAAGGAAACACCTCCACTGACAGCAGCTTTCCCAAAGCCACAGGGCTGTTTCTGTTTGCCTGGTACACAGAGGTAAGCCTGGCTGGCCACGAGCTCATCAGCAGGAACAGATGTGGCAACCTTGTCAGGATGCACAGGGCTGTCACCTGCTCCTGGCAGTCTTCAGAGGCCAGGGCCTCCTTCAGCTGCACTTACAAAGGCAGTTCAAGCCTGGGCTGAAGTGTATCAGGATGTCTGGAGAAATCCTAAAGCAAGAACAAACAAGGGTGACGTTTTGGCATGTAACTGCCCTTTTTCCTTCACCTCTCAGATCATTTGCTCATACTCAGCAGTTCTGTTTTGCTTCCTGAGACAGCCCCTTTTAAACAGCTTGCTGTCCTGACCCCCCAGGCTGCAGACTTTGACATTGGTCTGGTACCCCAACTCCAGCGAGCAGAACTCCACGTCCACACTGTAGGCACGGAGCAAAGCCCAGCCTCTCCTGCCAAAGAGGCCTGGAAGCAGAGAGGTCTCTACCATCAGATGACTGCCACGTCCCGTCTGCTGCTCACAAACGGCCTTTAAACTGTTGGCAGGTAAATGCTGATGTTCTGCCTGCACACTGCGGATGCACTCCTTCGGCTTTATGAAATGCAGCTATTCCCATCAGCAAGATGTACACGCCTCACTGGGCTCTTTACCCTTAATTCTCCTCTGTGCCAAAGCAACAGGGTGCTCTGTAGGATCCCTGGCAGAGGTAGTGTTCAAGCACTCGTCACTGCATGCATAACCAATCTGGAATGCTGCTGTCTGTGTGTGTCTCTGCAGTGCAGCATCTGAGAAGCCAATTTCAGGCATCCCCCCTTATTGCAGGCAACAATTACAAGCTTAGTGTGCCAGTGTATCAGCTTCAGCATCACCCAGTACACGTGTCAGGAGGTCAGCTCTGCAGCCTCACCTGCACAGAGGTATTTACAAGAGAGATGTGGAAATAAAACTCTGGATGTGGCAGCTGCAGGGGGAGTGAAAACTGAAAGCTACAGAACCATGCAGGCTGCATTTGGGACTGGCTGAATTCAGAACTACAGTTGCTTCAGACATTTTCCCACGAGAACTGAAAGCCACTGAAGGAAAAGGCACTTGTGTGCATGAATGCACACCTGGTGCACCCACATACAGACACATCCATCCCATCTGTGCACGCACACAGTGCAGTTGCTGCTGCTTTACAGAGTAAAGCAACACAGGATCCCCAGGACCACCACTTCATTTGGTGGCTGTACCTTCAGGTATAGAGCACATCTGCCATGGGAGAGAGAAATGGATTGATTGCCACTCAGGTTGAGGGGGGTTGGGGGGCAAGGTTCTTACTTGCTGCTGATGTAATTGCCATCATTCCTGGTGACAAAGGGAAGCATTCTTCTCCCATTCAGTAGAAGAGCAAGGGACAAAAGAAAGAAGGGGAGAAAGAGAGAGGGGGAAAAGAAAAAGCAACAGAGAAAGAGAGAAGGGCAGCCCCAGGCACTGAGGCTGGGCAGAAAGGGGGAACACAGCCAGGAGCTGCCACGCCACAGTTAGCATTGCCCCACAGCACTGCAGTTTCTGCAAGCGACTAGGAGTCAAAGCAGCCTGTTCCTGTCCATGCATTCAAAGGGGCTCAGTGGTTTTTATAGTCCCTTTGTCTGCCCATTGGGCTGCTCCCTAAGCAGTATCCTTTCTCCAGTAAAGCTGTTAGGCTGCACACACGTGAGAGGCACTGGCAGCCCCAGCTGACACATTCAGCAACCTGTGCACACCGCGTCTCCCCAGGCACTCGTTTCCCAGTCTGCCAAGCAGCAGAAGAAATGTCTTCCCAAAACACTGATGTTTTCCCTGGGGACTGTTGGCCAGACGTTCCATAAAGAGGAATTATGGTCTTAGGACAACATTTATGCAGAACCACAATGCTCCTCTGAACTTCAGGGGTTTAAGAATTCCTCAAGAGTACATGTAAAAATATGCAGCCTAGGGCAGATGTTGACTCTCTAACTTCAAGGTACTCTTCTATGTGGAAAAGTAATCTCAGGAGAGTAAAAAGCTACTTTCAGACAAGTGTCCTTGTGTGTACTACCTGAAATCAGTAAAGATTTAGCTAAAGTCTCTGCTAAGAACATAAATACAGTAGTTTTGGCAACAATAAGCCACTAATCAAGAAATGACACAGCAAGGTATTCAAAGGTCAAACCCATACCTCCCACACACAGCAGGCTATTAACAAAGGGCTAACATACCGACACTAAATTCATTAGAGGAAAGAGGAATTAGACTGATCATATCATTATATCATACCATAATATCAAACAGCTAGAGGAATGTAGCATGATCCTCCCATTCCAGCTATTTCTTACACCAACTTGCAAGCAAGGGACCATTTTCTTACACAAGCTGTGATAAAAGCGATGTCTTCTCCCAAAAGTTAAAAACCTAGCACCTTTGGGAGCTCAGCAAAGCTTTCTGAACAGAGAACTCTGCTTCATCCACCAAGTTACAGCAGCCAGATGAACAGGACAGCCAACATTTAGTTTGGCCATTGGCAGGTTTAAGGCTTGGTGTCTTGCAGAGACAGAAGTCAGAGCATTCTACTGCTGCCAAGGGAGACACAGCAGCAAAAAAACTCAAGGTAATTACACTTAAATGCATTCCCATTGCTTGATAACACCAATTCATTCTTTGCATGAAAAGCATGCAGCAAAATAAAATCAGATGTTTACCTTCTGATGTGACTTCATATGCCAAAAACCACAGCTGGAAGCCCCGAGGTAACCACGTCTTATAATACTTAATGAAATGGCTGGCACTCGTAAAGCTGGGTGCCACCAGCAGCTCAGCTCCCTAGCAGTCCAGAAACAGCACACAAGTGTCAGCAAAATGACTGTTTCACAAGTAGCCCTCTTCACCTTCAGATCTGCCCAGGGAGGGTGTGGAGGCTCCTTCATTGGAGGTCTTCAACACCCACCTGGACACGTTCCTGTGTGACCTGATCTAGGTGGAACCTGCTTCTGCAGGGGGGTTGGGCTGGATGATCCCTAAAGGTTCCTTCCAACTCCTACCATGCTGTGATTCTGTGATTCCATGATCTGAGAGCACAATCTGAATGTCCAAGTGCTATAACTGGAGACGGAGAGGTTATGCCACCTACATACATGGCTCTGACCTTCTGTGAGGAAACACCTGAGGCGTGTGATTTCTTGCTTCTGTTGACATGAATCTTTGCATTTGACACAGGGAAACACAATTGTAAAAACGGCAAATAATTAGGATTCCTTCCTTGAGCAGGTTCAGAGATGATGAACGAGCACAGCTGTGTGGCCCAGGATCAGGGGAGACTGTTATCCTAAGGCAGAAGAAGCAAAGGAATGATTTTAGATGGATTTATACTTGGCACTCCTCCTTTTCAGGGCTGGTAGGGATGTTTGGCATACATCACCACCTGGCAATGTGTCACCTTCAGAAGCAAAGACCTTTCAGACCTTGCAGAGAGTCTTTGCTGGTTTACTGCTTTCTGTGGTCAGTTCATTACAGATGGACTTTGCCGCTGCTTCTTCTCAGGGGGAAGCCCCCTCACCCTTCCCACTGCTACACTTTGGGGTCCCTCCCACGGGAGACAGTCCCTCATGAACTTCTCCAGCGTGGCTCCTTCCCATGGGCTGCAGCTTCTCACCAACTGCTCCAGCCTGGGTCACCCATGGGAGAACAGTCCTTCAGGGACAGGCTGCTCCAGCCTGGAGCCCTCACAGGGTCACAAGTCCTGACAGCAAACCTGCCCTGCCCTGGGCTCCTCTCTCCCCACGGGCTCCCAGGTCCTGCCAGGAGCTTGCTCCAGGCTGAGCTTCCCACACAGTCACAGCCTCCTTCAGGCATCCACCCGCTGCAGCGTGGGCTCCTCCACGGGCTGCCAGTGTGTCTCTGCTCCCTCATGGCCTCCATGGGCTGCAGGGGCACAGCTGCCTCACCACAGGGCACAGGGGACTCTTTCCTAACAGAGGCTTTCTTCAGTTTAGATTGGGCTAGTGAGTGCTTGTACACAGAGGGAAAAAGCCGGTAGAACTGACACAAGACAGACTGTGGGTTCAACTTTAGGTGCTTAGTTTTGTTACAGTAGTTGCCAGGTGATGTTGGATGCCTGCAAAAAGACTCAAAGGAGAGGAGCCTGACACTGACACCAAGGCCTCTGACAGTGAATTTCGTTCCTGCTGCAAGGAGAAAGTGAGATTTCCCGTAAGAGAACCCGTACTGTGTAAAAGCAACCTCCCAACTACACCAGAAACTGGAAAGCAACAACTAGACGCATATTCATCACCAGCAAACCATGGGGATTCCCCAGCTTCATCAAACACATTTCTCCATTCAGGCCATCGGTTTCTGGATGTTAAAAGCTTCCAGCAACAAAGCAATGAGAGGCGATGCTTCTAGGGCAAGCCAAATCACCTGAGTCACGCTCTTATGGAGCATCCCCACCAGCTCAGTAGCTGCTGCACACCATTGCTTTCCAGACACGTCACAGGAATGAACCTGCTGCCCCACACTTCTACTGAGCACAGAGTCAAAGTGACAGGGGAGGACAAGACCCTGAAGCAGAAGCAAACCTTGGAGAGTGTTTGGCTGATTTCGAGTCCTCCTGCATAACTTTCTGACCATTTCCAAAACCTGTGACCAGTGAAGCACTGAAGAATGTTTTCAAGAGAGTTTCCTAAGCGTGTGTTTAGGACAGTCACCCGCTCTGGTGTGCTCCAGCCCCCAGAAGAGCTCAGCAGGATGGTGAGGCAGCAGAAAAGCAAGTAGACTCCTGAAGCTGCGCTCAAGGGCTATCTCCAAGGAACAATCACCAGAATTAAACCCAGACACTAGCTCTGGACACTTCCAGATGTCCCTACTGAACTCCTCTGTCCTGTGAGGCGTCACACAGATGTACAAAGGCTGTCTCCTTCCCTCAGCAGCTTACGGTCTAACTGTAACAGCACGGGCCTACGTACAGAGCCACAAAGCCATTTACTGAGGCTACAAAGAAGGTCAGTGTCAGAGGCAGACCTCAAACACGTGCCCCTGCGTAATCTGTGTGTCCATTGAACTTTGCTGGCTGTTAAACACAAAGACACACGACAGAGCAAAAGCCACTTGGTGAACTCACATCAAACCAGCCACGAATGAGTAACAAAAAAGCTTGGTACTGGAGGCAAGACAGACAGGCAGAAATAAACCTTCCAGCCCAGCAGCACAACACGTGGCCAAAGGTGCTTTTGTGTGAAAGAGGGTGAGGAAAAGATTTTCTTCAGGCTTTTCCACACATGTACAGAAATAAAGAACACAGAACAGTTTTAATCAAAGTATTAATACAGCTTATGGGACACACAGCTTTACATTAAAGGGTATCACAGTTACCCTTTGCCATCGTTTCAGCCTGTTTCTCTGGTAATGCTGTTAGCACAGACACAGGTAAATACACCAAATACACAAAAGGAACTGTCACGAATAGCAAAGACTGCAAGTGTGTGTGTCTGGTCTAAGACTGGTCTTAAAATTGCCACAAATCCAGCCAAAAGTGGAGATGGAGATTCTAATCATGCTAAAACAAATCTATTTCCACAGGGACACTGAACCTAAGGAGAGCAATGTCTACCTGAGTTTAATCCAACTGGATTTTCAGCCTTTGTGTGCCAGTTACTTCAGATTAAGTGAGGAGAAGGGCTCTTTGCTAGTAAGGAAAGCAAAACTAACACTTAGAACATGTTATTTTTCATTTAAAAGTACACACACACACAATTTCCAAGATACATGGGCAACAGAAAAAAAAGGTGCAATTTAAAACCAATGCCAACCAGCCAAAAACCAAAAGCACAGATACAGTAATTGACCCTGATTTGTCCTGCCCACAGAGTTTACACAGGGAAATACTCAGAACTCCGAGTCAGCAGAAGACTCATTCTGGGCTGGTATCAAATGTGAAGGAGAAAATCCATCATCAGCACTTACCCTTCTCTAGACCTGCTGAGCCTAGCCAGTGCTCCCCACCCGCAGCACCAGGCTGCAGCCTCCAGACCACACAGGGACACATAGAACCGTTATGGCTGGAAAAGAGCTTGAAGATCATCAAGTTCAACCCCTCACCTCACACTGCCAAGCCCATCACCAAACTAAACCATGTCCCTCAGCACCTCATCTGTGTGTCTATTGAGCATCTCCAGGGATGGGGACTCCACCAGCTCCCTGGGCAGCCCCTTCCAATGCTTCATAACCCTCTGGGTGAAAAAATTCTTCCCAGCGTCCAATCTNAGGATAAAGGACAGGGAAGAGCAAAGGATCACATCTTGAGGGCAGTTCTCCAACCTCCTTTCCACCAGCTGAACAACATAGCTGTTGTTGAAAACAGCCCTGTTATTCCATTTGCACTCAGGACACTACTCACCTCTTCCCTGAAGATACTCTTCACTTTCAGAAGCGCTTCTAACATTTGTTTTCCCTTTTCTCTTCCTTGTGTCTTACACCTAGGGCATCACAAATTTGTTTTCCCTTTTCTCTTCCTTGTGTCTTACACCTAGGGCATCACAAATCAGGGGTGAAGTGCAGTAGCTGTCTCTGGGCCACCTCACCAAGCCTAAGCTATGATGGGATTCAGATTCCCTATAGTACAATCCCTTTGTGTAGGTGACATACAGCTAAAAGCCATGGTGCCGTAACATCCACAGACACCCAGACACCAATCAATAGCATCACTTTATTGCCACAAAGACAGCCATTAGAAGAATAAATCTAAAAGAATGCTTACCCATGGGCTCAGCTAAACATGTCAGGATGAAGCCATTAGCGCAGACAAGCCTGTGTGAGATGCTGGTGGGTCCTTGGCCCATGTGCATGTAAACCAGCTCAAGGGTTCAGTTTTCTTTTTAATGCCACATAATTTCTAGGCCAAGGTGTTTTTTTATAAACTGGACAGCACTAGGGTTCATTTTCCTTTCACCAGAGGTTATAAATTCGACTAGACAAGCAACAGTTGGCTTTTTAATGTGAGCAAACTGATCTGTCAGAGGCAATCAGTAGAGTGAAGCCATCCCAGGAGGAGCCGAGTAACCCCGGTGAATCACCCGTCACTGGCTGAGGCTCGGCAGCTGAACTCCTGCCACAGCATGCCACAAGCACCTCATGCAGCAAGCACATGCAGCTGCAAACAGCTGGCTCAGGGACACCAGCCTTCCCGGTGTTTGTGCTGCTAAGGAGTTGCCATACCTTTTGGCACTGGTCACTCTGTTATCACGCCAGCACATCTTTTCTTCTACTGTATTTTAAACACAATTTCCCAGGGAAAAAGAAAATTAACCCATGTAGGGATACTGTTTGCTGTCACTGGGTACACACCACATCCAGAGAACACGGCCCAGAGAGACCTGGGTGACAAACTGGAAGAGAAAGTTTGACAACATGCAATAGTCAATGGAATGAGGGACCCAAAATGGATGGAAGACACTGACTTCACAGGAGACACTTCCATGGACCACTGCAGCCCTTGGGTCACGGGCTTGTGTGGAGCTGTTCCTGGTAAGGGGGAAGGGGCGGTAAATATGGTTCCTGTAAGAAGCTGCTCGAAACTCTCCCCAGCTCTGAGCCAGACCCGCTGCTGGGGCTGAGCCAATGAGATGCCTCCACCATCACTTTTTAGGAAGCAGCAGCTCAAAAAGGAGGGTTCTTCCTGTTCCTTTTTGCTTTCCTTGTTTTCCAGCTGGTGGTGGTGCAAAGAGGGGGAAGAGAAGGAGAAGCAACCATGCAGCCTCCAAGGTCAGTGAGGGAAGAGAGGAGGAGATGTGCTGGAGCAGAGACTGCCCTGCATTCTGGAGAGAGGACTGGGGAAGCACAGATTCATTTGCACTTTGTAAAAGACCCAGAAGAGGCCTTGTCCCAAGAGAGACAGACCCTGTATCTGCAGAAACTGCAACCGTGGTGCAGAATCCACACCAGAGATATTCACCAAGGACTGTG
>WBNH01008314.1:79578-121997 GCA_013401255.1 Urocolius indicus
ACAACCTCACTGATCTTTTTACCCCCATTTCACTGGGGCCTCCTTCATCCTAATGAGGGTGGGGGTGAATGGGGGCACCAAGCCAGAGACTGTCATGGTGCTGCTGTGCTGGCTGGGCCAAACCACAACGCTGGGTGCTTGGAGCCTACCTGTGACATTTCAAACACACCAAGTACTTTAAAAATAACATGCTCTCACTACATTCTATGCCATGTATGGAAAGACAAGCAATAATGCCATTGTTTTGGACCCAAACCAAAGGTGCTTAAGAAGTCCGTTACTAATTTACAGAGTCACAGGGTGTTGAGAGCTGGAAGGGACCTGGAAAGCTCACCCAGTGCAACCCCCCAGTCAGAGCAGCAGCACCTAAAGTAGGGCACACAGGAGCTCTTTTGAATTGCATGCAGATTCTTGTAACTGAAACTAGGAAAATTGCTTTATACTCATAACTAGAAAGTTTCCATCTACTGCACAGAGCCGTTTTCAAATGAAAGAGGAAGTGGGTAACCTTATCCCATGTTTCCTTGTGAGCTGTGATTCCCACTGCCTCTCAGCTACAGCTAGTCCCACAGAAATATATTAGCTCTGTTATTGTCCTTAGAGAGTAAAAAAAACCAACCCTGTTGAATTGACAAGCATGTCTATAAAACATATATCACAGTCTCTAGTCTATCAGCTGTATGATTATCTATAGTGAGTCTGGCTATAAACAGATGTTCTGACTTGAAAAGCACTTATCTTTACAACTCCAGAATCCCCCAGGAAGTTTAATCCAGTTGATTTAAAGCTTTGGTTCTCAGCATCAGTTCAGTAGTCGGCCAATTTCACTTCTTAAGTGGGAAAACGCTCTTCTATGGACTAGCTAAAAATAGTCAGTAACGACAGCTGCATATGCAAACTACTGACTTGCCCATGATTTCGGCAGCCCAACTGAACACTCACACACCACTTCAAGAGGAAGGTAAGGAAAACACCTGCAGAGCAAAACCCCCAATGGTAACACTAACATTAAAAGCCTATTTTATTTAATCTATACAAAAATCATCCAGTGAACAGCATTAATAGAGGAAAACACCCTGGTATGTAGCATTTCACAACAGCATTACTAATAATAGTCCACGGAAGTGTATCACATACAACCAAGATCTTTGGGGTTCATGTAATGCAAACATTTAACATATATTGCTGGCTTATGCTTAAACTTTTACTGTTATATATCGTATAGCATGGAAACTAGAGAGAAAAAAAGAGACTAGCCTTCAAAATCCAAAAAGCTGCCTTGGGAAAACATCTTCTTGTCCTCCACTCTTCACCATCTGCACCACATTCCACAAGCTTCTGGGGGAGGTAAAAGGTGTTGGACACAGACCACGATGCCCAACTGGTAAGGACAAAGACAAGGCCACCCATTTCATCTTATCACAGTTCATACTTATCAGTTTGTCAAATAATGAGCTGTTTTTCTTCAAGCATTCTTTCCACCATGCAAGAAAAGCTGCCATGGGTATGGGAACCATCTTTGTTTCCCCACTTCTGCAAAGGGAACTTTGGATGCATCAAGAAGAGTGTGGGCAGCAGGTCAAGGGAGGTTCTGCTCCCCCTCTGCTCTGCCATATCTGCTGAGGCCTCATCTGGAGTCCTGTGTCCAGTTCTGGGCTCCTCAGCTCCAGAGGGACAGGGAACTGCTGGAGAGAGGCCAGCACAGGGCCACCAAGATGATCAGGGGACTGGAGCATCTTTTATATGAGGAAAGGCTGTGGGACCTGGGGCTGTTTAGTCTGGAGGAGAGGAGAATGAGGGGGGATCTTATTGACAAATATCTAAAGGGTGGGTGTCAGGAGGTTGGGGCAGCACTTTTTACTATGGTATCTAGCAACAGGACAAGGGGGGATGGGATGAAGTTGGAACACAGAAAGTTCCACTTAAATATAAGAAAAAACTCTTCCAATGTGAGATGAGAGAGCCCTGGCCCAGGCTGCCCAGGGAAGGTATGGAGGCTCCTTCCTTGGAGACCCACCTGGACACGTTCCTGTGTGACCTGATCTAGGTGAACCTGCTTCTGCAGGGGGGTTGGACTGGATGAGCTCTAGAGGTCCCTTCCAACTCTATCATTCTATGATTCTGTGAACTCATTACTGACTACCTGGAACAGAGGATGCTAGAATGGCAACCAATAAAGCAATATGTTCCATTTAATACTGCAGCTATCTGGCTTCCTAAAGTGCCCCCTTCAGACAGACCTTCAGTGAAGTGAGTGGCTCCTAGATAACAATCTTGCATCAGAAGCATTCTCAGGCACTGACCAGTGTAACACACTGACAACATCTCAGATCTCCTCTAGAAGCTATCCTCTTGTCTTCTTTCTCCACTCATCTCTTTGTTGATTAATCAAGGGATTTGAGGTTGACATCAACCATGAACCAACAGCCTCTGTTTAATGTGCTGGCAGAGGGCACTGGAAGCAATGGAAGGAGGCCAGTGTCGTCAGCAAAAGGCTTCCATGGCCTCAACATCAAGGGACCTGTGTCCAGCGAGCAGAACTGCAAAGAGAACTTTCCTTGAGTGAAAGATCGATCCATCCCACTTCCAGAAGCCATGAAAATGGCTTGGTTCAATTTCTACACTCCAGTCCTGTGCAACGCCACAAAGTGTTACTGGAAAATCACCTACACGTTGGGACTTGGAGGAACCCTCATGGCATACTGCTGCTCTGCATGTTGTCAGGGACAAATAAGGGGGTTTATCAATTTACTGAACAGCTTTAGAAAGACAGGCTGAGCAATCTTGTCCCCATTCCTTGCTTTACACCCTACACATCCAGGCTGGACGTCATGAGGAATGCTCCCACTGCTGCCCAGGTACAGCAAAGCTCTTCCAAGGCACTATTGAGCTGACCCTACAGAGCTGAATCAAGCTCATTAGACCTTAAGAACAGTGCAAATCAACTCCAACTACAGCTTTGAGTTTATACTCCTACTCACATGCTTCTGAAGCAGAAGTGGTCCCAATACTTTTTCTACTTTACACGCTGAAGCCTCCGAGCCCTTGGAAAATTCAGGCCAACCGCCTTCTTTCTCCCTCTCATGCCATTTTCAGTCTTACTGACTATGGAACACACAGTAGAAGTCATTAAGCTGCATTTCACAGTTTATGGCTTTAATGGTTTTGCAACATTAGATGCACATTTTCAAGCATCAAAAGCCAGGCTTTGCCATCTAACATTTCATAAAGATAATAAAAAGTTAATGAGCGCTCATGATCTATGATCTGACAAGACATCTGTTCCGTTCTTCCCGAGATAAAACACTTGCCCTGCCTTGTTCTGGCACAGTGGGAGAGAACAAATACAAACCAATTAATCATTCCAAACTATAAGGTGTATGAAGTTACGGTTTCTCAACAGGCTTTTCGTAGCCTGTTGCTTAATAGGGCACAGGTGTCCTAAAAACCACCTTTTGGTGCAATAATCAAACCCTGCTCACTTCACGTGAGCAGCTCCAGCAGACAAGGGCTGTTCAGTGTTTCATCAGGGGGAAAAAACAAAACCCCACCACCACTCTTGAAAACGAGCAGTAACAAGGTCAGTGGCATAGCAAGAGTCCTGCTCCTATTTGCTACGTGTTTTCATCATGCTTTGTTATTACTAAAGTACTTCAAAAGGATTTCATCCCAGCCTACTGCAGGGGTAGCACAGACATTACAAGAAACACGACACACACTTCACAGGGGATGTGACTAACACTGGCACAGGGGAGGAAGGAGCAATTTAGGAACGCTTTTTGAGCTTGTTGATATTCGTGTCACCCTCAGTATGACACAGGAGTGGAAAACAAGTACCTGATTCTTTTTCCCGTTCATTCAGCCTTACAGTATGAAATGCTTTGGACACCGTGCAAGAGAATGCAGGACCTCGGGCTCCTGCAAAGTGAGGTGTGTTAGAATGCTGCAGTGAAATAGAAAGTGTGAAATGAAAATGAAAGAAGAAAAATCACAGATTGCAGAGTAGTTAATGAACAACAGTATTTACAGTCAAACCCTCAGATAAAGACAAAAAACCTTGGTTCATTATAAAGAGCAAACACACACATAACTCCAGACAAATACCTTGTATTGCTGAAACCACTGTCCTGCTGTCCAATCCATCCTCAGAGGCACACACAGATATCAGCTAGGGGACCAAGTGCTGCTCAGCTGTGCAGAAAAGCACAGTTTGGGTCCTGAAGGACCCAAGGTAGCTGGGATTTAGGGCTAAAACCCCCAGGGCCTCAACCATCTAACCTGTCTAACCTTTGAGCTTCCCAGAGCACACCAGAGAACAACAGCAGCTCTCCACTGACTGGAGCAACAGTCCCACCAGCTTCCACCACATTGTCCTGCTGGCAGAGTCTGCTGTTCCTGGCAACCAAAACCAGTGTTCTCCTTCAGTTACAGTCACAAGCGTTTCCTAACAACTTCAACATTTGTGCACACACGTGCACAAACAGGGACAGAAGGAAAACATAGCAACTGAGTTATGTATAAAGTGTAGCCCAAAGAAACTTTGCTGGGGTCCCACTGAATCTGATGGAATCACAGAATGATCACAGAATCGTTATGGTTGGAAAAGACCTTGAAGATCCTCGAGTCCAACCCCTCACCTCACACTGCCAGGCCCATCACTAAACTAAATCACATCCCTCAGAACCTCATCTGTGTGTCTGTTGCGTATCTCCAGCGACAGTGAATCCCCCACCTCCCTGAGCAGCCTAGGACAGTGTCTGACAACCTTCTCAGGGAAAAAGTTCTTCATTTCCAATCTAAACCTCCCCTGGTGCAACTTGAGCTCATTGCTCGTGTCCTGCCATTCATTACTGGAGAGAAGAAGCAGACCCCAACCTCACTACAACTCCTCTTCAGGTAGCTGTAAGAGAGTGATCAGATTTATTCTCACATCCCCAGAGAGATTATGGATGCTTTAGATTAAAAATAAACTAAATCTAAAAAAGCAGCACCAAGTAAGCAGGCCAGAGAGATCAGCTGAGGAACTCAGGCTACACGTGAGAACACATGAATGGATCAGTAAAGAAAAGCTTGTGCTGAGAGCCTGGACCTTAAAACTTGTGTGTCTGAGGGTTTTGCTATGCCTGAACTCGTTCTAGTATCTCTTCAGATCACCTCTTCAGATCCTCCAGATGATTTAGGTCTTGCAGACATAATTAGGTGCTCATCCATTAACATTTGGTACATTTTTGGCTCGCGCTTTCCTGTTGAGTTTCACCTGGAGACAATCCAGCCTGCACTCTCCAAAGCAAAAGGATGACAAGCAGGTATGATCAGACTAATTTAACACAGAAACAAAAAACCAGAAGAAAAACCCCCACATGACTCAACCATCTACAACAAACATCCCATTCTTAGTCTGAACCAAAACAGTAATGCAGACCTCCCCTAGGATGTCTAAGAAAGCAGTTATGCAAACACATCACCTACCACAGTAGCGTGCAGCTACCTACCTGACACACATGCTGACGAGCCATTGCTGTGTGTTTTTACATATTATTTGATATATTTTAATTTTAGATACATTTTAATATGAGAATCTAACTATTACAGTCTTGTCAGTCAACCTTAACAAGCTCAAAGTTCCTTCCCTGTGCATTTGCTCGTGCTCACCCACATACGTTGACAATGCCGCCGCAAACGCTGTTTCCATGGCAACTGATGATGTAGTAACACCACCAAAAACCTGGGAGGAGGTGGGGGAAAAAAGCATAAGCCACCACCAAAGACACATGAAGCTGTCACACTCAGATTCTGGTAAAAATATTAAAGTTTAATAACAGCTTTGGAACATACCATTACGTCAGGGAAAGAGGAAAGGCATTCAAACCAGTGGATATGTATCTTCAGCAAGATTTACAAATGCTGAACTGCAGGCTGACCGTGAAGTCACAAATACTTTAAATATTTAGCAGAATATAGTGTGAATGTCTAATATAAATTAGATAGCTCCATCTGTTTGCAGCGGTCACAGTCCAGCCTTTACATACTATATACACTCAAATGCTAAAAAGTTATAAAATTTCCTGGTGCTATGCAAAGAAATGGAAAATACATCAGCTCTGTCTTACTGTACAGTATCCCAGGTGAACTTTCTCTAGGGTTCTCTGCAAAAATCAATGGCACTTTCACATGCAACGAGGCATAAGGGATGAGCCTGCCCGTTAGCAGGACGGCATCCGAGGGCAAGGGAACCTGAAACGCAGGCGTCAGCCACCCCACGCAGCTGCAAACATCTGAAGAGAACTGTGCAAAGACATCCTGACGAACTTTGGGGCTCAGACTGAAGTAACAGTGAGAAGCGTGTAAACCGATCTCCAGAGAGATCTGCCGTTCTCAGAGATGAACACACGGCGTGCTGAGAGCTTTGCGGCCACGGGATCAGAGTTACTTGGACAACACGTGGGGGAGGAGAAGCTGACGACCCTGCACGAACTCTGAAGACCAGCCCTGGCAATGGGCTGCAGCAACTAAGCTGCTTTTCTCTTGGCAGCTTCCAACACTGCTTGTGCCGCTTGGAACTGCGCATCAGTAGTCGCGTGAGTTCTCCAGGCTTCCTCATGCCATCGTGTACCCATAGCTTCCACAGTGCAGTGCCACGAGAAGCCTGTCCTTCAGGATCTCTTTACTTGGATATTCAGGTAACTTGAGCATGTTGATGCTGAAAAGAAAAAGACCACATCACAGTTCCATCATCCAGAAAGCCAACGGTAAAGGTTTCCAATTGCAAACCCTGCAGGGGTCACGTTGATGGAAGGAAACAAACCTGTGCTGTATTACTGTAACACTGAGCATTCCCAATGTCTGGCAGGAAATTTCGGGGGCTTTCCCACTTCAGTACACAGTAACACAACTTTTTAATTTGAATGTTCCCTTATTGATGCCACTGCCTTTAGTTCAGCAAAACAAAGCAGTAAACAACGAGCAGGCGTTACTTAACATCAACTAGCTTAAACCCCACCATTTTCATCTCTCATAGCAAATACTCCCCAACCTGGCTAAATACTCCCAGCCTTTCAATGAGCATACTCTTAAGAAATGCACTTTGAAGTGCAGCTGACACACACAAAAAAAAGGCCCGTTTTGAAGCTATTTAAGGAGAGCAGTTACCATACCACGTGCTCGATGTCGGTAAAAGGTTTGCAGTGTACGGCACAGCAGCAATTGTGAAGTTCTGCAGCCCGCTGCCACCCATTATATGGGCAAAGCCACCATGAGGCACCCTGGAGCTGAGAAAATGCACACAGACCACATCATTACAAGAACATTAGAGGCCAAATCATATAAACAACACATGAGGGGGGAGAGAGAGAGAGAGAGAGAGAGAGAGAGAGAGAGACAGTACGAGCACTGGGAATGTTCAGTCTAGAGGAAACAAGGCTCAAGGGAGCCTAATCAGTGTCTATAAATACCTGAAGGGAGGAACAGACAGGGTGGAACACAAACCTGAAGATGGAGCACCCAGTGATGCTTAGTAACAGGACAGCAGGCCATGGGCACCCATTGAAATCCAGGAAATTCAATTTAAACATGGGAAAAGCTTTTCCCTGTGAAGTTGCCCAGAGAAGCTGAGGGGTCAGCACCCCAAGATAGTCAAAACCTGACCAGATAATACCCTGACCATGGGGTTGGACTAGACCATCTCCAGAGGACACTTGAACCTCAACAACTATGCAATTTTGTAACTAGCAAAGAAAGAACCTGATCAAACAAAATAAGCCTCCCACAAAACACATCAGAGCTGTTAAGAACCTTGGATTACAGGTACTTACATTAGGAACAACAATGCTTCCATACTCATAAAAATCAAAGGGACTGTGAAAAGATTGCAAGGTTGGAAAAGAATGAAGTAATGCTTCTGCTCACAGCAAAACTACCCAGCAAAGGGGTTGCTACCCTTACTGCAAGTGTAAGGAGCCAGGACAGAGCTCGCAGTAATGCTTTTTTAAACAACACCTTTAAGAGCTGGTTATAGTGTCCAACACATCAATCTACCACCCAGGTTCATCTCAGCAACGCTGGGCATGCAATTCCAGCGCTACAGCAACCACCACAGAGGGAAGCCCTTACCTGCAGCATACTATTTCTGACACACCAGTGTGGCTGTGCTCACAGACACCATCCAGAACAGCTGTGAAGCCTTTCCAGCAGCACTCTTGCACAGCATGGCTTTGGCTCCCATTTCTCATCCAGCACTGCCACCCCTCTAGTGGCCCTTCTTTTTTGCCTCCAGTGACCCAAGAGAGTTCCATACACAAATGAAGAAGACACAAAGCTAACCTGAAAACTTCTCAGTCTGCTATCAGCCAAAATAAAGTTCTTACAATCCAACTTACTGAAATGTTTTTCCTAGGACAGACCAAAGCTGTACAGTACCATCAGGGCTTTGAGCACTTAAAACAGATGCTTGGCAACTTATGTCTCCAAAAATGAGTTCTCTTTCCAAGCAAAACACTGCCCATACAGTCAAGAAATCCTTCCAAATATCTGCAGGTAAGGTCTCTCCTACTGCTTGTTCAAATAGCCTTCAGCAAGAGTAACAATACCGTTTCATAGCCATGGGAACTTCAACACTCGTGGAGTGCTGAAGGTTACACCTGAATCCTCACTTTTCTACCCATTTTGTCCACCTTAGAGATTTTTGCCTACAGAGAAGAGATACTTTTAGCCTGTTTCCTTATGCTTTGTTTTTATGCTTTGTTTTTGAAAGTAGTCACATGTATCTATCACATTTAACAAATATGTTGAATTTCCCTTAGAACAGCACACAGCTTCTTACCCAGCAGAAAACTACAGTCCCCCAGGAAGTTAAACAGCAAGCCTGATACCTGCAGAACAGAATTTATCACAACCTGCCAACCCTTCCCTCCGACTGCTAACCGAAAACCTGATCAAAAGTTGCCCTGGCCAATTAACACCACTGCTATCATAAATACCACACACACCTGGGGCAGGGAAGTGTGCAGAGCTGGCAATACCATCCCCAGCAGCCCTCAGCAGAGTAAAAGTAGGTGGTACATAAGCTTTCAGATCTCCAACGTGAAGCACAAGAGTATTTTGGCCTCTTGATGATGCTAAGACCAAACAGAAACTAACTGCTACTCAAATCTGCTCTTGACAACTACTTCCCTGTTAAGAGACGTCTCAAAATTGGTGCTAAGGATGAATACAACGGTATTTCCACCAAAACTACCAAAGCAAGATTTCATTACACCGAAAAGAAAGAGGTGTGAGAGTGGAGGAGGAAGACAAAAGGCTAAATTTAAGATCTATTTAGATATATGAGAGAAACACTGAAGACAATCGTAAATACACTAAGGAAATGTGACACCAGAAAAAGATCACAGCTTCAAGTCAAGTGCACTTCCAGAGTAAAACTGTACTTTAGACACTGGCCTGTACTAGACCACCTGGCATTTTAGCTCACAGACAACTCTGCATCTAAATCTTCCATGCCCAGAAACTAGGACTGTCTGGGGATTGCTGTGCAGAGATGCCAGCTGTGTGCCACCACTACACGTAACTTCCAACAGTTACCTGCAATGGTATATGGAAAAATACACCTATGACATTTAAATCACTGAAGAAAAACCCCAGCCTGGGTTCCTACCAGCCAACACTGACACAAAATAAGCAATTGGCTGAAAAAATTCCATCCCAGAGTTCTTAACAGAAAACCACACCAAAGATTTCTTTCCAACTAACAAGGAATGGGTAAAGACAAACTAGGATGCCATTTGTGACTAATCCTAGAACCATGAAGGGAACATCCAATTAAGAAGATGGGGCAATCTCTACCTGCCACATGAAAAAGACATGGACGATACAGCTCACGTGCCACACGTATTATCCATGGGTCCACTGCCCCCAAGCCATAAAGGAAATACAAGTGGCTTTCCCTCAAGAACAGATGGATTTAGGACAGAAATCCTATCAAAAGCAAGCATGGTCTTGCAAAAGGTGACATTGGAATGCTCTGCCCAGGGAGCTGCTGGAGTCACCTGGTGCTGGAGGGGTTTCAGAGCCAGGTGGATGTTGCACTGATGGAAATGGGCTGGTGGTTGATAGGGCTGGGATAAAAACTAGGCTCAATGAGCTTAAAGGGCTCTTCTAGTTGAAACCATTCTGTGATTCTGTGATTCTATCTTCACTTGGTCTTGACACTCTGCAGTAATGTCAAATTGAACTCATCTTCAGGAGAAGGATGTTCTGTTTACTGAAGTGATACCTGGTTATCCCACATACTAAAGCCTGTATTGATTACTAGAGAAGCCAAGTGCCACATAAATATGCAACAGGAAGAAGAATATAATGCACAGGGACAGCCACAAAGGTCTCTTGCAAAGCAGTCAAGCACAATAAACACGTGTTAACACACTTTGCCTGCTCTGTTCAATGCACAGAACGCCAAAGTATGCAAACCAACTTCTAGTTACGTGATCTTGCACGGTAACCTAAAGTCTCTGGACTTATTTTGGAGCATCCAGACAATCTCTTTGTTGTTACAGAAGAGTTTCTCACCTGCCAGTAACAAACTGCAACAGTAATACTCTCTCTTCCTGAGTTAGTTCTTCCACGACGTCCCAGAACCACTATATGAAAAACAAGGTTGTATTTTCCATTAAATTCTTGTAGCAGTTGAGAAGATAATGCTAAAACAATAAAGGGAATACTGCTTGTTTGTTTGTTACTTAAATAATGGAAATTGTCACGTCAAACTCACGCATAACGAAGTCACTTCATGTAGGAGCGTAGTATAAACAACCTCCCAACACCACTTCAGCCAAAACAAGCTCTCAACAACAAAAAAACATCCTTTTTGGGATTAAAGTATAATAGTCCACAGTATAAAAAACAATTACCTGAATCACTTGGTCTCCCCTCTCATAGCCACTGGTGTACTCGGTATTTTTTAACCAATCATTCACATCAATTTCTGGCATCCCAGACAACAAAAGCTCCTTCAGAGGAAGCACACAGAGTGGGATTAGTCCTCCTGACCAACCATGAATTTCAAGTGTTTATGCTATTATAAAAAGTAATGCTTTGAGAAGTATAAACATTACACTTGTGTTTAGCTGCAACCTTAGAGAACCTGCAGCTACCTTTTAATAACGAAGACTCTTCAATTCAGGTAACCTTAGGTTATCTGTTTAATTTAAAGTACACAATATCAAGAGAGAAATTATAGACAAAGAACCCAAAAGAAAAAAAAAAAAAAGCTCTGAGTTTTGTCATAACTTGAGGCAAAACCAGAGGTGTGTTGGTTACAGAAGGTAAGACCACCACAGACAAAAACCACTGTGACCCAGAAGAAGAAAACAGACAGCAGTCCCTTGCTTTTAAAGGGCTGAAAGAAAACACAGAAAGGCTTAAAAGCCACAATATCCTGATTCTATTTTGAAATTACAATCTGAGTCGTTTATCACAGGCACTTGAAGTTATCACAGCCCAGGAAAACAGTCTTTCCAAGTAATTAAGGTAAGCAGCAACACACACATACTGAGACCCCCACTGACAGATACAGATACCCTGGAAGCAAAGACCGAAGTGAAAGACACAAGATGTTTATTTGTTGGGTACTGAGCTTTACTTCTACACCTTTAACACCCCTGATGCTGTTTGCTGAACGAAATGTTTGTAAGAGCAAAGTCATTTCTGCTTACCAGCTCGTATTCATCAAAAAGCTGGATCAAAGACGGGGGGATGAACATATGGAAGCCTTGTAAAAAGGCATTTATCTGAGGCTGAATGGCCCTTGTCATTCTGAGCTCTGTGACAAGCTGGACATACTCAGCCTGCAATGCAGAAAACAACGTTAAGACATAGGAAAGGCAAAAACACACAGTGCTCATGCAAACTCTCACACACACAAACACAGTCCTCAACACACTACTGCAACATGTTTAAAGAGTCATTATGTACTTGTGGCATACAGAAGCAAACCCAAAACAATTCAGAAGACCCCTCAGAGTTCAGAGCCCCTTCTGCTCGTCCCTTTTCCTTCCTCCTGAATGGAACTTGAATCCCAAACAAGTGTGTTCAAGTTGTAACACAAACCAGTCAAAAACCAAGGACTCGGACTCATAACAGAAACCAACAAAGGTTTGTCACGCCTGCATCTAACACAAGCACTGCTGTGCTCTTTTAAAGACACAAAACAAGGCAATGCTTGCAGAGAAAAACAGCCTTCTCAAGTCAGTTAGAAAAGGAATCCACCAGAGCCTTGTGCTGAAAACACAAAAAGCCTTGGAGGCAGTTAATGGAGGAAGGTGTTTAACAGAGACAGGCAAAAGTGTCTATGTGGAAGATTTATGGACACGTTTTACCTACCCTGATGAAACTACACAAAACTCAAGAGTTTCTTAACTGGAGAAAAGATTTCTACGTGGGAAAACAACGTATGCCCAGGTTATTTAAAGCACCCAGCTCCAAAGTAATGCTTTGACTTCCCAGCCATGACTTTTAATGATGAAATCACGACACGTGTCTCCCAATTAAGCCACCTCAACTATCACCTTCCTGGCAGTACAACAACCTCCCAAAACCACTACCTGCATCTTTCATTTTAAAATACATTAACCTAAACTTTTATGTTCTGAAGCTGCACGGAAGCAATGAAGCATTCTTCCTTCCCTCCCTTTCCGAAGAGCAGAGCACAGTAGGAAACGTTTGACGACAGAGGACTCTTCCACGGCAGCTCCTGATGCTCAGAGAAACACAGAGGGGCTGTCATTTGCTTGGCACTCGGAAGGTATTTTTAAATGCAGTACCACCATTTTATTAGAGAAGACAATTAATTTGTGAATTGAAGCTCTGGAGAAGGGGAACCTTACCTAATCGTATCTGCAAGAGCAGAGCTGTAACCTCCCTAGGTTGCTCCTACTGACAAGTGCACGTGAGGACATTTCCCTCCTCTAAGGCATTAGAGGGGCAGACAAAGAACTGCACCAGACAGGAGTCAGCCTCTGTGAACTCATCTTATGAGCTCCAGGAAGGAATCAGAAACATGAGGATTGGAAGCAGTGGTAACACTGGTCTTCAGTGGTCAGAAACACTTGGTTGAGGTCTCTGAAGTTGCTGTTACATCAATTACTCAGAAAACAAGGGTCTAGAAAGTAAAAAAAATCTTCTTTTCAAACAAGCCATTAGGAAAAGAAAAGATGAAGACTTCTTTTCTGCGTTACAAAACATACGCACATTGAACACTGTTAGGAAAGAAAACAGCCGCTGTGCTCTAGATGTAACAAGAAATGTTTTAAACAGCCTGGGACAGCTGAGCATCCTGACTCCCAGCACTGGCACACGCTGCAAGGCTTGCACCGTGCAATTCACATAATATATGCCAGTAAAAAAACAACTGGGCAATTTGTTTCTCTCTCTCTGTTACACTTAATTTACATTTCGTTCCCTCTCAGAAGCCTTAGAAGCACACAACAAAACCGAAATAGCTACCTCATTTCAGATCTACATATGCATTCTTACACAGTGCACCAAAAGGTGCAACCCAGCCTCCTCCGGAGAGGGCAGATCTGATTGAACACACGTGAGACGGGCACCAAACGTGATGACAAAGTCCAGTTTGGGTGAGGGGCTGTTCTGTATCTTCCTTGGAGGTCAATGAAGCAGAAATCATGCTTCCCCAGTTTCATGACCCCATAATACTGTGAGACAAGGGCCAGTGTTCATTATGATGTTCAGATTGGGAGAGCAGCTCCATTCCAAAGCTGTTTGAAAGAACACGTGTACTTTTCTATTGCTAAATAACACGCCTCACAGACAAACAAGTCCTGGGAGGACAGAGAAGGCTGTAGGACTGTGGAGACTTGCACCATTTTAAGACAGCACACGGTCACATTTTGCTTAGCTTTAACTTAACTGGTTTTCTCTAAAAAGAAAAGCAGAAAGCTACAAAAACACACACAGCAAAGAATGAAGAGAGGTGCATGGCATGGACACTGGACAAAGCCCGACTTTGCCCTTGGAAGTCTCTCACTACTACGACAAAAGCCAGCTGAAGCATTACTAGAACTGATGCTTCAGCTGGCTCTGTCTCCACTTGCTAGACTGGAACGCTTGCATGGCTTGGTTCCACAACCATTCACCTCTTACACTGTCCCTCCTCCAAATGAAAACAACGTTTTATACACAGCTATTGCTACTGCTCCTCAGTGGGGCACTGCACTGCCTCACTCTGGTTTTCAGTCAGAGGGAGGTGGGACTGTTTGGGTGGTCTCTGTGGGCTTGCTTTTTGGTTTTGGCATTTCAGGCGGGTTTGTTGGCTTGGGGTTGTTTTGTTGTTTGTTTGTTTGGTTTTTTTTAAAGGAATAAAGATTCACTCAGTTTCATTTTTAGAAGTGCTGTCCTTTAAACAGGTAATCCACCGGTGTGCATACACAGCAAATTCCTTTAGCAGAAGGATTTTCTGCTCCCAGCGGCACAGCAAACGGGATGAGTTTTAAACAGCAATCTTTTATTCCTCAGGTAAAGGCAGAAAAAAAGGAAAAATACCTTTTGCAGGGAAAAAAAAAAGATGTTTTATAAAGCAGAGTAGACACTTTCCTGTTGAACTTGTTGGAATTGCCAAGCTGAAACATACTGCAAAACGTTAAAGAAACGGGGAAAAACAATCCCCAAAGGACACGAAAACACAGACCTACAGCAACTTGGCTCACCACTGTAAAGAACAAGAGGCTGTGCCACCCCACAGGTGTTTGCTGCATGCACATTCTGCAGCTTCAAGTTAAAAGAAGCCAGTTAATACTAAGAGTTTCACAGCTACCACAACAGTCACCTGTATCTCGTCACCTTTCAAAGGAGAGCTGCATCAACTCCGGTCCCCTCCTGCCACAGCTGAGGAAGGCTGATGGGCTACAGGGGATGCATCTGTCCAACCACACTTGTCAAGGCCATGCCCCAAGTCAGATGTTAACAGAGGAATTTAAGTTACTAATGACTGAGGGTACACTCGTGTGGGCAGCCTCCTAATTTCACACTGGCCAACAACAGTGCTTAAATAGTTGTAATGAAGCCACAAGTTACATCAAGTACATCTGTTCTATATCTTGAGAAGCTAGGGCCGCCCAGAAACAAGAATCAACATCCTTGCTTTGTCTCTTAGGTAATAAAGAAAGTAGTCATCCGCTGCTTTCACAATTAGACTTGTTTCACCACCCCTGTTCTTTCATCAACGGCTATACTGCGGGAAACGGCGCAGAGTGGGGCTGATGTATTCCTCCTACTGCAGTGACACTGTGCCTTACCCAACCCAACTGCTCCCAGCAGCTGCAATTGTCAGAACAAACGCTGACACCAAGTGGCCACTGAGCCAACACGGCAGCCGTCTGTAAGGGATGCTGTGTGTGTGGAGCCGGTCAGGCTTGCTCAGCACCAACCACAACCCAAACACACAGCAGACACAAGGATCAAAACAGTCGATGCTACGTAAAAAAACACCTGCAAGTCTGCTTGTGACACCCTTGCAGTTACTCAAAGCCATCTGGCAGGTAAGTGCAGAGCTCACATTAGACTGATGTCTCTCCTAATTTCTAGATGATTTTCTGGCTGCGTTCTTCCATCCGTGGTGTTGAATCAGAGAACTCAGGGACCTTCTTCCAAGCTGCTGATGAAGTAAATTTAAAAGGCACATTTTATCTCCACACACATGGAGTGACCTGAGAATGGCTGAAAAAGCTTCCTGCAGCCTTCTACTGTGTCAATTATCTGTATTTTAAGCGTAGAGCCATCCAGAGCCACTGGCTGCCGAAGCAGGCAGCACACTGTGCAACGTTGCCTATAGTTTTTACTTTTAGCAACTTCTTCTCTTTTTGCCTTCCTGGTATATATAGATCCATCATTTCAGGAATATTTGCAAGGCTTCAAAAAGCTCAGTCAGAAAGAACCTCAAACCCAAGTGCTTCTGGGCACTTTAAATAGCACCGTTTCTGCAACATGTTCAGCTAGAAAACAGGGGAAGGGTATTGGCAACTCTTTTATTTGTGCATATACTTCATAACAGGTTATGCTGTTATCCTTCCAGCTATTCAGAAAGAGTCCAGCTGCTTTTCTTACACCACCCACTTCTGAATAAAGCTGTACACTCGCCTTGTTTTCCTGTGTGACAAGTATACTCGCACCCCCTGGCTTCAGTGGCACCTCTTCCATTGCTCCAAACACATCAGTCTCGACAGAGAAAGTCAGCTCCAAACCCAGGTCACTGATGTCGTTGTCTAAAATCCACTGCAAGTTCTTTGCATACTCTGGATCAATAGATGCTACATCCTGGTAATTTACAGGTATGCCTACAACAGAGAGAGAGAGAGAGAAAACCCCCGGAATTAAACGGGGTGAAGCAGAAAGGGTTCCAACTGAATCTATGGTAGAAGACTGCCCTCTAGAGAGAAACCAGAATAATGCAGTAACTGGGAAAAAGGATTCACAGTGAGTACTCGGCAGCAGAACTGTACTTGACTCGTTTTGAAAGCATCAAAGAATCAAGTCTCCTCTGTAGGCTCTTCTCCCCAGGGAAGCAAACAGCACACCACCTGAGCAACCATTTCACACTTTGAGCTCACTAATGCGATTTTGGTAAAAGCATCCAACCACACAGAGCCCACAGTGTTAAATATTGCCTAAAACACCCACAAATCTTCAGACTTTCCTACAGAACTTTCAGAAACCCAATTATCAGTTTTCTTTTCCACCAGAAAGTGACTTAGAACTGGGGCTGTGGGGACAAGCTTGCTGTACTTAGAAAACTCCTTTGCTCTTCGGTTCTCTTCCATCAAGTATGCTGTGAGATCTGCTGTATGGTTGAAAAAAAAGTTATTTACAGGAATTTTAGCTTTCCAAACTGAACTTCCCAGTCATTTACAAGCGTGAAGAGGAGAACTGCTACAAGTGACTTTTACCCAAGTGTAGAAACTGGCCACTTACAGCTGTTTCGCAGACACAGACATCAAACAAATGTGAGCAAACATGCTGAGAGATCTGCTCTCTTCACTGCACAAGGAAGCAAATCTCAGTTGCTTTAACTTCAGACTCGGTTACCAAGACAGAAAGACAGCTGGGAAAAGGGGAAGGGGGTGAGGGTGTGCACTGGGAAGTGTCACAAGGGAAGTTGTAGCAAGGTGGGGGTCAGTCTGTTCCCTCTACTAACAAGCTATGGAACAAGAGGAAACGGCCTCAAGTTGCAGCAGGGGAGGTTCAGGCTGGGTGTGAGGAGGAATTTCTTTGCTGCCAGGGCTGTCAGGCATTGGCAGGGGCTGCCCAGGGAGGTGCTGGAGTCACTGTACCTGGAGGGGTTTCAGAGCCGGGTGGATGCTGCACTGAGGGAAATGGGCTGGTGGTTGATAGGGCTGGGACAGAGGCTGCACTCCATGAGCTTAAAGGGCTCTTCCAGCTGAAACCATTCTGTGATTCCAAGGGTGCCCATTAGCAGAAGCCTCTGCATGCTATGGATGGCAGCAGCAGTACCCCAGAGAGTAACACAAGGTTAGCAGCCAGTGCAGATGTGTAACAAGTTCTCCCCTGTCCCCCTGCAGTGCTGGAGGGGAGGAGGTAGGAACCCAGGAAAAATGGAGGGGTGGGGGGAGGTGTTTTAAGATTCAGGTTTTGTTTCTCATTTTCCCTACTCTGTTTTGATGGCTCATTAATAAATCAAACCATTCCTCCCCCAAGTTGAGTCTGTTGTGCCTGTGACACTAACTGCTTGGTGAGTGATGTCCCTGTCCTTATCTCCACTCACAAACCTCTCGTTAACATTTCTCTCTCCCCTGCCCAGTTTAGGAGGGGGAGTGACAGAACAACTTGGTGGGGACGTGGCAGCCAGCCAGGGCTGAACCACCACAAATTCACAGTCAAATGTAAACTGGAAGATGAGCTATTTGAACAGAAGTTGCTGAGGGTAGAAGATTCCCACAGCTTCACTAAGGCACTTCTGTTTTTTACAGCTGTAACGGTCCCTAAGAGAGGCACAGACTGGAGCAGCAAGTGCTGCTGTGTTATCTTTATGACTCTGATGTACACAAAAGATTACCAAGACACTCATTTCCAAGACTTTCTCACTTTTAACACACACACAAGTGAGAAAGGGAGAGGTTTACTGCTCACACAACTGCTACAACTAACGAACAGGATTTGAATGAAACCATACCCAGAATATGCTTGTAGAATGACCTTGTGAAGTAGATGTTCACCAGCTGCCTGTGATTCAGAGCCAGCCCCAGGATCTGGCCTGCGAAACGGAAGTAGTTCAGATGATCTGGATTTACTGAAGAGTTGCTGTTGGGCTGGAAAGTCGTCCCTATAAAATAAATGAATTATCCTGCTTCGTTATTTCCTTCAGTGCAGTTTGTATTTATCAAATACACTCAGCACCTGAAACCACTGAAAGAGCTTGACTTTGGGGTTCTGCAAGACTGGTTTTTTTTGGCTTTTTTTATGTTTACACCAAAAAGACATCAGAAAGAGATGATCAGCAGGTCAACAGACCTGGGGGGTTGGACTAGATGATCTCTAAAGGTTCCTTCCAACCCTACCATTCTATGAATAACAGAGTCAATTCTTCTCCTCTGCTCCACTCTCATGAGACCTCACCCTGAGTACTGTGTTCAGCTCTGGGAGGCCCAACATGAGGAGGACATGGACCTGCTGAAGTGAGTCCAGAGGAGGGCCACAAAGATCATTTAAAGCCAGAGCACATCTCTCATGAAAACAAGCTGAGAACTGGGGTTGTTCAGCCTGGAGAACACAAGACTCCAGGGAGACCTCAGAGTAGCCCTCCAGTACCTAACGAAAGCCTGCAAACAAGCTGGGGAGGGATCTTTTACAAGGGCATGTAGTGACAGGACAGAGGTAACAGCTTCTAGCTGAAAAAGGGTAGATTTAGATCAGATGCCAGGAAGAAGCTGTTCCCTGTGAGGATGGTGAGGCCCTGGCACAGGCTGCCCAGAGAGGCTGCGGATGCTCCATCCCTGGCAGTGTTCAAGCCCAGGCTGGTTGGGGCTTGGAGCAACCTGGGCTGCTGGGAGGTGTCCCTACAGAAGAAAGGAAAACACTTCCCATATGGCTCTCAAAGCATTAAGTCCTTCTACTACCAGGCAGAAATAGCACAGAATCATTAAAAACAACAACTCACTCTCCTCTTGCAAAAGAGAGCATGAAATAAAGGAAACTTCCAATTTCATGGCATCATAGAATCAGAGAATTGTAGGGTTGGAAGGGACCTCTAGAGATCATCCAGTCCAACTCCCCTGTCAAAGCTGCTCCACCTAGATCAGGTCACACAGGAACGTGTCCAGGTTGGTCTTGAAGCCCTCCAGGGAAGGAGCCTCCACACCCTCCCTGGGCAGCCTGGGACAGGGCTTATTCACCTCATAGTGAAATAGTTTTCCTTATGTTTCAATGGAACTGTTTGTGTTGCAGCTTCATCCCATCACCCCTTGTCCTGTCACTGGATACAACAGCAAAAAGTGCTGCCCCAACCTCCTGACACCCACGCTTTAGATATTTGTCAATTCACACAATCGTTACGGTTGGAAAAGACCTTTAAGGTCATCGAGTCCAAGCCCTCGCCTCCCAGGCCCATCACTAAACTAAACCATGTCCCTCAGCACGTCTTTCGAATATCTCCACGGATCTCTGCTCTATCTGTAGTTACAAACACATACAATGGACAGGTGGCCTCTGTACATCAGCGAGCTCCATTCTGCCGGCGCTACTTTAAAGGTAACAACCTTACATTCTGCAACTAATAAAGGGACCTTTTTTCTCGATTCTAAAAATGCTTTTACAGAAGAAGATACCCTAAAATCGTGGAGAAACAAAGAAAGGCAGAGACATACCATCAGCTGACTGGGTAAACAAGGCATAGTCCGGGTTCACTATTTCACTGGATAAGATATCGAACCACTCCCGCACCACACCCTGTCCCTGCGTGTCAGGAGAGAAAACGCATTAGTACACAGCCCTCACACTGCACAGCTCTAACAGCAACCACCCCTTTCTTCATAAAGCTCACAAGCTACTTTCGATTAGGACTCATCTGAAAACACCACTTGTGGGAGAGAATTAGTGTTTCCACGTATAAACACCCTGGAGCAAACCCAGACAGTTTTACTCACCATGCCTTCCTCCCCGTGAAATCTCACGGCAATCCCCTGCTTCAGCTTTGCACAGTTTGCTTTAGAGACAACTTCACAGCTACTCCTGAAAATAGAATCTAAATACAAAGCAGCAGTTAGCATTTAATCTCAATACACTGTGTATTGCAGACAGACACCAATTCCATCTGGGGCAGAATACCTCTGTGAACCAAGAGGATGTCGTTTTCATTGACAGGCCTGTGCACCATGTCTGAGTCTGGCTGCCCAGCATGCAGGTGTTCATAGAACCACTCACAGCGGTCTTTAAACGGCTGCAAAACAAGAGGTAAACAGTGTTTACATAGATGCATTCAACTGATCCCCCCCCACCCTCTTTCACAAGCATGTCTGGAAAACAGCTACGTGCACTCAACTCACGTGAGGGGAGCAGAGAGCTGCTCAGTGACTCGTTATGCTATACAGCATTTTGGGAAGAGGAAAGGACTAGACATGTCCTTGAGTGCTTGCTGAAGTCTGGTATGCAGAAAGAATGGACCAGTAGTTACCCAGAAATAGCTATTTGAGTCCACCACGCAGGAGAAGAAAAACAACAAACTTCTTGTGGAGGCTCCTTCCTTGGAGGGCTTCAAGACCCGCCTGGACACGTTCATGTGTGACCTGATCTAAGTGAACCTGCTTCTGCAGGGGAGTTGGACGGGATGATCACTAAAGGTCCCTTCCAACCTCTACCATTCTATGATTCTGTAACAATCAGGGTCTCTTCATTATTCATGGGTAATAAATTGCCAAAAGACACATTTCAACCAAAGAGTGAGTAAACAACACACCTACACTATGTCCTAAAAATGGAACTGGATTACCAAAACCAACATACATCTAAAAATAAAGGCACAGTACTGCTCACAACTAAATAAATAAAGCCTTTGGAATAGACTCTCCACAGTCTGGTGGAGGGGAGGGGGAGATGCGGAGGTTCCAGTTGGTTAGAGGAGTTTCACTTCTATTTACAGCACAGTGAGCCCTTGAGAGTTTAAGGTAAGGAATGTATCTAACAGAGGTCAAAAGAAAAGGAGTTCCAAATAACTAATCAGCACCCAAAGATGGTTTTCATTTGTAACAGAGCAAATACACAACTCTGTCCCTTAGCAGCATGTGGACAATCACAATCTTTTAAAGGTAACAGAAGAAAACGTGACAGATGCTCAATACTGCTGTGTTGTGCAGACTTCCATCAAGGGGCTTGCTCAGTGATTTCTCCACCTAACTACACCAATCTTTTCCAGAGTAACTCCTCAGCCTTGAATTTCTGAGTTTAGGTTATCCAAGACACCAGGATTTTACTTTAAAAAAGCAAGCAAATGGTAAGAAACAGAGAGCAAAAGGCAACAAGACATAAAGATGTTTCACAAAAGGATGTTGCCACTAACGAACCACAGCCAAATCAACTCACAGTGGTGTGTTCACGTTTTGGAGACAACAGAAGATAAATGAAGTAAGGAAATGCACAGCATTTCAAAGCTCTATCTCCAGTAGATGTAATAGTAGAAAGTCAACCTTGTTTAACTGAAAGTTGGGCTTGTACAACACACTTAATATTGGTCTCTCAAACCGACTTAGACTTTGAAGAAGTGGTGTGTCTGATCTTTCAGCATCCCAGATTCAGAAGCACTGGAGGCCACCTTTAGGTTCCTCCATCCTCCCCAAATGGACTTTTTTAAAGTATTACTCTTTTTAAACAAAACATGCTCCTTATATCCTGTTCATAGACGTTGTAACCAAGCATCTCCTGACATTTACCTGAGCTTTTATGATGTGCATAAATCTGGACATTAGTTCGGGACACTCAAGAAGAAAGTGAAAGTGATCAAAAATTATTTTGGGATTTCTGAAAGAAAAACAGAAGTCTGTTAGTCAGAGATCTAGTCACAATCCTTCACCACACATGAAGCCTACATCAAGGGGTAAACACAATTAGTCATAAGGAACATTTCTAGCAGACTCTTCTGTTTCAAGTGCATATCCCAACTCTTGTTTCCAATGCCTTAGATAATCTCATCCTTTGAACAGGGGGGATTACAAGCAGCTCTCCAGACAGAACCAAGGTTATTGAACTCAACAGTCCCACAGAAACTGTTTCTAGACAATGTTTCCAAGTATACAAAGGCAGTTTGGACTCCTTTAAGGAGTCATTAGGTATAATGCATTTGAGGATGAACGAAAGCTTCTATCTGCCTCAAAAAGGAAGGCTTCATTTGGAACAAAGATGGGGAATGAAACCAGTAAGGAAAGCTTTCTGTTGCTCTGTGGAAACGATTTTGTTCCCAGAATGTCACAGACCCTTACAAAAGGATGGTTTGTGTGCAGATGACTTTGTTTAAGCGTGAGCTCCCTTGAATGTGGCAGGAAAGTGCATATGGTACTTATGTCACAACAATAACCTAAAAACACAGCTAGGTAAGAAGAAAAACATGAGTTTGTCTTATTTCAGGGGCAAAAAGAAACCTAGAAAGCAAGGAGCCATTGGCTGTTTGGGGCAGCTTACCGGTTAACAAAGCACTTCAGGACATCGTCGTGCTTACACACAAACTCTATGAAGCGAGGCGAGGTCATCCTGTTCAAAAGGACAAGATGCTTCTGGTTAATCAACTGGAATGTTAAACTTTGATAAATTGCTGGGTTGCTGGGTGGTTTTTTTTTTTCAATGAAATCCAAGGCAAACCAAACCAACACTGTTTAGCTGGTCAGTCGTGAACTGAAACCCTCGGCAGCACGGAGATTACATCACCAACTAACAGACAAGGCACAAAGCCAGTATCAGAAGAGGTCGAGCCACCTGACCACTAACTGTTATTAACTATGTGAACCAGAAGAGCTCGAACTAACAGAGATTCGCAGTTCTTCTATTGACTGCTTCCAGCTTTCGATGCAACAATGGAAGCACATGTATGGAAGGACTGACATCATATGCACACTGTTCTGTACCCTCGCTCACTGTGTAATACTCTCACCATGCACCTTGGAAACGGTGGTAAGTGAGGAAAAGAGCCAGGAAGAAATAACATCACAAACTTAGCAGATTTAATAATGGGGAGCAAGGTGTTCTTCAACAGCCTTCATGAAAAAGCAGCCCTACTTGCCAGGTAAGCATCTCGTACGTTAGCAAGAGATTTTATGTCTTCTCCTATATGCTTATCTGGAGGAAAAGGGTGAGAATTTCACTCCACATGTTTTTACATCTCTATTCTGCATTTTTAACGAGAGACATTTTTAATTGGATCTTTTGGCTTCAGCAGAAGCTAAGGAATACTTACAAACAAGAAGAAAACCCTCTCAATCAAGTGCCTTGAAAGGCTGTGACAAATAGTACTTTAAGAAGTTCAGGATCATAAACCTACAACTATTCCTGTTTCCCACACTAGCTCAGACAAGAGACGCTCATTTTACTTAAAACTGAGCTATTTTTCTTCTCTCTTACCCTATTCTGAAGAAACAAGTCTCATCCCACCCTTCCCCTCATCCTGTACAAACAGCGTGCAAATCAAACCTTCCAGTGACCAAGTATGAACATTTTAAACACACTCCTGGTCTGAGAGATGACCTGAAAGTATGAAGTAACTAAAAGTGTTTTCCTTGAAAGCAAAATAGCTCTCTCTGCCTGCAAATTGCCACACAAGCTGTGAGATGCAACATACAGAGAAGAGAGGGGGGAGAATGAAACCAAACTAAAAATGAAAAAGCCTTAACACACACATATGAGTTTTTATGCTGAAGACATTGGACTTCAGTGCATGAACAAAGAATGGCTAGGTTCAACATCAGCACTTGCAGAAGAAAAGCAATCTTGGTGAGTAAAAGAGAACCACCTCAATGTTTCCCATGCTAAGCAGCATGAAACGCTGCCTTTGCTCTATATTAGCCGCAATGGCAAACCACCAGCTCTGTCTCCTCTCCTCTGTTAAACACAAAGACACTGAAGTCGGAGCTATTTTCAATCATTTTGTCTGGATGCAGTTTGTTGTAATGTAAATGAGGATGGCACAATGGTGTAACTCAGTCCCAATGCCATTTGCTTTTACTCATATGGGAAGTTCAGTAAAACAGACTAAGAATCAGACTATTGTTCTTCTCTACATAGTTACGGCAATCTCCACAGCAGCACTGAAGTCAGGAGTGCTTTGCCTTACTTTCCTGCATCCCAGGGAGTTCTCCCAGTAGTCACTGAAACAGTCATTACTCTCCTGGCTTCTGTGACAGTAACTCTCAGTTAAACTTCTGTAGTGTTCACAGGAGTTCTCCCTACCCTGAAGCATAAACTAGGCTTAGGGACAGACCCATTGGGCAAGGCCCATCAGCAAGTGGTATAAAGGGATAAATTGAGTGGGGAAGAAATATACTTAATCACTTCTATAAACACTTCTGCTTTTCATTTGGCTGCTGTAAATAGTATTTTACTGGCATTTTATCTTAGTAAGGTTTGATGGAGATTTTTAGTGGCTGGGAATAACCCAGAGTTGTCAGACAGTGGGAATATTACTTCTAGATTCCTCAGGGAGCATGTAATACCATCATACTCACCTGATCCTCCATTCAAGAGGACCAAAGGATCCTTTCCTTGCCAGTTCACAAATACAATCTGTAACCGTCTTGAACAGACTGGGACCCGAGTTGCAGTGGACACAGTGTTTTTCCCTTTAAACCAGACACTGACGGTTGCATTGCCTGCTCCACACAAAACTACGCTTGCTAACCCAGGACAGGACTCCACGTGAGCATTACTTCGACATTAAACTCTCCTTGTTACAAACTTCTGCAATCTAGCTCAAACAAGTTTAGTCCTCCATGTTCTTTTCGTACACAAAGATAACTCACATGCTTTTCTGAGCATACAGCTCCTCTTGTTGGATTATCACATTCAATTCAGTGGTAATTTCACATTAAGAGCCAAGAGCAAGAACAGCTAAGTTTCAGAATTACATTACCTGCAAGCATCCCACATGACTACAAAAAGTCATTGGACCTTCAGTACAAAATGTGCCCTAACACAGCTACACTCAGTGGCAGCAGCACTACGGAAAGTGTGCTGTTTGGTGCCATTAAAGCTGGGGGCTGAGATGGGAAAAATCATTCAAAGAACTGAAGTAGTGAAAGCATTAAAAAGCATACCCTTGACTCTCACTAATATCATCTAGTCAGCACCAGCAGTCTTCCCAGAAGTCACAGGTGGTTTTAAAGGGATAACAGTTAGGTAACAAACAGGGTCTTCTCCTTACCCTTGAGGCATCTGACAGGAGCAGCACATATAAAAGGCCTGAATGACAGCACTTAGCCTGTTGGCTGTCATGGAGATAACGTCCTGGCAATCAGCACAAGCTTCCTGCTTCCCTGCCACATCGACATCGTATGTTTCTGACTGGCCAGCGTCAGCGGATAGCTCACTTCTGCCCTCAGCTCCTGCAGAGGCAAAGGAAGGCGTAGGAACAGCATCCTGGTGATTTGGTCCTGTCTGCTTCAGTAAAATAGAAGTAATGTTGGCAGAGTCCCTTTTGTTCTTCATCAGCTCCGTGGCTATAAGAACGAGCCATTCATCTAGCGAATGCCAGAGCAGTTCCAGTGGCTGCAGTAAACACATGCAGAAACAGACAAAAAAAAAAGGAACATTTTGGCATGAGGCAATAATGTGATAATCCTCTAAATAAACAGCATGCACAGTTAAAAGATTTAAATCGTCCCTCAGAAGTCACGTCCTCAAAAAGTCTGTACTTGTAGCCACAGAGCACAGGGAGAAAATTCATCTAAAGGAAAATAATCGAGTGAAACACTGAACTATTCAACAGTGTGGCCTCACAGTTGTTACACAGCACAGTACCACCTGACTGCTCGGACTCAAGCCCTTCATAGCATTCCCAAAGGAAGAGAAGGAAGAGTGAGCTTCTAAATGCACTCCTTCTTCCATAGATGACTGTTTTTTTCACCAGTTAAAGCATTCAAAGACTTAGCAGACATTGGAAATTACGTTCTCATCCTTTACAAACGAAGAGCTACGGACAGCACGCTGTGCCAGGAGCCTGTGCTACCTGGAGCACTCTCAGTACACCTCACAGCAGCACACTCGACAACAAATTACTGCTCATAAAAGCTGCTGAAATCCACCATTAAAAAAAATTTTGCCATTATGCTCCCATTCTTTTCCCAGTAAGAATTCTGGGGAAAGCCAGTCTCATCTCTCAGGGTTTGTTCTACACACTGTATGGGGCTCAGTCCTTGCACTCCCAGGGGACACACATTTCTCTAGGTGCTGACTCAAATACCTCCAGTGTAGATACAATGTCCTACATAAACATCTGCTGTGTAGGACCAAGTTAAGCTTGTTTCCAAGACCCACGTGGCTGACCCTCCTCACAAAACATAAGGTAGAAAAGCTTTGTTATGGAAAATAGGATTCATTGGATACGTGGAAGAGCTAAAACGCAGCTGCCTTAACACCAAACTCACATGAAACGAGGTAGTGATCTACCAGAATAGCAAAATGGCATTTTCTTCTCCCAAACTTTTCAGTGCTTAACTTGTCAGACACTATTTGTGGATGTTGCACTGAGGCCAATGGGCTGGTGGTTGACAGGGCTGCGACAAAGGCTGCACTCAATGAGATTAAAAGGCTCTTCCAGCTGATACCATTCTGTGACTCTATTTTTCTGTACCTTTAATTTCCCATGGATTCAGCACACCTTTCAGAACCCCTCCAACTGATTTTTTCCAAAGCTATTTTCCCCAGATTCTGACCACAAGCTCATTCCAAAGGGTAGCCGAGCACAGCAAGCTCAACATGTCACTGTCTTGTTTTCTACTCTAACTTCAGGATACAAAACACTCTCCTGAATACTGCCCACCACCTCCATACCATGGCTGTCAGGGTTTTACGTCAGCATCCACGATCAGACCTTTTCAAGCACAATATGGACATACTCTACCAAACCATTAGCAGCATGTTTCCAAACCTACAAGTCAGAATTCTTCAGGTGATTCTTGCCACGAGCTGCATATTGAACATAAACCTCAACTCAACCTCCAGTTTTCTTATCTCCCATTTCAGAAGAGTTTCTGTGTTTCATCTGAGCCTGATGAAGTACCCAGGTTTTACAGCTGCACAGCTCATCTCTCAAACGCAAGGATCTGGCTATACAACACCTCCTCTTCACCCATCTAGAAAGCGAGACACTGCAAATCGAACCCGTGCTCAAACTGGAGCAGAATGTGTTGCCAGGTGACAGGGTCTTTTAAGACACAAGGAGCAGAAGATCACTAACCCGTGAAGTGACTGTGTCACAGAAGGGAAGACAATTCAATTCTAGAAAATAGTACGTGAAAGGAGGGGAAAATGTGACAGGCTTCCCAGCTTTGCTCAGTCAGGTAAGATGTTCAGCAGGTTTCCCTAATTTGTGATCAAACTGAACAACTGAAATAGCAAGACATTAAAAAAGTAACAAATGTAAACCTGATCAAAACTATTATTAATAAAAGCTTCTCACTGCTAAGGTATCATCTGACTTGGCAGGAGCTTGCTTCACGATCAGATACAGCAGGCTTTTCTCCATTATCCCCAAAAGCAAAAGGGACCATCAAAAACATGTTTTTGAGGAATGGGCAAGAAACAAAAAGGAAAGGTAAGAATAAGCCAGAACAAGAAATCATCCATTGACTCTACATTCTGTCTGATCTCCCATTAACCAGCTACTGTGAATTCAAGAAGAGCAGCCTAATCAAACCACAACTGAAGATTAACATAGCATTGCCAGACCCTTGTGCCCCATTATAGAACCACAGAATCTCAAGGGCTGGAAGGGACCTGGAAAGTTCATCCAGTGCAACCCCCCTGCCACAGCAGCAGCACCTAGAGCAGGGCACACGGGGACTCATCCAGCTGGGTTGGAATGTCTCCAGAGAAGGAGCCTCCACAGCCCATCTGGGCAGCCCCTGCCAGTGCTCCCTCACCTCAACAGGGAAGAAGTTTCTTCTTGCATGTCTTTGGAACCTCTTCTGTTCCAGCTTGTCCCCATTGCCCCTTGTCCTATCATTGGGGACATTAAAAACCCAGCTGGATGGGTTCCTGTGTGCCTTACTCTAGGTGGTGCTGCTCTGGCAGGGGGGTTGCACTGGATGAGCTTTCAAGACCCCTTCTAACCCTTAAGATTCTGTGATTCTGTGATCATTGAGAGCAGCCTGGCTCCATGCTCCCGACACCCACCCTCTACCCCAGCTCCCTCAGCCTTTCATCACAAGGGAGATGCTCCACTCCATCATCTTTGTGGCCCTGTGCTGAACTCTCTCCCTGCTCTTCTTGAAATGGAGGGCCCAGAACTGGACACAATATTCCAGATGCAGTCTTACCAGGGCAGTGCAGAGGGGGAAAAGAATCTCTCCACCTACTGCCCACAGCCCTTCTCATACAGCAGTACTTGAAGGAGGAGTACCTGGAGCAGTTGGTACCCTGTGGCAGACCCCAGGCTGGAGCAGTTGGTGAGGAGCTGCAGCCCGTGGGAAGGAGCCACGCTGGAGAAGTTCATGAGGGACTGTCTCCCATGGCAGGGACCCCACAGTGCAGCAGTGGGAAGGGTGAGGAGGCCTCCCCCTGAGAAGCAGCAGCAGCAAAGCCCATCTGTAATGAACTGACTGCAACCCCCATTCCCTGTGCTGCTGCTGTGGGGAAGGAAGGAGAGCCCTGGGCAGAGGGAGGGGTGGAGGGAGGTGTTTTAAGATTCAGTTTTATTTCTCATCTCCCCGTTCTGATGGTTCATTAATAAATTAAAACATTTCTCCCCAAGCTGAGTCTGTTCTGCCCATGATGGTAATTGCTGAGCAATCTCCCTGACCTTGTATTTCTCTCTCCCCTGTCCAGTTGAAGAGGGGCAGTGACAGAACAACTTGGTGGGCACCTGGCACCCAGCCAGGGCTGAACCACCACATTCAGCTATGAGCAAACACAAAACACAGGCAAGCCAGCTACTTCTCAAACCTTGAATGAAAAAAGTAGCAGGATCTCTCACTGCAGACAATTTCTGTAGTAAGCACATTTTACATCCACGTGTTACTGCATCAGGCATATTTTAACCAACTTTCATTAAAACTGTTAGAAACTGCTGTGTTAAGTTATTCTTGTGATGTGGATAGGGCTTTGGTTTTTTTGGGGAATGGAAATCTGACTAAACTCACAAGTATTCCAATGACCAGCTCTAAGCATGACATGGCACACTGTACAGTGCATTCCATTTAGCACACGGTATCTCTCATACACGCTCATTTCGTATTCACTACATAAATCAACTCATCACTAAAACTATTCTGCTGTCAGAAAAATAACCATCTCTGCTTGGTTTTTAAACAGCCTAATACTTTCCTTCTTTCCAAGAAATGAAATGTAAGCAAAAACGAGCTAATTCAACTAAATACAGCTGGAATCAGAGAGTATCACCCTTCTTGATTTTATCATTATAGCTCTGTCTTAAAGAGTCAATAGAAGTAACCTGATGAACACACATCATCAAATCAAAGCAGGAATTCCAAAACCTCATTTCCACGACATCCTGCAAGAAAGGTGAAAGTTGAGGGAAGTTTTCATGTAACCACTGGCATTTAAATCTGTGATACGAACTGTGTCACGTAAGAGCAGGGAGGGAAGATGGAGGGAGAGAAAAAATAAGAGACTACCCTTCAGTTATTATTTAGGTGTCCTGAATAGTGTGTTATGTGTCCACACCAATATGTCAACACATAATACTGAGCTGCACACAGGTAACCAGGACTGCTTTGCAGAAATACAAGTTATGATTTTCTACAGAGGGATTCCTCAACCAGCAACTATGAAGAAATCCCTTCAGAAATGAAACATGTGAATAGCAAGCACCCAAAGCAAGTGTTTGACAACAGCTACAACCCAATACCCTTGTGAGGACAGCAGTAAGCTTGTACGTTTCAATGCAAGCAATAATAAACTTCAAAAGCTACTTGGGAAAAACACTTTTTTTTTTCCTCACCACAGTGAAAACAACGAACAGACTAAGAACTTAATCATTTCAGTTATCTCGTGAGATTGGATAAAAGTGAACGACCAGAACTCCCAGTGAACCTCCAAGCCTCATTTTGCAATTACATTCGTACAATCTATGACACGAATGTGACGTATTCAGTGATTACTGCACTCTTAAATAACCTAATAGGAATAAAGTTCACCGAAACCAACCGTGTAACCAAACCTTCAGCATCTGATAACCAACACATCAAATGAAAAACAAAAGGGTCAGCGGATGAGACGTGCACCAAAGCAAACCCAGTGGGAAGAGATGGAGGAGGAGGAAAGAGGCAGGCTCAACTTAAAAAGGGACAGGGACATCAACCAAACTTACTTCCTGTTCATGAGATGTCTGATTAATGAATGCATGCTTTGTGACATTCATCTCTTTAACGTCTATCTTCCTAACAACATCATATACTTTTCTGACCTTGAACACCTGACTTCTTGGAGTTTTATTTCCATTGTAGCCCATGTCATTTCCATTACTGGGAGAGGATGGGCCAATGCGAAAGACATGGCAAAATATCCTCACGATCCTTAAGAGACTCTTCATCTGAGCTTCATAATTACTCGACAAGCTGGGGGAAAAAATGGAATATTTCAGTTTCTTTTCCTAGACAAAACAATTCAGTATATTAAGGAGCAAGGAATCTAATTGTAGGGTCTGACACATGTGCTGAATAAACCCTGGGCTTTAAATCCTAGAGAGCTTTAACTTCGAGTCCCTGCACCAGCCCCAAAAGTCAAATATCAGCACTGTAACTTTACTAACAGTTATTTGTAATTGTAACTGTGAAGTAAGAACAGCAAAATCCAGATCCTGCCAAACATTTGTTTTTATTCACATGCACACTTCTCACAAACTCTTAGTAAGAAATCCACCTTCCTACAGTAAAGATCTCAGCACATGAAACAAAGGAGGACATCCAGATGAAAACGTTGCTCAGTCCAGGAAACAGAGCACTCATGGTAAACATGGTAAACTCACTGCTGACTAGTCAGATATGCTGCCACAGCCCATCTGCAGGGGTTGGACTGGATGATCTCTAAAGGTCTCTTCCAACTCCTACCATTCTATGATTCTGTGATCTTCAACTAGCAACTACCCTAAATGCCCATTAACTACCTCAATCAGAGAGAGGATCAGGATGGTAAAGACACCACTGTTTCTACTCAAGAGAAACAGAATCTACAAGACACTAGAAAAAAAGCACCACCATGTTACTCATTGATCCAATAAATGTATTAAAAGCTTTGTGCCTTCTTAACTGAACTAGTGAACACTGGACTTTGTGCTAATGCAGTGTGGAATACAAGATACTCAGGAGTTCATACACAAGCAAAACATTCTCCACCAAATCCAGCTTGGTTCTTTTTCTACTGAGCTCTGCTCACTTGTAAATACTATATAAGCAGTCCTATAGTCAACGTGCAACTTAAAAACATGATTTTTAATCTCTAAGATCAGTACACACAGGATAACTGACATGTTAGAGGATGCTGTGAAGCTGTTAGGCAACGACTTTACTCTCCCTATGGCACAGGTAGAAGCAAAAGGCCCATTTGCTTACAGCACTGCATGTTAATGACTCCCACAGCAAGGTGTTTCGTTTTCAAAAGCCACACACTAAGAATTTTGACAAATTGAGACGCAAAGTCCAACTTTTTTGTCATAATCTACAGCAAGAAATGGAAATCATGTGAAATCCCAAGAGATACCGAAAGAAACTATTAATACAAAAAGCCAACTCGGGAAAATAGCTTAAGCATCAAAAACTGAGACACTCTGATTGAGGCACATGCAGCAAGCAGTACAGGAGCACATCCTGGCTCAAATTCAGACACAGTACAGGCACATAGAGACTCTTTCTACAGCCCTACTGAGACAGCATTACCTGATATGGAGGAGTAAAGATAATACATCAAATCTAAACACACCAGCAGTTTAATTTATCTATGAAGATACAGAAATAGAAACGAATACTGTCTCATTTGATCTAACCCAGCTACCACAACCTCTGATATAACGTCCCCACAGGAAGCAAGACTGAAACTCTTTCCTGCAAAATGGTTTTACACTTTGTCACAGTTTATTTGTGGGAGATCTATTAGCTCTTATTCAGTCTGGAGACAAAAGGAATGTGTTACAAGTTCACCTGAAGCTCAATGACAGCTAAAGTTCTTCATAAAGTTACCTTTCAAGTGATGTGAATATGTCTATGCACTTTATCCCTAAACATGTGAGGGGTTTAAGTCTTTCACACTCGTTCATCAAGGCAAATATCCATCAGAACAAGACTGTGATTAATGGTGTCGTGAATTTCCTAGCATTGCCTAAGAGTTCTGACCTGCTGTCTACAAGCTCCATCCACGTTTAACATCACTGATGGGGATGAAAAAACAAAGAAGGCACTGAGAACTAAGAATATGTTATTTAGTCTCCATCTAACTGATGGGCTTCTCAGACCCCAGCCCCAGCTGTAAAGAATCAAAGCCCTGCTCATCTACAACCTATGCTGACAGGCCTCTCTAGTTACAAAACACTCCTCAAGCTCCCTTTCTCCAAAAAGCCATCTAAAACGTGTCAGTAAGGAACTTCCACTCATGTTTTTCAAGCTCTTGACCTCTTTCACTACAGATTTTGTTAGCTTCCAGCAAAGCACAAAGCTTAGAGCAAACTCTGCCAGCTCTGGGAAACAATAAAACGTTGCCGGTGTTGCAACAGATTACAGATGAGGCATTTTGCACAAACTGCCTCAAACAGATGCCCCAAACACTAGGAAAGCATGTTAGAAGAATATTCTTGCCTGTTTTCTGTCTTTTGCCAAGAAACCATTGCTTGTACTGCTGAGGCAGTGGTAGGTTAATTTTTTGACCTCATGTATATTAGCAGCCATGAAAGGCAATCAGAGCCAGCAAACACAAGTGTCTGAAGCAACAAAAGTCCTCCCACATCCCAAGCAAGCATGCAGAAAAGTAAAGATGGGCGAGGGAAGAAAAAAGGCAAGGGGAAAAAAGAAAGAGGAATGATTGATAGCTGGCTAAAAAGTTTCCCTTCCTACAGCTGACAGAGCCAAACTAACCAAACAATGGTGGGGGTTGGAAAGGACCTTTAGAGATCATCCAGTCCAATCCCTTGTAGAGGTAGTCCCACCTAGATCAAGTCGCATAGGAATATATCCAGGCAGGTTTTGAAAATATCCATAGAAGGAGATTCCACACCCTCCCTGGGCAGCCTGGGCCAGGGCTCCCTCACTGAAACACTGACAGAGGTTTTCCTTATGTTTCAGTGGAACATCTTGTGTTCCAGCTTCATCCCATCACCCCTTGTCCTGTCACTGGATACAACAGGAAAAAGTGCTGCCCCAACCTCCTGACACCCACCAGTGAGATACGTGTAAATACTGATGAGATCCCCAATACATACACAGTCAACCACTGACAGCCAGCTCCTCGTAGTGTTTTCTAATCAGGACACTCACATTTAGCAATCAGATCTGCACAGCACAGACAGATCTGTAACTCTAGAACACACCATTACCATGTTTTCCCGGAGATCTTCATTCTGCGTCATTTGAATTATTGTCTGGAAAAGCCTTGGATGGTACTGTATTAACACCTCACAAGTCTCTCCATAACCACCCTAAAAAGCAATAGTTGACAAAAAAAAAACATTTTCATGAAAAGAAAACATCAGGATTGGGGGTTTACACTGTTACACAGGTGTTAAACCCTACTGAGCAATGCAAACACCAAATGAGGAAATCCAGCCCTAAAGAAAATCTGAAGGTGAGTAATGTATCAAAGCTGGACACCACAAAATTTCTGGGAGAAGACAGAACCAAACGCATTTGGTACATTGGCTCACATAGACATGGCTCCCTTTCCTCTCTTTTTGAAACACTTTCCTACTTAGAAAGCCAAAGTCACATTTGAACTAGACTTCACCTAACAATTTAGCAGAGATTATCCATTGTAATTCCCATTATACACATCTACCTCATTACACCCAGAATCTAACCCTTCAAACAAATCTTTTCCTAAAGATGTTCAAGGCACAAATCTAACTTGTTAAAAGGAAGACACAGGAAAAACTTTGATGGGGTTCTTTAACCTTTAGAATCAATAGGTAGGTGTGATTTCACTTGTGCTTTAGAACAACAGCTCAGGCTTATTCCGCAACCTTTTTAGAACATTTCTTTTGCAAAAACAGAACTGTAATTCATGGTTTCTATCAACTCTCATTTCACACAGCTGCATTTTTAAGCAGGCACGTAACACCAGAAAACACATCAGATGTTACACTGGTCAGATAACCACGTAGAAGACAATCTGTTGCTCCCACTCCTGAGGCTCCTTCTCTTTGAATGACAGCTAATGACTTGTTTCAGTGGTAACAGATTCATTTCATTGTTCCAGGTGCCAGGGTATCAGGTATTGCATTTAAAACCACCCAGAATCCCCAAGAAGTAATGAAATTCAGCTCTTCAAAAAATCAATGTAATACCATGTTGGCAAGAGGTATGTGAATGTCTGGTTTTAGCCTTCTCCAAACATGTACCTACTCTGACAAGCCCACCTGTAAGCAAGGAATAAAACCCTTCATGTGAAAAGAAAGAAAACATTTTCTTTTCTCCTTTTTTTCCTTATTATCATGAACTTGTAAACTGGATCTCAAACACAGTAAGATCACCGCTACAGAACAGCAAACAGCAGGCATCAATACTCACACCTACAGAAAGGTGACACGGTTTGGATGTCCAAAGTGGTGCTCTATAGATGGTAAAACTGGAGACTGATATCTGAAATGCTGACCACAAAAACCACACATAGTATCACCAAGTACACACCACTGTACTGTCTTACAGGTCTGTGAGTGCAGAAAGCCTCCAAGTTGACTAGACTTCACACGGTGTTGTAATGGTAAGTCATTTGGTCATAACAAAGACACAGTCTAACTCTGAGCTTCACAGCTGAGTCAGCAGTGATACAGTACAGAGAGCTGGCCCTGCTAAGTGACTAGAGCTGAGGACTTCTTAGGATTTCTTATATCTGAAAAGAAATGCTGTCAGTAACTTGACCAAGACCTTCCACAGATAGTCTATGAAATAAGTCCTCCAGAGTTAAACGCTCCAAAAATATCCCACGGGTACTGGCAACAGCAGTCTGCAGCAGATACACACAGCTACTGCAACTGCAGGTTTCAGGCACATGAACAATCTTCAGAAGTTAAATAACTTGAGACTAAAACGATCTGCCAGTACAGCAAAGGATCTGAACATTTCAACTTTATCCTGCCAAGCTAATGATATGCCCCGAGGTAACGTGATGCCCACTAAGGGTGGTGATGCTTTTTCAGCCCCCACCTCATAGCTCTCTATTCTGCTGATTACTAACAAAGGCTCAAAAGCCTCCATCCATTCGCTATGTGTTACTCACACACTGACCCAGCGTTGGTCCTACAGAAACACTTCTGTTCACAAACCAAGAACAGATGTGCCAGCACACAGTACAAACAACATTTGGCACCAGGCAAGGAAGACATGTTGCACAGTAGCTGAACAAGCTTAAGGCTTTTGCTCCTCATCCGTGTACAGTATTTGGAATGCCTTTGAAAAGTAAGAGGGTCAGCACCACGTAAGGTTCCTCTGTTCTTACTAGTAATACCTCTTCAAGGAAGAAGACAATCTGTTGGTCACTCCCTTCTCTCTCACTTGCCCCTTAACTCTGTTTAGCTGCTCAATTTACCTGTTCACAAGCCTATTACTATTACACCAAGGATTCCCAACTTTCTAGCCCAAAATTCTGCCAACTCTTTGTCTCTCACGACCTCCAATCTTGTAGTCTTTAAAGACTTTTACAAATGGTACAAAATGGGATAAATTTAACTTCTAAACCAACTTATTTTTGCGTTTCTGTTTTGCCAGAGGACTGCCACCTTCCATGGGCCTTAAAAACAAAAGGATAACATTCATCAGGCAGTTCAAGAGACAGAAGCTCACAGAGACAGAGTGTTGCTAACTCAATACCTGTACACAGAGATCCAGGGGAGTAACACCATTTTTGTCTGGTAAATATTTGGCTCCTCTCATCAAGAGAATTTGTGCAGTGTCTCTCTGACCATGGCTATTCAAAAAGAGGAGATAAAAGACAGTTAATACAGCACTTATGCTCTACTACAAGTGATAAATCTGACTTTATGGCATCAAACAAATAAAACCAACATAAGCAAGGAGAAAACAAGTAGTTAGGGTGTGAAACTAAGCAGAAATGCATTTATGTTCTTCTACCACCTTTCAAGGTCACTGCAGTGCAAAATTAGATACAGCCTATTTATCTGACCAGAGTCATCCTCATCACTCAGAAATGATTCATCTTAGCCTACACATGAGCAGTGTGTGAGCTGCAGCTCCTGAGGAGACAAAAATCAGAGCTCTTTCTCAGTTTAAGAATTTACTTCACAGAGAAAGTTTTCTCCACTGAGTTCTTTGCTCCCTTTTGCCAGATTTGGGGGGGGAATGGTTAAAGCACAGTTAGATGATAAGTAAAACATCAGGAAGACTGAGGGGTTTTTGAATCAATAGAACATCCCTTTCCTTTGGAGAAGAGTTCAATACACCACTTTCAGCTCTAATTCCATGTCAATGTTTTGCCTAGCCTTTAAATGTGAAAAGTGGGGAGTTTTCCATTCAGGGTCTATTTCCCAGTCCCACTCATCTATTTCTAGGTTGCTTGTTTTTATATTTTAGATCTATTTTTATACATGTTTTAGATAAAATTTCTGTATCTTTTATATCTATAGGGAGATGTTTTATTTGTAAGTTCATTCAGTTGAGAATTTCACAAACAACAATTCCAACAGCCCATCACTGCCTGGAAAAAGCAAGACCAATGATAATTTCTATCAATCAACACCACGAGCATGTACATTCCAAAACCCTTTCTCCTGAAGACAGCGAGAAATTGGGTACCAGCATTTAGATGCTGGCTTCATTAAAAACACCTTGAAAGACTAGGTGACTGTTACCTTCATGGATGCCATTGGCCTTCTTGGCCACGAGGGCACGTTGCTGGCTCAGGCTCATCCTGCTGCCACCAGCACCCCCAGCTCCCTTTCCCCTACACAGCTCTCTAACAGTTCATTCCCCAGCCTGTGCTGGTACATGGGGTTGTTCTTTCCCAGATGCCAGACTCTACCTTTGCCCTTGTTGAATTTCATTACATTTCTCTCTGCCCAACCCTCCAGCCTGTCCAGGTCTCATGAGACAAAATACATTCAAACCCGAGGCAAGATTAAATACCAGTCAGCTTTGATTTTTCCTCCATTCTGAGCTTTCTAATCACTGTTGCCGCAGAAGGTGAAGAAAACCCAACACCAATCGATTTCACTCTCAGCACAGCATTTGACAATTAAGAATATACAACCTGCAAGCAAAATAGAGGGGAGTTGCTCCTGACACATTGGGCCTGTTTATATCTGCTCCGCTGTCCAGCAAGCACTGCACCGTCTGTAACAGAAGAAAATACCAGCATTAGAGAAAGAGCATCAGGAGAGTCTGGTGGCTTGCAACTATTGAGTGCCATATGTGTCCACTCGCACTGAAGGTTTTCACCTGCAGTAACGAACTTCGAACCACTCCATGGAAAAAAATCACTACTGCCAGAACTCATCAAGCTGCCTTTGAGCTGCCCACCTTAAAAACAATATCTTTTATTGATCATCAGGTAATCCCAAAGACCCCTGGAACTACAACCCGCTTAAAAAGGAAAATGGCACCCTTCAGAGAAGCAAACCTCAAGCCAGTGACTTATCCCAAAGTGAAGCTTTAAACACACATTAGAACAGAAGAAATAAGTAAGCAAATTCTAAATATGACAACACCGAGCAGACTCTCAGTCATCTTTTGCTGTATTCCAGTCACATAAGGTGGTTAAGTCTGCAGATACTGGTCTTCCAAAGTTGAGATCTGATAATGACAGCTGAAAAGATCTGTGTAGAAGGATAACTTGGGGTTTTTTAACAGTAAATAGTCCTGGAGACCATCTGTATAGCTCGATGTGGCTGTGGTGCAGTTCCAGGAAAGCATACAGGCATGTACTCTGAGAGTCATCAAGCCAGCAAGTCTTTATTCATAAAGATGAATAAAAGTAAGGCCTATGTAAGCTTGTTCACTTCTAAGGTTAAATATCTGACTGACCAACTCTGGGTTCATTTTTTCACTGACAGACTACAAATATCATTTCAGATTCCACAAGCATGTAAGAGCTGGTACAAGGATGAATCTAATACATTCCAGTAAGCCAGGAAGAAAACGTTGACTCGTTCAATGCTCAGTCAAAATCTGCAATGACAGTACTAGAGAACAGCTGAACAGTACACAGGAATTCACTTCAACAGCGAGATCAGTCATCTCCACAACAATACATCAGTCCTTCCCATGGAAGTGTAGGCAGTCAATACTAAGACAAAGAATAGAGCTCCCGCTTCTGACCATTATCACGTGCATGACCGGCCTGAGAGAAAAGCCACACACAACACTGAGGCGTTACCCAACCCCTCACCAACCCCGGGTGTGGACAACACTTAGAAACTCACCGTCCTGTGTCCGTTTTGACAAGCTACGTGAAGGGCTGTCTGTCCCATCGCATCTTCAACATCCACGTTACTGACGTGCTGAACAAGATCGTGAAGCAGTTCTGTTCGCCCATTGACAGCCAGCCAATGAATCTAAGCACACAGTTAGATGCTTTCCTTAGTAATGATACGAGTATTTCACAAATACCGTTTTAAACCTGGCTGTGCTACCAAGAACACCCTCACAAAGAGAAGATTTGAGCCATACTATCATATAGTTAGGTACTCTGAGCACATCCTCTCATTCCCAAGGGCACTGGACACGCAGCAGGTTCGTTTATTTACATGGGAGATGGCAGAAGCTCACAGAACGAGAAGCTTTGGATTCCTCTTTCATCTGAAGAGCACCACGACAATGGCTGGCACTTACCGCAGTCAAGCCTTCGTTGTTACAGATGTTGACATCTGCACTGTACTCCAGCAGCTTGCTCATACATTTCTTCTGGCTATAAACAAAACAAACACGTTAAACCCCAGCCAGGAAAAAAAAAATCATTTACAAATCCAGCTATCTTCTAATTTATCATTGCATACACCACAGCAGGGAGCTTGACTTTACAAGGAGTAGGATACTGAGCATGTGAAAAAGAGAAGGGATCACCAGCAGCACCAGAGGCTCACAGGCTGCAACTGTAGCCTGTGGCAGCACAGGGCTGAAAACTATAGCTGTGTAGCTGAATGCTTTTGTGGAAAGCATAGAGGTACTTCACCACCGCTCTGAGAGCTTCAGATCAGCGTCAACTGTGCTCTCAAGGCAAGGAGCCAGAATCCAGCTAATGGAAACGCACCATCATCCGTGCACTTGAGAGATCACATGCATAGTGCACCACTAAACCATGACTGAACGAGACACTCACGGCAACATCACGCAAACCTCTGGCAAGCACAGTGACTGCCTAACGAAAACAGGGGAGGTTTTCCTACCACCTGTCCTGTTTGTCTTTTTAACGCTCTCTAATGCTCTGCTTCACCCTTAAAAGGTTACTCTTAACTCTTCCTTTTTATGTGGTACCCCTCACACCTTCCTCACGACTCCTTCCCACACAACTGCCTCCTGCCTGTATTTCTGCATTTCATCACATAACACTTGGCTGCTTCTTCCTCCCACGTGACCAAAGGCCCCCAAACACCACCTCCTCATCATCATTTAAAGTATCAGCCCTGATACATTTCAGCTAATGTAACACACACATGCTCTAAAAAACCAGGCAGGAAGCATCACCATTAGCAGCTCTGTGTTTCCACACACTGCAACTCAAGCAGCAGCTCAACTTTAAGAAGCTCTTAAAAAGGTGTTTGCTCACTGTTTTCACACACACACATCAGTGTTGTGCAGGCAGACTTTGTGTTCCTTTCCTTGCAGTAAAAATTTCTTCAGAGGCATCACCTGAGAGAAATCTGGAGTCTCCAAATCCTCCCAAACCCTCTGCAAAATCTGTTCTTACTCAGCTAACTGGAAGGTGACTGCATCCCTCGATCCATCACGGTTGTGGGAATCCTCCAGACCTTGCTTAACAGCAAACACTGGAATGACTGGCACTGAAATTAGCACTTCACACCTAACCTCCTATTTATAAATATACTCTTCTCTGAATATTCAAAGTCTGGATTGGAACCCCCACGTTCCCTGTGAGCCACCTCTGTTTTCTTTTGTTTGACCTGAGTGAAACCATCACAGCACACCTCGGCTGGAGTGCACTGTGCAAAAAACCACTTCAGGAGCTGCCAGCACTTTCCTACTTACCCATTCCTTGCTGCTAAGTGGAGAGGTGTGCACCCTGAAATGTCCTGGTAGTTTGGATTGGCTCCTTTTTTCAGTAACAGAACAAGGCATTCAACTGATCCACAGCTAGGAGGAATAAAACAAGGGAAATAAAACATAGCAAGGATATTTACTAACCAAAGCTCTTACTGATGTAACAACAACAGCAGCCACAACACACACAGGTTACACTCAGCAGAAACTCTCCACACAAAACCCTCTTCAAACCCCCATTCTTCAAACTGCACGAAGCTAAAGGAAAGACACTCAAATGCAGTGAGAACCAACTGGTCGTAACTTGCACTAATGACCAGATGCTACCCTTCTGTGTGGGTTTAGTGGCTTTAAAACACTCCACAGGCAATCTCCAACACTGCCAATTGTTTAAAATGAAAACTGTTTCAAAGGTTTTGCTTACTAATTCCTCTCCCTTCCCTCATCTTTAACCTATTCAGAGGACTGAGTTTTCCTTTAAACAACAATTGCAATGTCATCTTTTTTTTTCTTACACTTCAGGGTACAGAAATTACGTTTGAAAGATTAAATAGCAGAAAAATTCCCAAACTCATACAAATGTTTCTTTGCTATTCAGTTCTGAGCCCCTCAGCTCAAGGACAGGGAGATGCTGGAGATTTCTGATGAAAGGCTGAGGGAGCTGGGGCTCTGTAGCTTAGAGAAGAGGAGACTGAGGGGTGACCTCATTCATGTTTACAAGTATATCAAGGGTGGGTGTGAGGAGGCTGGAGCCAGGCTGTGCTCAGTGATGGACAATGATAGGACAAGGGACAACAGGTACAAGCTGGAACAGAAGAGGTTCCAAAGAAACACAAGAAAGAATTTCTCCCCTGTTGAGGTGAGGGAGCCCCGGCAGGGGCTGCCCAGATGGGCTGTGGAGGCTCCTTCTCTGGAGACATTCCAACCCAGCTGGATGAGTCCCTGTGTGCCCTGCTCTAGGTGCTGCTGCTCTGGCAGGGGGGTTGCACTGGATGAGCTTTCCAGATCCCTTCTAGCCATTAACATTCTCTGATAACTTACTTATACTTTTCGTAATACAGCAACCTCTCAGGACAATCAAACATCACCAAGAGCATAGAAACTTACATGCTTATCTTACTCCTGAACAGTTCAGCAGGAAGATTTGACTGAGAGGTTAAGCATATAGAGCTTTTGTATCCATCAGGACACACTTGTCCCTTGCAACTAGTCTTCCCAATGACAGAACTGCAACATAACAGCCCAAACAAACTGAAGACCAGCTACACACTGAGCTGCAAAACCAGCATTTCGATTGGCCTCTTAGTGAGCAACAACTACCCAAGATGAAAGACAGTCCAGTACAGCACAATTTCTTGTGGTTTATGTTCAATAAATATAGTTTTCCATATATATTTCTAAGATGTATGCTAAAAACTTGCTTGCTTTCTTTGAAGTACTTTAAGGAAATTTTCTGTAAGCAGCACGTAATTCTGAGATGGGATGTTTGGGAAACAGAGCTGGAACTTCTACTGTACCCAAACACCTGCTACTTACATGCAACACTACTACTATTTATTTTAAATGTAGAAACTTTCCAGATATTGGAAAGACAACCAAAACACAGAGCACTCATTCATTAGTTTAGCGTTTAGTTTTTTAAATAGCCTTTCAGGAAATTGTCTGGTTCATTCCTGTTAAAGTTATAATAATCTGTCTGTTTCCTTGCAACACAGATTAACTCCCATTGCAAAGCTAAATAAATAATTAATGCTCTAGAAGGAACAACCCCATGCACCAGCATAAGCCAGGGGTGACCTGCTGGAGAGCAGCTCTGCA
>WBNH01008314.1:122340-156162 GCA_013401255.1 Urocolius indicus
TGAAGCTGGAACACAAACAGTTCCATTGAAACATAAGGAAAAACTGTGTCAGTGTTTCAGTGAGGGAGCCCTGGCCCAGGCTGCCCAGGGAGGGTGTGGAGGTTCCTTCCTTGGAGCTCTTCAAGACCCACCTGGACACGTTCCTGTGTGACCTGATCTAGGTGGGACCTGCTTCTGCAAGGGGTTGGACTGGATGATCTCTAAAGGTCCCTTCCAAATCCTACCATGCTGTGATTTGAAACTCTACCCAGGACACAAAAAATTATTAGAAGTACATAGCCCAGTTATACTCCTTACAGTTATGGTCACGTAACTGAAGTCTTCTGGCACTGCGTCATAAGGAACATCCAAGTGCTTTCTGCTGTTTATACAAGCAGCACCAGATAAGATTTCTCTAAACCTACAAAGGCAAGAATAACCCAACCCAACATTTCCTCACAGACTGAGATTTCATGGAAAGGAAAAAAAAAAGCATCCAACAACACTTGCTTCCCTAGAATGTGGAAAGTGGTTTGGTACGTGTCAAACCTGTCCTCCCACTGAGGCAGGCTCACTGCTGAGAGAACAAACAAAATACAGGACCGAAGGGTGAAAACAAAATGGTAACTGGTACTACAGAGTCTTCCAGCTTACATTGGTGCCTTAGAATTGTGGCAATACTTTCATTGTTAACTTCTGGACTGGACTCAATTAAGTCTTACTTTGCTGCAATGTGAAGCAAACTTCTCTTCACGCGTCCAAACGCATAATTCACATCAAACTTCGAATTTGACAGTAGCTCTGAGACAGACCTTCAAACACAAACAGAATCACAATTAGTAACACAGCTCACCATAGCCAAACCAAGCATTTACAGCGGGTTGTACATGAGTACTCTGCTTCTTACTTGATCACTATTTCTTTTCCCTCTGACTAACTTCTGAACAAGAGACCCAACAGCTTTCAGGCACTTGCATATTATCAGTACTAAGGGTGGGTGTGAGGAGGCTGGAGCCAGGCTGTGCTCAGTAATGGCCAATGACTGGACAAGGGGTAACAGGAACAAACTGGAACAGAAGAGGTTCCAAAGAAACACAAGGAAAAGCTTCTTCCCTGTTGAGGTGAGGGAGCACTGGCAGGGGCTGCCCAGATGGGCTGTGGAGGCTCCTTCTCTGGAGACATTCCAACCCAGCTGGATGAGTCCCTGTGTGCCCTGCTCTAGGTGCTGCTGCTCTGGCAGGGGGGTTGCACTGGATAAGTTTTCGAGGTCCCTTCCAGCCCTTGAGATGCTGTGACACTGGGCAACAGTTTCATACATAAACTAGTTTGAATTAGACAAGCTGGCCAAGTCACTTCATCACACACACAGAATACAGACATATTAAGAGCTTTCATTTGAAAAACTATAAATTCCCATTTTCCTCCTTATCTCAACACAGACACCCTAACCACACAGTCAGCAGCTTCCCCAGCCACAGGCAAATATCAGAAGGATGACTGGTATGTGAAAGCATCATGATGATGTAAAAGGACACATGACATGCCAACAGGATAAGAAATTCCAATACAACCCTTCAAGTGATAATGAATAAAGACAAAAATGTTAGTTAAGATAAACTATTTCTAACAAGGCGAAACTGCAAGTGAACTGAGTCACTTCGAGCTCCACTGGTGAGAATAATTTAAAGCCCTTGCACACAATCTCAACAAGATTTTATGTAGCAGAACAAATGTTTATCCTGATTAGATAAACAGTTTACAGTTTCAGTAAGAGTTACTGGCTGCTTGCCTACCCAACTTATTGGAAGGTAGCACCACTTAGCTGGCACCTACCCAGCCTCCAGCTCACAACCACTTTCAGGTCAGCTGGGCAGGGGGGTTGGACTGGATGATCTTTCGAGGTCCCTTTCAGCCCTTAGGATTCTGTGATTCTGTGAAGCGTCAATCCCATTGCCCAACGCCTACTACATGCCTGAGACATCTAATGAGACTAAGAGCTTCTGTCTCAATACGTACACACTTGGTGTGCAACCTGCATCAACTCAACTACAGAACAGTGCTTCTGTTCCTATCCCAGGACAAACTGCTTTGCAAGCAGCAACAGAACAAATCCAGGCTCCAGTCTATGGCCTAAAACAAAACGGGTTTCTCAGGTAAGAACGTGCTGGGACACACAGTCAGTGAATGACTTCAGGTCCGGAAGATATCTCAGCAACTCAGCAGCAGAACTCCTGAGGATGCTGTAGCAGCTACAACTCTGGAAAACATGCTTGGGTTTTGACCTTAAAAAAAAAAAGGCAAAAGAAAACTGAAAGCAGCTCTCACCTGTGCTGGTCAGCCATAACCATGGGCATCAGGGTATAGACAGCAGTTTCATTGTCTGTGAAGAAATTAAGTTACTCCATCATGATGAAGAAATCTCTATGTACAATAACGTCACCTGGCAATGCTTCTTTACCTTTTAAAGTGTCTGTTGATCAACAGATCATTCCCTTGCACAGGTTATGTGTACCTGAGGTTTCATTACAAAGAGAAAGCCACCGCGTTCAGGTAGCAGAGGGCAGTTAACAGGACTGCACCACGTCAAAGTTCAGCACCACTTCTTTGTAGAGTGCCAATAACAGCATTTTTAATGGAGCATCAATTTCTCTAAACTGACAGTTCTCAAAGTATTTAAGGAAAGTGTATTAACAAAAACCCCACAAACCAAACAGCCTATTTTAGAAAGACGGAAATCTCCTGCGTTCCAAGGCGACTTCCACAGCCCCCACACCTGTGTGCTTGTTTCTTCAAACTAAGTTACTCTCATAACCATTCCTTTTTGGCTCCAGACTGGAACACTCAAATTTTATTTGTCTCTAAAAAGTTTCATATGCCACGTTTGAAGACAATGGAAAGAGGACAGAAATCAAAGTCAGTGTTGGGAGGAGGCTGCCATTGAGCTCTGGAGCCCCTGTCAGCGGTACTGCTGCACAGGGCAGCGTGCTGTGTGGCTAGCATGTGCCTGCTGGGTCCCTTACAGGCTTTCTGGAGGAAAAGATTCCTTTTAAAGAAGGAATGTCACAATACTTTAAACTACTGTACAATTATTATTGATTACAATAAGTGTTAATCATTAATTACTGCCTAGCCTGAAGCAAACGACCCATCTTTGGGAGCAGAACCTCACGTAGGTGAGGTGCCAGCTCTTCTGTCATGAGACCTCACTGTCAGAGAACCCATGAGTATGGCTCCAGGAAATGGAAATACAGCAACGTTCTTGTAAAACATTGATTTGTACTATTCATTTTCATCTTAATTCATCCAAATACCAAAGTTACGAAGCAATCAGCACAGGAATAATTCAAGGAGACAAGTTTAGTTTCTCACATCTTTTACATATCATGCTTCTACACATCCACTGCTTCCACTACACACGCAGGCTGACATCTCCCAAATAGTAAAGAGAAACCCTTACCATGCTCTACCTTTACTATTCCTTATTATTCCACGATTAGTGCTGCTACCTGCTATTTAAAGCAGTCTGTCTGCAGCTAACAAAAGAAAGGAGCCATAGTAATCTGGGGAGGAACAACCCCATGCACCAGCACAGGCTGGGGGTGACCTGCTGGAGAGCAGCTCTGCAGAGACAGACCTGGCAGTGCTGGGTGATAATAAACTGACCATGAGCCAGCAACGTGCCCTCGTGGGCAAGAAGGCCAATGGCAGCCTGGGATGCATCAAGAAGAGTGTGGGCAGCAGGTCAAGGGAGGTTCTGCTCCCCCTCTCCTCTGCCATATCTGCTGAGGCCTCACCTGGAGTCCTGTGCCCAGTTCTGGGCTCCCCAGCTCCAGAGGGACAGGGAACTGCTGCAGAGAGGCCAGCACAGGGTCACCAAGAAGATCAGGGGACTGGAGCATCTTTCATACGAGGAAAGGCTGTGGGACCTGGGGCTGTTTAGTCTGGAGGAGACTGAGGGGGGATCTCATTAACATTTATAAGTATTTCAAAGGTGTTTGTCAAGAAGATGGGGCAATAGTTTTTCCTGTCATGTCCCGTGACAGGACAAGGGGTGATGGAAAGAAGCTGGGACACAAAAAGTTCCACTGAAACATAAGGAAAACCCTCTGCCGGTGTTTGAGTGAGGGAGCCCTGGCCCAGGCTGCCCAGGGAGGGTGTGGAGGCTCCTTCTCGGGAGGTCTTTAAAACCCACCTGGACACATTCCTGTGTGACCTGATCTAGGTGAACCTGCTTCTGCAGGGGGTTTGGACTGGATGATCTCTAAAGGTCCCTTCCAACCTCACCATTCTGTGATTCTGTGATTCCATGACATTCAGATCCAAATCACATTTAATTCCGTTGCTTACAGTGAACACACGGGGAAAGAGACACGAGCCTCTCAAACATTTCAAAGCTGCAGAGATCACACGGAGACTTTTCCACAGTTGTTTTTTCCATACAGAAACAATGAATAGGGTGTAGGACTAAGGAGCTCGTAACTTTGGTATTTGGACTAATTAAGGAGCTTTTGTGTGCCTGTGCTTATTTATTATTATGAATAATATTTACCAAACTCTTACTGACTTGTAAAAGTACAAGACACCAGGGAGACAAAAAGCATTCATTGTACGCCTCACGCACTTCCAGAACTCAGTTGAATAATGTACCTGCATTCCAAGTTGTGAGTATCTAAAGCAAAACCCAAGCACACAGAGCAGAGTCAGAGACAACTAAGGGCCTAAAACCGACAGTTTGGGCTGCAAGGACCTAGTGTCCAGGCACTGAGCTTTAGCAGTAGAATGCAGAAGTTTGTGTCAAGCTCTCAAGTACCCAGCAAATGCTTTCTGAAGGATAGAGTGATGAAAAATCACTATCATCTCCTGCTGGCAAGGGCAGCTCAGGGTATTCATTGGCACAGGACTGGGGTGGTAATGCTTGCTTTAAAAAAAAAAATACCACTTAAACCTCATCATTTAGAATCCTGCCCAGACAAAACACACTTCTGTCTTGTTTCATAAGGGATGCTGGCTTGAATTTGGCACAGAGCACAATCTTAAAGAAGCGTCAGCACCAAACCTCCATCTCCAGTCCCTGAGAGACTATGGTGACTTGTCGTTTAAGGATGGAATGGTAAATCACGTGTCTTTCAAATTAAAGCTCTTCAAATTGTGCGTGGGGGAGAGAAAACAAAGAACAGTGACTCAAGAGGCCAGGCACAGCACAGAAGAGGCCACCAAACCACATGCCATACCGGACTGGCGGGGCAAGTTCCTAAGCTGATCCTGCCAGCACATGCTTGGAGCCAAACACTACAACCTCAACCTGCTTCTCTAGAAGAGTCTGGGCGGGCCTGCATGAACCTGAGGTGGTACAAAGAAGACAAAATGTAGTGAGCAAAGATGTACCCAAAGCCAGACGGACATCGAATGGAGGTTGTCCCTGGATGTGATTTGAGATTTCAGCCCACTTGTGATTTGCTTCATGTAATTCTTGGGAGAACACACAGGACTGACACAGCTTCTGCGCTGCGGGGCACGAGGAGCAGTTGTTCTGGAGGTGACAGAGCTTGCACTCGCACTACCGAAGTCGGGATTCCTTCTGAGGAAAACAGCTGAACCCGAACCCTGAGCGAACTAGTTTACACTAGTACTAGAGTAAATCTGAAGTAGCTACCATTGCCATAGGCCGTGCCAAGCATTAACTCATACCACCACCACCACCACCAACGACGAGTTAAAGCGGTGCTGCCACATGTCATTTCTGTAAGCCTGAGCTTGCATCAACGAGCACTAAGCCAGGTTTCACTGCTGCCACTCAAGGGCTCGCAACAAGCCGCAAAAACCCCTCTGAACGGAGCCTGTCAGCTGTGTGACACCGGGGAGCAACCGCCCTGACAGCCACTGCTGACAACTAGGAGTGCAGCAGCCAGAAGTCCCAAGAAGGGTCACACACTGGAAGCAAAAGGAGTCCCTTTCCTCCCCGTGATAAATGATGTCCCCGAAACAGGATTCTAATTATTCCTTTAATAAATTCCAAAAAAAAATTAAGGGCAAGCAAACAGCGCTGGGTGCGCCGAGAGCCTCTGCTCTATCCAGACACACACCCATCGCATCCCGAGTTCACATTAAATAGCACAGGCCTTATACATATTCATAACTTTCCTTCGAAGGGGCTGGAAAATGTTTTATCACTGTTGGAAAACGTTAATCATTTCTGGGAAGGGGCTGTCTCCTTCTTGCACATGCTTGGTGCCATCTTGGGGGTCTTTCTCACCCTCTTTGGGGTGGTGGTTGGAGGAAGTCAGTAGTCTTCCTCACGGTGTCCACCAGTTGACCTCCATGTGTCTATCTCTGCAGAGCTGGTCCAAGCTAATCTTACCAAAACATCTTCCAAGCTGCAATCTCCTGTGTATATCTATGCAAAGCTGGTCCAAGCTAAATCTTATCCAAACGTCTGCCAAGCTGCTGTTACGAGAAGCTGAAACACCCTCCTCATCAAAACCTGGTTCAAGTGAGTCTTTACCAAAACTCCTGCCAAGCTACGAAAAGCAAGAACGAGTTACACAAGAGCAAACAAAGCTACAAAAAAAATTACCGTCCATATCCCTCATTCCACATTGACACGAGTCAAAGGAACACATTTCACACTCCCCCGCTGGAGGTGAAAGCTGGCACCAGCACACGGATAGGGCAGGACTGGCAGGAACACCAACTCCTGCACATCCAAAAGCTCTCGCAGAGGTGTCTCTCCCCCCACAGCAGGGCTCGGCTGTGCCGCTTTATGCTTGCCATAAGAAGCCCGCAGTTGTATATATTCCAAACCGTGCCGTTACCGGGTGCCGGGCTGGGTCGGGTCGGTTGTGGCACCGGGACCCGACGGCTGGGACCCGACGGCTGGGACCCGACGGCCTTTCCCCTGCCCGTCTCGTACCGTCCGGCAGCTCCACGGTGCGGGCGCGGCGCAGGGACCTCGTCAGCCGATTGAGCTGCTCCATGGCTCTCTCCATCCTCGGGGCGCGCAGCCGGCTGCGGCTCAGCCCATGGCGGCGGGTGCTGCGCGGATGCTGCGCGGATGCTGCGCGGGGCTGCGCTGATGCTGCGCGGGGCCGCGCGGGGCTGCGCGGATGCTGNGGGGCGCGCAGCCGGCTGCGGCTCAGCCCATGGCGGCGGGTGCTGCGCGGATGCTGCGCGGATGCTGCGCGGGGCTGCGTTGATGCTGCGCGGGGCCGCGCGGGGCTGCGCGGATGCTCTGCGGATGCTGTGTGGAGCTGCGCGGGGCCGCGCGGATGCTGTGCGGAGCTGCGCGGCCCTCCCGGCTGCCCCCGGCGCTCTGCACATGCTCGGCGGGCGCGGTGCTGGCCGCATGCGCGGCGGGAGGAGCTGCGGGCTCGGAGGCGGGGAGAGGGATGGACCGGGCTTAGGGATCGCTTTCGGTTTTAACTCGGGGGCGGACGAGGAGGGAGGCGCGGGGTGGATGCTCAAAGCCTGACGGATACGGGCGTGTGAACATCTGCCGGTTAGAGGTTTTGGCTGGCAAACTGTCCTGCCTTTGGGAATCTCTTGTGCTGCGCTTCCCCGGGCACAACGCAGCAGGATGGGACCGCGGCTGCAGTGCTGAGGAGAAAAGCCCCAGGCTGGGGGAAAAACAGCACTGCTAAGCTCTCGGCGCAGTAAAACTGAGGGGTTACTGAAAGAGAAGAAGAAAGCCCGTATAGCAAGGATGGCAAGCGTGGCTGGCTTTGCAAGCGCTGCAGAAGAAGTGCAGGGAAAGGAAGATTTGGCAGTTGTAACCTAAGGAATGTCAACAGCATTTAATAATAGCAAGAATGACCGAAGAGCAGGGGTTAGAAGGGACTTCTAGAGCTCATCCAGCCCAGCCCTCTGCCAAAGCAGGTCCCACCTAGATCAGGTCACACAGGAACGTGTCCAGGTGGGTTTGGAAACCTCCCAAGAAGAAGCCTCCACACTCTCCCTGGGCAGCCTGGGCCAGGGCTCCCTCACTGAAACAGGAAAGATGCTTCTCCTCATATTCAGGTGGAGCTCTCTGTATTCCAGCTCATGTCCATTACCCCTTGTCCTGTCATTGGGCACTACAGAAAAAAAGACTGGCTCCATCCTTTCAACACCTTCAAGTATTTATAAGCATTGATAAGGTTCCCCTCTCAGCCCTCTGATAATACATAAAGTAAACCACGAGAAGGAAAGCACAAATGGTCATGAAATGCTTGTCATCGTTTTCTGTTTCAGTTGTCACTCCCAGCTGCAACAAAGCAGATGAAGCACTTGAATCCAAGGAGCATGTGTTTGTTACACTCCAAGGACAGACTAAGGAAAGATCAATTAGGTGCTGTCAAGTCAGCTGTGCCTCGTGAACTCCCTCCTAAGGCTTGCCAAGACCTAGCTGGAATAGATTCACAGAGGATGCGTGGCATTTAAAAAGAGCAGGTCTAAGTACCTGCCCAGGTAGGGGACGAAAACCCAGGGGTTTATCAGCAAGTCTGTGTAACACAAATTCCAGCAAAAGTCAGCAAGCAAGAATGGCAGGTACCTAAAAGTCAATAAGGAGACAGCTGCCAGAGTGGGCCTGGCAACTCACGTTTCCTTGTAGCAGGATAACGCATGTAGGCAACATGAGGATGCGTTCAGTGTCAAGTGCCTCGGCATTAATGATGATGCAGGTGTTACTTCACGTCATTTTCGCACGCCAGGGAACGTGGGTTATATGAAAGTTATGTAAGAAGGTCAAAAGTGGCACAATCGTACCCCAACCAGTTGTTACTAAGGATCCACTTCCAAACGCAAGGAAGCGTGTGGGGATTCACAGGCATCTGCCATGAGTCTGTATTCGTGCTTTCATTATCTCCATTTTCTGTACGATTACCAGGTGAGCTCTAAAAGCCCCTTCCAACCCCTATGATTCTATGAAGCTGCAAGTTGGGAATCACAGAGTCACAGCATGGTAGGGGTTGGCAGGGACCTTTAGAGCTCATCCAGTCCAACCCCTGTGCCAAAGCGGGTCTCACCTAGATCAGGTCACACAGGAACGTGTGTGAAGCTTACTGCATTCCCTTGTCTTTCCCAATGAATTGAATCCAATCAGTTATCAGCCCTGCCAGAGAAACAGTGTCCCTGGAGTTTACCGAAATTCACTGCCATGAGCATTCACTCCCAGGGGAGACCAGAGGCAGACTGCATCTTTTCTAGAAGAGAATACCATCCAAACAATTAAAGCTGAGGAGCTTGTGGTGTTTCTTTTGCTACGAGCTGAGTTCTCTTCAGAGACAGAAGTTATTTAATGTTCTGGATTTGGAGAAGTGCAGAGTGTTGTCAGTCAAGGAATGCAGTGCTAAGTAAAAAACAAACCTCATCTCTCTCGCTCTGTTTTGCCTCTGCACAGTCTTCACACGGACAGAGAAAACTCCAAAATCTCTGAGCTGCTCAGCCGACAGCATGGGAGAGAGACAATGAGATGCAGATTTCTGAAGTCCCCAGAGAAATGTGTGGTGTAAAAGGTTTCAAGTGAATTCTGGATCTCACCTTCTGTTGCACGTTGTCTATCATTAGATTGCTAGATCTTCACTAGGAGTCACTCCCAGACACCGCTGAGCCCAGGCATCCCATCCCAAACTGAAGCTTTTGGGCATCGCTGGGGTTACCAAACACAGGAGCTACTCCAGTGTGTGGGAAAGCACATTTCAGCTGTATCCTGTTGTCTACTTTCATCATTAAAAAAGAGATTCTGCCTGAGATCAGATTGACTGCAGCAGGCCCCGTTCAGTACCTGACAAACCATGAGCCAGGATTGCTCGAACAAAAAAAAAGATCAAATCTCTTCAGAAGGAAAAACATCATCAATTATTTACACCTATGCACAAGACTGTCCTGGTTTGGTTTGTTTTGTCTGCCACTCAGGCTGAAGGAGCAGATAGAATGGTGGCTCCCGTTTCATCAAGGAATGAACTAAAACTCTAACAGAGCATGTTATTTTTATGGGATATTCCAGATAGGCAGCCAGGATCCAATGTGCTTCCCCATACAACTCCATTAGCCTTGATTCTTTTCCCTAGCAGTGGACTTCAGTCCTCTCTGGAAGCTGCTGTGCCAGCAGAGATTTTCTCCTCTGCTGCATTGCAGTAGCAGAGACATCAGCACATCTTTGGAGTGTGGCTTGGAGCCTTTTCTCCCAACAGCCACATGCTCCTGTGGGCTAAGCCAGCTTCTGGACACACCAGCAGACTGAGGTTGGAAGCTGCCTTCATCTTCTGTGCAGGAACTTGCCTGTGCTGAAAATGAGGCTGTGGAACAGAGGATCTTTGCAGGATCATAGTGGAGAGCAACTTAATTCACCAGAGACCTACTTCAGCTATCATCCTCTTTCCTATGTCACACCTTCAGAGAAAACAAGTCCATGCTGCTTTCAGAGAATCACAGAATCTCTATGGATGGAAAAGACCTTGAAGATCATTGAGTGCAACCCCTCACCTCACACTGCCAGGCCCATCACTACACTAAACCACGTCCCTCAGCACCTCATCTGTGTGTCTGTTGAACATCTCCGGGGATGGGGACTCCACCAGCTCCCTGGGCAGCCCCTTCCAATGCTTCATAACCCTCTGGGTGAAAAAGTTCTTCCTAAAGTCCAATCTAAACCTCCTCTGGTGCAACTTGAACCCATTTCCTCATGTCCTGCCATTCATTACTGGAGAGAAGAAATAGACTGGCACCTCACTATGACTCCCCTTCAGGTACCTGTAGAGAGTGCTCATGTCTCCTCTCAGCCTCCTTTTCTCCAGGCTAAGCATCCCCAGCTCCCTCAGCCACTCCCTCTGCTCTTGAGAGGACTGCTCTTGTTGCTAGACAGATACTCATAGGGACTGAGGAAATCAGATGAAGGCACTGCAGACAGAGCACCACGCACAATGCCAGTGGAAACAGGGATGAAGGATGCGTATGTACCCCTGTGAATCTCAGTGCTAACACGGCTCCACGTCTGCCTGATACACCAGGTCATACCTCTGTATTTCAGTACATCTGGCTGTGTCAGACACTCCTGCAGCCAGCTGCAGTGAGCCTTTCAGGATCTATTAGCAGTGTGTTGTTGGACAGATAGGCTTGATACGTATATATACACGAACCCTTGCTTTTCCCAGACGCTCTGTCGATTCCAAAATCTATCTTTAGCCTTCTTGTCAATAGTATTGAGGGTAAGAACATGTAGCATTGAGCTGCCTCACTTGTGTCTGTTATCTGGACTGGAAATCAATTCTTTCACTTGCACGTCCATCTTTGAAGCAATCAGTGCAACCTTACTTTATTGTCAATGGGACTTATAAGACACTCACGATAATATGGGTTACGGCCACATTTGTTTCTGCTGCCAAAGGAAATGTGAGCTTGGTTGCATTCGGGTTTGAGTTCTGAGCCTCATGACTTGTGCTACGGGTGCCAGAGCAGGTCTAGTAGAAGTGGTAAGAGTAATAGCAATCACTTACACAAAATAAGGTCTAATGTTTCTGTGTTTTGTATGATTTGTGAGGAGTATTACCCTATGTGAAAGGATGCTGCTTTTACAATCGATTCTTGGCATTGCTGGAAACCATTTTAATGTCTCATTTTAATGGCCAGACTTGGTTCCCTAAATAAAGCTGAAAACTGTGTGGCACAAAAGCACAAATGGTCTGTACTTTGCCTGGGTTTCTTCTCATTTTCGATGGAGAGATTTTGTCAGGGTGGAACATTCCCCTCAGAGAGGGCTCTGACAGGGCTCCGCTTGCCTTGCTGCTGACAGCTGGCAGAGGAGTAGCTGAGGGCCAGGACACCAGGGAAACTCCCCATCACCTTTCCTGGCTTTATTTTATCTGCATTGTGTAACTGTTGGATTCTTTCCTTCCACTTCCTTCCTGCTTTGCTGTATGAACCTCAACCCTGGTTTCCCTGTCCAAGATTTATGTCAGAGTTGCAAAAGCAGTACAGATCTCCTTTTCTAACTTGTTTTCATTCTAATCAGAACCTACCATAAGGTTAAAAAAACATTATGGTCTGTTTTTATGACCCACATGATGATCTACACTGAGTCTCCACAACATTTCTAAACTAAAGGACCACCAGTTACAGAGCGTGCAGCATCCATTTCTGTCCTCTGTGGAGCAGACAGTGCTGCTTGACGCCTGCCTGCTCTTCTTTAAAGCTGAGCTGCTGCAATGTCTCAGTAATGAGGCATGCTGGCTTGAAGACAGGCTTTTTAACTCTTTCTTTGTCTAATGCATCGATGCTCCTGGTCTGGAGCAGCTCTGTCAGTTCTACCAGCTTCCCACTACCTTCCTGTTATAACTTTTTTTGTTGTTTAAGTTTTAGGGTGCCTGCAAACAAACCCACAGTGCTCAAGGGTTACAGAGAGGATGCTTTGAACTACTTCCATCATGTCATAGCCCTTACCCTTGAGATCTTTGCTGGAGCTTGAATATCTCACAGCTTTGTCTGGTGTTTTGAAAACAGCATCACTCTTCTTCTAGTGAAACCCATCTTTTGCACAAAGCGTTTTTGAGCAGAAAATACCAAGGGGTAAGACACAGACACAAGCCTTTGTTCTGCTAACCACTGCACTCCCCTCAGCATTAACCCAGGTGGAATCAGAAGAGAGATGACTGTTTCAGCACCTGCTCAGGCAATAAGAAGTTAGTAATCATTCTGTCCATGTCTGTCTAACTTTGGTGAAGCCATCCTTGCAAGATTCTTGCTGTCTGTCGTGTTTTCCCCACCACTTCTTTTGTTAGTTGCGTCTGCAGCTTTACTCAGTGCAGCTGCAGCTCTCTACAGATGTGAGGGGTGTTTTTCCCCAGATAATTATGGCATTTCTTTACCTTCTCTCAGGTTTGTAGAACATGTCTATTTACACACTTGCAATAGTGATCATGACCTAAGGTCCTGTAATTAATTCAAGTGTCTCTGTTCTCAAGGAAGAGGTCACAATAGGGAAACTTGCCAAAATAATACATTACATCCTGAAGAACAACCTGAACGTAATAAATGAACCACAGGACTAATGATTCTGTTGCATTTGCTGCAATTTCAGAGCTTACGGCGTGCTGAGATATTCGTTATCTGTCCTTGATTTGGCTCCTTCTTGACACAGGCTGACACTACTTGCTGTCATTCTGGAATTGATTTTGTTTTGAAGGACAAGCAGAATCTATTAGCTTGATCCTGATCAACTAATTTCCTTCTTGGAAGTGTATTAAAACTGGGCTGATTTTAGTTGCTGGGAGACAAGGGAGCATTCTGTCACTCAGAAAAGTTCAAAGGAAGGCAATCTCCTTTCTTTTCTCAAGCAAATTAATAAATTAATTAGCTATATAGACGTGAGAAAATACTGGCTTGATCCTGGACATGTTCCTGTGTGATCTGATCCAGGTGGGACCTGCTTCTGCAGGGGGGTTGGACTGGATGATCTCTAAAGGTCCCTTCCAACCCTGTCATTCCGTGATTCTATGATCCATCCCTACTCAACACAATAACTGAAGATAACTGATCTGTTGTTTCTGTGATACTTGCTGCTGCTGTACAGGTAGTGTCCCAAGCCTCTGGTAAAGTGTTGCTGCAGAAGCTGCTGATGCCAGCCAGCAAGCTGATACGGTACCCAGAGAAGATCAGAAAGTTTCAGATGAATGCCCCAATTGCTTTCCAGGTTTGTACCAACATATTGCACGTTGCAAATTCCTATCTAAGAAACTTCTACCTCTAAAGTCAGAGGAGTCTGAAGATGTAGCCTCGTGTTCTAACAGCACCCCTGAGAGGAAAAGGCTAAGGTAGCAATTGCTATAGTGTTAGGGCTGGCAATAATGGTATCTCACGCTCTGAAACGGACCCTGTTTTGCAGCCATTGGCTCTGGGTCTTTTGTGCCTGCACCACAATGAAATAAGTGATGAAACCTCGAGCAGCACATCAGTGCTCACAGTAAGTGCTTGGACTAAAACACATGAGGGAGGCAGAATTCAGTACACACATTCTGCTGGGCACTGGGAGGCTGGAACTCACAGAAGTTTAATGATGTGAGAGAGTTTTTCGTTGGAGAGGTTTTTCAAACACAAGTGTACTCCTCTGTGACTCTAACCAGTGTCTTTAAGCTCGTTTAGGTTTTACAGCAGGATTACTAACAGTTAAAAAAAAATATTGAAGCTGGTAAGTGTCAGCAAATAGAGACGTGTTAAGGAGGGCTGTGACTGCAGTGGTGAGAATGCTTTTGTTTGTGAGCAATTCGGAACCATAACGCCCCGAAAAAGAATGGAAGCAAGTGTTGCTACCAGCATTTCTTCTCAGCTTTCTGTTGGAGTTCCTGAATCATTTTCATAACCGTGTGGCTAACACACAATCAGTGACACAGAGAAGATGGACAACGGCTATTAAAGCCAAAGGAGAAGTGCAGCCTTTCCTGGGGCCCTGGAGCAGAAGGAGGCGGCATAGGAAAAGCAACCAGAAGATGTCAGGAGTAAGGAACTGCAGGAGGCTGTGAGTTGGGCTCCTTCCTCCTAAGCAACTACGGAGGGGGAAACTATTCATCACGTGGGAAAACTGTCGACAAGGTCATCTAAGAATTACATTCCTAGTCATGAACGTTTTTCAGCAAAACGAATCCCCAGCTCTAAATACAGTCTCTGTGCACCTTCGTTTCCACTGGGAAAAAAAAAAAAGCCGAAGAGTTAACCCACCTGCTTAACAAGGAAGACATAGCAGGGCTTTGTCACTCCCCACTTGCCTGTTTCTACACTCTGAGCATCGCCGTCAGACCAGATAGACTTCTGGCTTCCTCCTGCACAGCTGTTTTTCTTTCCCTCGCCGTGTTCTCATCTTCCAGCTCTGAATGCCTGTAAGATAATAAGAAAGTACAACTTCAATCTCCAGTCCAGGTTTGGAGACATCCAAGTGAAAGATACCGATTGCTGTTCCTGGAATACTTTGCAATCCTTTCCCCCCACAGTTTGCCATGTGAAAGCTGTCAGAGGAGTTGTGCTCTCGGTTGCTTTAGGGGGTGGGAACATGCTCTGTTTGCCTCTAGCTACTCCCGCTAGCGATGTTCTTGTGTTTGGTACCGGTCACTCACCCCAGCCAGGTTTATCACGGGCTGCTGCCATCAGTCACAACCTCCTGTTGTTTCTGCAGGTTGTTCCCACTGTGCTGCTTTACTGCTCTGCAGCAAAACTGCTGCTTGCTTCCCAGTCTCTGCTCAACCCTTTCTTTCTGCAGTGCACACAGCTTTTCAGTTGTACTTGAGTGGAAGTGGTAGCCAGGCTCGGCACAGACACCTTGCCACAAGGGGTGAGTTCCCCAGCAGGACCTTACCCAAAGTAACAGGCCAAACACCACCAGATGCTTTGACACAGATTTAGCATTTGGTTCCTTTGTTGTGAAATGCAATGACAAGCTGCAGTGTCTTCTCCCTCAGCAATCACATAGGTTGCCCAGAACACAATTAAAACCCTTACTCATCAGCCTGTAGTCAAAATACCCTGAGGCACCACAATACTTATCAGGAAATTAAGCCCCAAATCCCCAGTTCTTTCCCCTGCTCTCAGCTCATTGCAAGCTGGCAGGCTTTAAGCTCCCATCTTACACACGGGGTTCTGATGCAGGCACCCCTGCACCTCACACCTACAGCCTTATAAATCACCTAACCGAAGCTGAGCCGCTCATCCTTCAGGTATTAAGTGAAAGCACTTTTACTAGAATTACTCTGGCCTTAAAAATTAATTCACCTGCTGTGTCTTCAGGTTTCATAACACACCATTTGATAGTTGCCAGTCTCCCTCGGGACACGTGCTTCTGCTTTATGAAGAGAGCAGGTATCCCAAGGTGCAGGTAAAAAAAGATGCTGTGGGGCTCGGCTCTGCCTTTTTGAAGCTGACAGAGAGCAGAGACATCACCCTTATGACTACCTAATACTAACCCCAAGGCAGAGACAGACAAAATGCAGGGCAAGGAGAGAGACGCACTGGTGTGGAGCCTCCAGAAGCCTGAATGTGCACGCCGTTGGCTGAAAAGTCACCTGCCAGCTGGGACAAGCGTGTCTGCAAACGTAGGTTATTTGCATGCCTGGCTGGAGGATGGTTCATGTTCTGATGAGATCTGCTCGGTGCTTTGCAAAATCTACGTGCTATGGTAGGATGTTTCAAAAATAAAGAGGTAAAATGCTTTGGGACCTTGAAGCTTCTTCCTGTGCCTCCCTCGTTCTAACAGCATCCTTTACTTACAGTAACCCATTGGAAACATCAAAAGCGAAAGGTGAAGGATGAAAAGCTGCTGTTGCTCGCTTCTGCCAACTTCTGTCTTGTAATCTGTCTGAAATCTCTCTGGCTTTTGACACAAAATCAGTTCTTTCCTGTGTGCTTTCTTCTCTGTAAAGCAACCAGAGATACTGACCGCTGGCACAGCCACGGGGGGGAGAGATAGGATTATAGACTGGGGGGTTAAACGTGCTTTGGTTAGTACCCATCAATTATTTTGTCACGAGTGCCCCTGCAGAAACAAACAGGATGTGAGCAAGGCAATGAAATACCAGAACACCTCTCAAAACCTATCTGACACAGCCACTTTCTGCACAAAGCCCAACGCTGCCAACACACAAAGAGCAACTTTTCAGACCAGTCAGCTGACTGTGGTTTTCAACGTTTCTAAACACAGCCTGTTGGAACTTTGCCACTGGAAGAGCTTGTTCTTGTCACAAAATTGCTCAGTGTAGCTCCCCAGCTCTTACGCCAGAGGCTCCTAGAGCGCTTGGTTTCACGGGTAACTTTATATTAGTCAGCACAAGGCGGGCTCAAGTTTCACTGGAGACAGCTACCAGAGCTACAGTTGTGCCTTTAAAGAGAGTTTTCTTTCCCTGCCTGGTGCTTAATCAGCTCCCTGAATGTTACCCGCTTGTTGGCCTGTTCTCAGGATGTGATTTTCTAGCGTGGGCATTTAAAGACACAGTTACAGATGGCTGTTTCAGCATCAGTTTTAACCGCTGACAGTGATGAACGATGTGTACCTTCCCTCACGGCAAGACACTAATTCACAAGCCATTTCCTGCTCTGCATTCCTGACCTCATCCACTGCATTCCTTATCTTCCTATTCCCGCCACTTTGACTTGAAAAGCACGCCCACCCAAACCCACTAACCTCATCCTTTTCCTCTGCATCAGCTTCCAGTATCACTTTGGGCCCTCGGGATGTACATTGACGGGCAGGAAACAAGCGGAGTTACCAGCTTGGTGCTGGACGTGGCTTAGGAGTGTGTCTGAAGAGCCAGCCAGGCCAAGGGGATGGATGGTGTGTGCTTTGAGATAAGGTTTCTTCTTGCTCATGGCAAGGCCATGGAAGGAAAAGGATTCTCGGCATTATCTGGGTTTCAGCTTACAAAAAGCTCCTGAAAAGCTGGTTTTCCAGATTTGGAGGGTTTTTTTTTATGTTCTCCTGTATTGTATGAAACTCAGCTTTGGGTTTTGAAATGTCCAGACCTCTCAACATCTTTGTCATCCACCTCTTTCTCCCTGCATCCTCTCTTTCTCCTTGCAAGACAAGGTTCCTCTGACTCGCTCCCTCCTCGAAGCATTGGATCATGCAACCAAGGAGCTGGTGAGGGGCAGAACTGTAGCTGGGGATGCTGTACTGGAAGGAGTTAAGGAAGGTTAAAGTTCCCTTGCCCCATGCAAGGCCAGTGGGCCTTTCAGATGCACCTGGCCTATGGGACTCTGGCAGACAGATGCAGGGTAGCTTGGGGATACATCCTGGAGGCAGCACATTGTTTGGTGTCATGGCTTGGGAACGTGGGACAGTGGGAGGTTGAGTAAGTGTCAGCTTTCTAAGATGCTTTGACATATCTAAACTGGAGAGAAGAAATCATTAATTCTCTGTTAACTCTTTAAACACCTGACAAAAGCCTTGAGCGCTAGAGCACAGGTAATAATGGTAATAAATGCTGACACTGCTATTTTTTCCTTGTTATAGTATTTTTTTCTTTCTTATAATATCCATTAGTATTCAGAGAGCTTTGCTGGTGGGGTGTATCTGTCTGTTGCCAAAGTATTTAACTTTGTAAGCGAAAGAAACTTTGTAAATTAAGAGTTCGTTGCCTAAAACATCTCTGAGGTTGGGGAGGGTAACTGTATGGAACACTCAGCCTCGTCACCTTTGCTTATGTCATCCTCTCAGTAAATTCCTCTGAGCGAGCAGGGCGGTGGATCCTGGGAAAGGAGGCAGTGGTGTGCAGGATAAGAAGCAGAATGGTTCACATCACTCTGAGCTATTATTTTAGGCTCTTTGGAGTCACCTAAGAGAAATCAGTGAGATGGGATGCTCAACTGCACACACTTTCGACAAACCCTTCCTGATTACAGGTCAGTTCTTCTGGAGACAGTGTGTAAAAGCATTAACCCACGGAAAATGCAACTATGATCAAAGCAACTATGGCAAAGTGCTAGGAGATGCAGCTACGGCCAAAAAGTGGCACACAGCCACAGGCCACTTGGCAAAGTTCTCTCGTATGTTGGTTATATGTAACTTGAGTCAGAGGTGAGGAAAAGTGACGCTCAGCAGTGAGCTGCTGCCTGTAATGTGCGTGGGATGCCAGAGAGGGAACCTGACAGCAAAGAGCCAGGGCTCTGTGCGCCCATGATGTCAGTGGCCTCCTGCCACAAGAAGACAGGAATGCACAGGAAACAGCAGCAGCAGGCTGTAGGGAGATAAGTACTACAGGGCAGTTTCGTGTATGGCCCAGCACTGTCTCTCAGGGTGTCAGGAAACTCTCTGGCATGAGTTTCCCAAGAACAAGACACTCCCAGCAGAGCCTTGTGCTCGGGCCACAGGCGCTGGCTCCATTGCAGGCTGCACAGAAGTCCTGGCCCGTGCCCTGCAGAGCTCACCCTGAGGGACGCTGCAGGAACCTGGAGATTTGAAACTTTCATGTGCATGTGCAAGGAGGCTGAGGGCATGGGGTCAAGAGCCTTCTGAGCTGCCACATGAAAACTGCTCAGGCAGCCTAGCACCCGCAGACAGTGTTGGCTCCTACTCCCCTTGGCAAGTTTCACCACTGAGACGAGGCTGTGCTAGATCAAGACAAGCCAGATCTCACACTAGCAAAGCTCTCTATTACCTACACATGAAAATACACTATATGACAGACCTATGACAGACCATTGGGATGGTTTTGGTTCTTGCAATGACCTAGTTTCTGCCTGTTCATAAAAGCAGACAACAGCTATTTTGATCTGAAATGTTGACTTTCATACAGTGCCTAAATAATTAACTGAGTAATAAAAAACATCACCTAAACATGTTCATCTTCAAAGGTACATGCAGACATGTATCTGTAAGGGAAATATGTTAATTTTTGTCTCTGTCCTTAAAAAAAGTCATCTCTATAAAACTGGAACAGAGGAGGAACAATATCTTGTGTCAGTTCTGTCCGTTTTCTGTTTATAGCAGGAGCATCCTCCCTCCCACCTCCTCTGCCCTGNGGGTGATGGGATGAAGCTGCAACACAAACAGTTCCATTGAAACATAAGACAAAACTGTTTCAGTGTTTGAGTGAGGGAGCCCTGGCCCAGGCTGCCCAGGGAGGGTGTGGAGGCTCCTTCCTTGGAGCTCTTCAAGACCCATCTGGACACGTTCCTGCGTGACCTGATCTAGGTGGGAGCTGCTTCGGCAGGGGAGGTTGGGCTGGATGGTCTCTAAAGGTCCCTTCCAACCTCTACCAGTCTGTGATTCTGTGATATTCTTCCTGTGAGTAAGGAAACCAGAATCAATCCAGAAATGAGTTAATATCTATCTGTTTACATACAAGTGACGCCCTTATGTAAGGATTGAATGGAGCATTGGAGAGACAGGTTTCTATCCCCACGCAAGGCCAGGTTTGTATATGGGAATGTATGTTAAACATTCTTTAATGCATTTGTAAGAAACATCTGGTGTTTGGAGGTGCTAACTCTGCAAAACCTGCGTGCTCCAGTGGCTTCATGGCTGTGTCTAATCTTGATTATTCCTAATCTTAAATCACAGAAAACCCTCCCTGCTCCTCTGCAGGCCCCTGATCTTGATTCCTGGGTTACCTTACCAATACTTAATTGCTTATTAACATGAATCACCTCCTTATCTGAATCTATGTTTTACATGATTCATCCTGCCTTTCATTTTCACAGTCCTAAGTGTTGCTCTCTCCTGTTCTTATGTCTCGTGGATATTCCAGGTATATTGTAGAAGGAAACAGATGGACTCGTCTAATCTCTGATCATTTCTCTCCTGCTCCAAGTCCAGAGCAAATACACTTGGAAGCAACCTCATGGAGGGCAATACACGTGGAGAAACAGCACCCACTCAGCATGCACACTGCAGTGCTGATCTCACTCGCCCCTGAGCTGTGCTCTGTACAAGTAAAGCAGTGCCTCCTTGCCACAGGAGATTGTGGTAGCCCAAAGTATAAATGAGTTCAAAAAGCAGTTAGAGATGTTCCTAGGGGGAAAAAAAAAAAAGTTCATCAGAAACTGTGAAACACAGTGTCCTGGATACAACTCAGTCTCTAAATGGCAGTGGACAAAGCCAGGAGAATGTGCTTTACACGCTCTGGGGAGCCCTGATGGCCACTGCTGCAGATTCAGGTACTGGCCTTCACATTTCCATCAGTAAAATCACTCTGATTTTCTGTTCTCCAGCAGATGTAATTACTCAGATAATCACAGAGTCAATTGTTAATTACTGACGAGCCACAATTCGCATTGCCCGTTACAGAATGACTTCCACAAACCATTGGCCTGTTTCACTCTGTGTTAATTAAGGCAGTGACAAATTACCGTCCACGGTTTTGTCCCGTGACTCAATCACTTGCTCTTTAAACACAACGAGTCAAAAATGTTAGTGTCCAGTCTACAATATACCAATCTTGAGTTAATGAGTGTTCTTTAACTACACCTTAAGCGCTACTGGAAGTTCAAGCTGGCCTTGTCAAAACAGAAATCTTTGGTTTGGATCCTTGCCTTATTTAAAGGAAAATAGCTGTCAGAGAGAATGGGAGCACGTCAGCAGACACTGGCCTGCTGGATAGCCAAGATGTGCCACTGAAGACGTGCTTGGGACGGTTTTAAAAGTACACAGTAAAGCTTCCATGCCTGTTGTTAAAGGGATGGATCATAGAATCATGGAATCATAGAATCATAGAGTCATAGAATCAAAGTATGGCAGGGTCGGAAGGGACCTTTAGAGATCATCCAGTCCAACCCCCTGTAGAAGCAGGTTCACCTAGATCAGGTCACACAGGAACGTGTCCAGGTGGGTCTCGAAGACCTCCGAAGAAGGAGACTCCAAACCCCTCTGAGCAGCCTGTTCCACTGCTCCCTCACCCTCACAGTAAAATAGATCATTGCGGCTGCAGCTCAGAGCTGGATTAACTTTGGATATCCAGAAATAGCTTCAGCGGCCGAGTAAGGTGAGTTTTGGCTTTGGAGATTAGTGTTTCACAGGAAGCAAAGATACTCTAACAAAGTCTCTACTCACAATCACCTCTCAGGAATTAATGAAATCAGGTCAACTAAGCTGATGATGCACTTCAGTAACGCTGAAAAAGCTGCGCACCCTGTTTCTGCTGAATTAGACCCTTAGTAAGCGAGACGCAGAAGCAGGGGCATCGATGTAGCAAGTTCTGGGCACGCCACGTCAGGCAATGATTATTTCTTTCATATCCTGACATCTTGACATCCTGAAAGCTGAGCAGAGAGAGGACAAGCTTGCTCTCTTTCCATCTGTTCATCAAACACCTATTTTTCTGTTTTTCATCTGTGTCCTTCCTTCACTCCTGCCAGAACATACCTGTCTCTGAGCCTGACAAGGAAAAATCGACCGTAGCTGAAACTATTCAAGGCAAAGGAAGGCTTTTCAGTTTTTAGAGCTTGGCTAATGAGCTTGTGCAGGTCTTTACTTTGTTTTCCCCTCTGTAGGATACAGGTTTACAGTAATATTGCAGTCAGCACAACCTCAGACTTAGCTAAAGGTTTCAGACAGGCTGCCTTTTATCACCTCAACGTGTGCGACTGGACAGACCAGACTGGGATACACGCACGGAGCTGTTACAGTGTGTGTTAGTGGAAGATACTTTGGTGGAAACACTAATCTCCCGGTTAAAGGGAAAAGAACATCTTCAATGTGGTCCCTGTGCAGTTTATGCCGTTCCTGGACACGTTCCTGTGTGACCTGATCTAGGTGAACCTGCTTCCGCAGGGGGGTGGGACTGGGTGATCTCCAAAGGTCCCTTCCAACCCTGCCATGCTGTGATTTGTACATTAACATCTTAAATAATCATATTAGAGAAACAAGTATGAGCCAAACTGTGTGCCCACAGGTGCTGAGGGCAAGGCCATTTGCCATCAGTGAGGTGGAAACACCGTGTAACTCAGAGTTGAGGGCAAAGCTGTGGAACCGGCGAAATTGCCAGCGAGGACAACTAAGCAGGGAGTTACAAGAGGGCAGCAAGACACCACTCACGGCTTGCAACCACGTGTAGAGCTCCAAAAGCACGCTGCCTTGACATTCTAAAGGCATTCAGCTTTCAATTCCCTGGCATCTCCCTTTTCTCCTCCCCTTCACGCTCTGATGTGTGACTCAGTGGCCATGCCTGTGTGTACTGCTGCAGGTGCTGGGCTCAGCAACACAACGACTCTTCTCAAACACACGGCCGGGGAAGAGCTGTCTGTAACTTTTCAATATCCTTAAAGACCAAAGAAAGAAGCCTGCCAGGTGGTATGTTGCAGATATATGAATTTCTTGCAGGGTAGGGGGGGATGGGACTGAGGTGAGATATTTCAGGTGAGGAAGAACAGGACAAGGGGTAAATGGGATGAAGCTGCAACACGAAAAGTTCCATTGAAACAAGGAAAAACTGTGTCAGTGTTTGAGTGAGGGAGCCCTGGCCCAGGCTGCCCAGGGAGGGTGTGGAGGCTCCTTCCTTGGAGGGCTTCAAGACCCACCTGGACACATTCCTGTGTGACTTGATCTAGGTGAAGCTGCTTCTGCAGGGGGGTTGGGCTCTGTTTCAATGACTCTATGATTCTATCATAGAATAGGGGTTGGTTTGTTTGCTGTGAAGGAGAGCTGGTGACCAGCTTCAAGAGTAGGCAAACATCTGACACTACAGAAAGGGCAAGAAAACCTTTTCACCCTTGTGAATTACTGCCCACCGATTCCTTTTCTGTTCACATGAACAGAAGTTCATGTAGTTAGAAAACCTAATTCCTGTAGTGTTTTATTGACAAGTGAAACAGTTATCAGGCAACAGCAGAACTAAAGCATTGTCACAGGTTAGTGGCAGGTCCTACTCAGGATCATCCTCTTCTCCAGAAGTTTGCTCTATCTCTATATCTCTGTGACAGAGAAAGTTTTCTCTCCAGCCCTTGCTCCCTTCAACCAGAGCTTTGAATTGCCCAAGAGGAGCACAGCTGTGGTTATACTTCAAAGGCCTGTAATGTAGGTCACAGTTAACAGACTAATTGGTTCAGAAGTCAGCAGAACAACGGTACTTTACTCCATGAAAGTTTGTCTCTAACTACCTTGGTGTCTTTCTCACACACAGCAAATGGCCAAGTTTCATTCACTTTGTGCTCTGTTGTGTGCCTTGGGGTGGAGAAGGAAGAGTAAGTGAGAGAGCAGCTTCGTTTCAGAGAGTTTGGTTTGCTCCCAGTCTGCTTTCTTCTGGGCCAGCTGGGATTCAGCAGGAGCATTCATGCAGGAGAGAGCAGGTGACGGGACTGTCACATCTCCCACTGCCACTCCACATACTGCTCCCCCACTCAGCTCCAGCCGTCTGTGAGTAAGATGTCAGTCCCTGTCTCAGGTCAGGCTCTACATTGCCTGCTTGTGAAAAGGAACAAAAATAAAGCAAAACCTTGTGATTCTTGCCCTGCCGTTCCCTGCCCTTCAGAGGAGCTCTGTGCTGCAAGGCCATTTCATTGTCCTTTTTCACACAGGTCCTTTACTTCCTTCCATAACATCTACAGTCTCGGGGTGGGTTTTTTGTGACCGTAGAGATAATGAAGAGATAAAGCCTTTATCTCCTCCTTTCTTCAGTTTTGTCAGCTCATGGTTGAGTGGCAGAGGAATTTATAAGCAGAGTTAGATACCCAGACCTGGGAAGGGCTATACTGAAGGGCAGAGGAATCGTTCTGCGTTTGCATCTGTTAAGGAGTTACAGAAAACTCTTTGTTGTGCTGTGTTTTGCATTGGATTCTCCTCTGAGGGTTGCACTATCAGCTGTTCAGTACCATGCACAGCATGTCACCGGCCTGAAGTGTGTGAATCCCAGCCTGTGTCACCTTTGCTAGGAAAATGTCGTGCTAAAGGTCCCTTCCAACCCCCTACCGTTCTATGATTCTATGATAAGGGAGACAACTCTAGGCTTTCTTGACTCTTGCTCTTAAACTGCTGGTTAAGAAAGGCCGTGAGAGTTGTGCTTAACAAACTGTGAAGAAAAATACCTTCGGTACAATCTCTATTAAAGGATGGTTTCACTCTCACGCTATAGAAGGGGAACGGTGAGGGGATTCAACTCCCACGGGAGCGAAAACTTCTAACAGACAGAAGGGATTCCTCAGATTCCATTTGGTTCTGCATTTAACACTGTCACCGATCCACTGAGGGATGCTGTACAGTTTATTTTTCACGTCTCAGTCGCTGTATTCTTCGAGTGAGGCTAAATGCCTTTGTAAGTACCAAAGGTGCCTCACAGGAAGGATGCTAAGCAGCAAGCAGCCACACAGTGCGGCACGTGCAGTTAGCAGAACGATGATCTTACCTGAGCTTCATCTCACAGGAGTTACCCACAGATTAAAAAAAAAAAGAACTTTTTAAGCATCAAGAAAATTCTTTGTTCATTCAAGAGCCTTTGAACTGTTCTCATGGAGCATTCCAAACGAATTTACTTACTTTGAGTAAGTGTATCTATGACGTTACACCTAATCTATAACTTAGGAATACATTCCTCTTTTAAAACTGAATACTTTGAATCTTTGGGGTATGTCTCACGGACAGAACAGAGCAACACGGGTTTCTCCTTGTGAAAAGCTATATCAAAGCCAGCTTGACTGTTAAGGAGAAAAGATACAGACATTTTTGTTGTTTTTCTTCTTTATGTCTGTCTCCCTTCCTAGAACATGCACTATGGAGCTTACAACTACCACCAGCCCCGAGAGACACTGCTGCAATGATCTGTTCTTCAAACGAGGTTGTTCCAAGCTATGCCTGTGCCTTAAAGATTCTTCTCCTTGCACAGGGGAGCTAACTGACGCCAGGACGTGAAGTCTTTTCTCTTAGCAACTCTCCTTCCAAGTGTCAAACTGAATCTTTGATAAAACCCTGCAGATTCAACTGAACTTGTTAGAGACCAAGACCTTAGAGGAGATACTCGCCGTGGTTTTGCAGGTTTTCCTAGAAACAATCAGCGTTTGAAGAGAAGCTGGAAAAGGCAATACCACAGTTAACACTATGGCAGGTTCTGAAACTATGAAGGTTATCAGTACATTTCAAAGGGTAAGAAGGGCTCTGCAAGCCGCTGAGCAATGTCACTCACTACAGGAAGAACACAGAAGGGCTGGAGCGTGTCCAGAGATGAGCAACAAAGCTGGGGAAGGGTCTGGAGAACAAGTCTGATGGGGAGCAGCTGAGGCAGCTGGGGATGTTTAGCCTGGAGGAGACTGAGAGGAGACATGATTACTCTCTAGAACTACCTGAAAGGTGGCTGTGGTGAGGTGGGGGTTGGTCTCTTCTCTCCAGTAATGAATCATAGGATCCAAGGAAATGGGCTCAAGTTGCACCAGGGGAGGTTTAGATTGGAGATTAAGAAAAACTTTTTCACCCAGAGGGTTACGAAGCACTGGAAGGGGCTGCCCAGGGAGCTGGTGGAGTCACCATCCCTGGAGATGCTCAATAGACACACAGATGAGGTGCTGAGGGACGTGGTTCAGTGTAGTGATGGGCCTGGCAGTGTGAGGTGAGGGGTTGCACTCGAGCATCTTCAAGGTCTTTTCCAATCGTAACGATTCTGTGATTGCTGGACACAGCAAGCCAGACACTAAATCAAGACATGACAGGTGAGGTTGTTTTCCCCCCTCCTCTCACCCAACTCACTCTCCTTCCCTCGCACATTGAATCACAACCATGGGACTCCTGCAGCTGAAAATATCAGCTCTCTGTAAAAAGGATCTAGCTGAAAAAATAAATGTACTCCAGCCATGCCCATTCCCCAGGCCAGTTCCCAGCGAGGAAAGGCACCACCACGTCTGCCAGAAGCAGTTTGAGACAGAGTACTTTTTTTTTATTGGCCCTTACAGCTTAGTGCGTGGCTCCAGTTTTGATGTGGGAGACGTCATCCCTATGAAAAGAGACCAGACCTGGGAAAAGAACCAAGACAGTACCTGAGACAGGTACCGTGTCATCTAGACTACACCCTCTCCCAAACTGTGCTCTTAGCTGTGAGAACAGATCCCTCTAGGTCAGGACTAAAAAATGTCGGTGCCTTGCAAGAACCCAGCTACTTCCCACGTTGCAATTACCATGTATCTGATTGTCCTTCAGAGGACTGTCATTTCCTTTATTGGGGTTACACTTGATCATGAGAGGGCAAAGAAACCAAAGCAAGTATAAACCCTGTGTGTGCCAACAAATATCCTCTGCTTCTCCGAGAATGCCTTACCCACTGCTTGCCTTGCATCTCTTCGCTGTTCCAGGCTGTGAAGAGAGCTCAGTTTTCACCTCTCACAAGAATGCTTTATCTCTCTGCTTCTCTCCAGGCTTGTTTGTTAGCTTTTCCCCTTTCTCAGAAGAAAGCAAGCTTTACGTTTTTAATAAGGATCGAACTGTCTCCTCTACGCTAACCGTAACACACATGCAATTAACGATAGAAGCAAAAGGATGAGCAAAGCAAAGGTCATGGCAATTGAGCCTGATTTCATGAGACAGTGTGGGTATGTCATTGTTCCCAGTGCAGAAGTCTAGGTTTAAAGGAAGATAATGCATTCACGAAACTGGGCCACAGGAAATGATCGTTCTGCCGTTGCTTTGGGGTGACCTGCAACTGCTGCTTTCATTAGGGTCACAAGCAGCCACCACTGATAAACACCCTGAAAATGATACAGGAATGTGCATTCATCAAAACACTTGACAATCAATTAGATGCTTCCACACCTGCCTACTGGGTAAAATGTTCCAGTATGAATGACCAACCCGATGTGTAAGGGTAGGAAAAGCCTCTCCGCTGACTTGTATGGCTTCCATTTTCATCACTTGGTAATGAGAGAGAGGAACGGGAAACTCGGCTCCATGGGTTTTGATAAATGAAAACACAGCTAGGATGCTTTATCGCATGAAAACTGAGGCATGGCACTTAAAGAAACACACAAAAAGAGCAGCTTTCAGCTCCTTAGAGAAAGGGTGTGTCGCTGAAGTCCAGACGAACTGCTTAGGGAAAAAGGACAGGGTTTAAGGATGGAAGTGACACACTTGGCTGCTTGAACACCCATCAGTCTGTATAATCGCAGTACTGGTGGCCCAGCATCATTTCTTTGATACTTCCATTGCCTGCAGTGGAGTTTTTCTAGCAAGCCATTTAGCTCTGCACTTTAGTAGCCTAAAATACTAACCCTAATAACACCAGAGTATCAACCAGACAAAGCCAGTGCACTGCTCCCATTTTTCTATGCCAGACACCTGGATGGTCTTTATATGGCCAGTTCACCAACCGGCTTTCCAGCTGCTGAATGTCAGCCCTGCCTCCCTTCCTCCCCTCTGTCCACCTGGCTCTGGCACGGACTCTTCTCTTCAGTGGCTTCATTAAGCAGTCAAATATCGCCAGTACTCACACTACTCGGCCCTTCAGTGACTGTCAGATTTTTGCCGCTCCAGTTTCTCTGCCCTCCTTTTCATCACCAGGAATTCTTCCCTGATTGCACGGGGAATCTTTGCCTCCATCACCATTCTGTAGTTAACTGACTGTCTGCATTATTTTGAGCCCCAGACATGTCTTTGTTATTTATACTCCAAAATCTGCTGGAAAAAGTCCTGAGGTCTTTGTGCTCCCACAGCAAGCTGCTCCTCCACTTCCTAGCTTAGCCTTTCCTTTGGCCAAGCAGCACCTCTTTTTCTTTTCTTGCTCTGTGGGTTTTATCCCTGGCTGTTATAGGGTCACTTTTTGTTCTGGCTATCTAAAAGATTAAATAAGTAGGATTTCCTTAAGCTCTCCATTCAGTGCTTCCTTCTCTGCTCACGTTTAAACTTGGACTCTGTCTGCCTAAGTGTTTTCCAAACTCGTTCTGATGGGAAGTAAACTGGGATGCTCAAAGACAGTCAGAAAATAACTCAAAATGTATTAAAGCACCATGCTTCTTTTTCCATTGTCTTTCATTTAAATAAAAGGGTGTGGGAAATGTGAAGGGAGACTCGTCTCCATCTGCACCAGTGTAGCTTTCAGTCCAACCTTTAGCCAACCTTTAGGTTTACTTCTTCAATGTAATCTATGAGTGCGTTCTGATTGACTGACTGTGAAGGGGCAGAAGTATGCCAGGAGCAAAACAAAACCATTTGAAATGGTATTTTTGATCGCTTTTAGCCTTGGTTACCTGTTAAGGTTGCGCTCCTAAAGTCTGTGATTACCAGTAAAAGCCACACTGCAAAGGAATGCTTGGAAACTATTACTCTAGTGGCACGTTACTCTGGGCCAGTGGAGATCCAGTGAAGCTCCTTCTACACCATGGTCACTTCTCAACCTGTTCTTTCAGTATTCAACAGAAGGGAGGAAGGCTGACCTAAATGTAATTACTTCTCATGGTTGAAGCGAGGGTGGATGAAGAAACACAGTGACCCTACAAACCAGCTGCGGGTTACCACCCAGGGATGAGGAGGGCAGGCGCTTGCTCACTCTACGTCCCCAAGTCCTTTCATCGCCATTGTACACTTTGAACAATCTTCTGTATTTCTTTTTTCCTACCAGCTAACAATTCAATCTTTGGAGCCTGCAGTTCCCTGAGGACACTAGCTCAAACTCCTTAAATCAAGCTGCTCTAAAGAGCCAGACAGTCTGAGCTGATTGATGCGAAGGGCACGCAGTGCAAGGCAATGAAATCCACAGACCAGGCTCGGTCGTAACAACACAAAGTGTGTTCCAAATGTTAAGATAACGTTTTCTTACGGCTGTTATTCTTAAAGTCCATACATATTGGTTTAAAAAGCATTAAAATGTTCATGACCGACCGAGCATACCCCACTGGATTCCTGAGAAAGGATTTGAACATGACTGTGGTCCTTGTGAAACAATCACGTAAGCCTGAAGATCTTGTGCACTAATTCAGCTTTACCTGAAACCCCTCATCCTGCACCAGACTTGCTGCTGCTGCTGAGCATTAAGATGAAAAGCTACCTATTATTTTTCCTTTTTCAGAAGTGCCCTAACCCCCGCTGGCAATTATTCCGTAGAGGTGCATGCTCAAGCTTTTTTGGTTTGAACTGGGCCAAACAGGAGTCAGGATCCTGAGAGCAGAAGTAGAACAAGCATTTCAAAACGTGGCTACTAACTACCGCTTTGGGTAGGCAGCTGGACATAAGGAGTCCTGAGCTCTTATTCCCATGCTCCCATCTATTTTTCTTTGGTGACAGTGTAATGTAAAACACAGGGGCAATAAAGACTAGGAACCACTCAAAGATTAGTCTCTTCTTGGAGCTGGCTCTTACAGAAGGGGTCCTTGTAATAGAGACACTCCCCCCTTTCCCATCTCTCATCAACCTGATTGTGTGATCAAGACCCACAGGCCACATCTGTCCTGGGAAATAAAACAGCTCAGGGCTCGTTTGTTGACCCTGTGGCTAACTAGCCAGGTGTGTTCTCACAACCACACAAGAGTTCAAATCAGTTATCCCTGCCACCAGGACAAAAGCAATCTGCATAGTAGGGCTTAGCCCTCAGTAGTTCTCCATCCACAGCCTGGCAACAACTGTTTTGCCAGGGCTTAGTTGGCATAAAAGCACTGCTGGCAACCAGTGCTCTGGCATTGACCCTGGCACTGGTAATTTTGCTAATTCAGATGGAGCCAAAGAGTCTTCACACCCCTGAACAAGCAAATCAGCAGTGAGGACCTGGGCACAGGATTCTCCATCCATGAAACACACGTGATGGAGGGAACAGACAGATTGAGAGCAGCAATCACAGACTGACAGAATGGTAGAAATTGGAAGGGACCTTCAGAGATCACCCAGTCCAGTCCAGTCCCTGGAGTTGCACATGCTGCCTCAGTCTAGACAGCTGACTGAAAGGGTTCACAGCTTCCTCTTTGGTTTGTTCTTGCTGACCGACCCATCACCAGTGGATGCCATGGTAAGTTTCTGGATGCACACCACTCAGCTTCTACACTGGCTTAAACAATGAGCATAACCCCAACTGCCAAACTGGTGTATCTGAGCCACGGAGCAGGGACAGAAATGATCAAGCACAGAAAAGGAAGAAATAGCTATTGCTTTGGAACGAAAGGTAGACTTGTAAAGGTGGTGAGTACAGGTTTAGAAAAGGTGTGGAGAAACCAACAGCTGAGGCTCAGCAGAGCGCTTTCAGCATGCCTGTAACAAAGGCTGCACCGAAACGCAATTAACTTGGCTGCAACAACAACGAAAACATGTCTAAAAAAGGCATTTGTGATGAAATATTTGTCTCTGATTACCATACTGAACGCTCATGTGCTCAGCTGTCTGTTTACACTCGCAAATGGAACGTGCTTGAGAATCTTAAGACTAAAATGTAAAGCTTCACAAGGTGCTGCAACGGTTTTCACTCAGCCACGTGTTAAAGAGCAACAGCACATTTTGGCACAGCTTCTCCAAACTGACTTTAAAAAGAACCTCAGCTTTCTTCCTTTGGCCCCACTGGCAAAAGTAAATGAAATTAGAACGAAGACACAAGAAAGCTGGGAAATGTCTCTGTCAACTAACATCTGCACCGAGCCATTAAAAAAATCAGAACCCTCACCAGGTCCTACCTCACATTCGATCTGAGTTTTGCTGCCAGCATGCTGGGAACACTTAGCTTTGGAACTGCAGCAACTCTCCTTTGATGGAGTTTGACGGCACGCTCGAAGCGGGGTGGTTTGTTTGGGGCTTTTTTTTTTTAAAGAGGTGTGAAATGGAGGATATGGGAGTCATACGATTTACCAGCAGGTCCATGGGGTGTATGTAGAGCTGATATACACCTTCCAAAGCTGGAGGAGCAATTTTATCGTCATCTTTCTGCATTAGTGCTCCTGACACCACCGGTGAATCATGAAGCTGTAGGAAGAGGTCCGCAGCAAGTCTGCAGTGCCAGGGGCAGTGAGAGAAGGCTGTTCCTCTGGGGAAGGGGGAGCAGGAGAGCCTGTGGGGCTGGGGCCTTGCCAACGCAGGCACAGAGTGGATCTGTTGGCAGCAAGCAAGGCCAGACAAGCCCGTGAGGATGAGGCGGATCGGGGGACAAGCCTGTCACACACCAGTGTCCAGACCAACAGGCATGGCCATGGCTGCAGCACAGCTGCAATGGATCTTAAGTTGGGGAGAAGGACGAGAGCCTCAGCCTAAAAGCAGCTCCCAGGCAAAGAAGCAACAGGCCCCCACTGAGGTTACATCTAGCAAGCCACCAGCTATACTGTCTCCTAAGTTAGCCCTGAGCCCAGCCAGCCTCATGCCCAGAAGGGGGGATGCACACAAGACAAGATCCCCCTCACCAGCCACATATCCTCTCCCAAGTTTTCCCCACGTTTCTGGTTTGCTTTCTGTGCCACAGCTCCCTTATCAAAGCTGTTTCAACACTCTTGCAATCTGCACTCTGCAGACAAGCATCTAAATTACGTTTTTTTTTCCTCTCTGCTGCATTTCCAGACCTTTTTTCTCTTCATTCTTTTAGTGTATCCTATTCGCCCACTAACTTCCCACGCTTCCCTCAATGGCTTCACAGTCAGTCTCCCCCACGCACACTCCCGGTCCCTGCTCCTCACAGCTAACAGGAGAGATGCTGCTGCCTCCCACAGATCCGTATGACAGCTCTTCCAGCCAACAGGAACCCTGCTCTTCGTTAACCTGTACTTCACATATTGTGGATTACACCGTGATGGCAAATAAACACCAAATAAAGTCTGCCTCCACTCCTCAGTTCCTAGACTTAGGTTTTTGCCCCTTGAACAGTCTCAATCTCAGGAGACTCTTCCTCCTAATCTATTTTCTCCCTCATCCTGCTCTGGCATTTGTCTTTGGGTTTTTTTCCATTTGACTCAGACAGCTCCTTCCTTCGTGCTTCCAGGGTGTCAGCAGTAAGGTCGTTAAAAGGACGTGAGAGGGAAATTCCTTGTTCTTGTTTCCCAAGCAAGAACCTGTCTGGGAAAAGGGGCAGCTAAAAGCCTCCATGGAAAGTTTTCCCTGAGATTGTGCAGCCTGGACAAGGAGGGGGATGTATGGTCTGTATGTGAGCCACCCATTTGCTGCAGAAGACCCAGTGCACATAAGGCTGCTCGGTGTTCACTGGTGGAAGTGACCTGGGGTTTTGTTTTGGATGCAAGGCTTAGTAGATTTTCACAGAATCATCGAAAGGTAGGGGTTGGAAGGGACCTTTAGATATCATCTAGTCCAACCCCACTGCCAAAGCAGATCCAGCTAGATTTTAGCTGTTAAGACAGCGTGTCAGTGTGTGCAAGGTGCAGTTTGGCACAGGGCTCTATAGCTCAGCCAGACCTGGATGGAATAGCAGCACAAACAACAACAAAGGGCATTTCCTTGCCCTGACACCACATTTGAAGCACCTGCTCGAAATGTTGGGCCCTCTAGATCATTTTGAAGGAAACAGCATCTTAACATGGAACTAATGTATGTATTAAACCTTCTTCGTGGAAATAACCGGGACAAGAAGGAAACAGCTTCTGACAGGAGGCATAAAAACCTTCCAAAGAGACGAGCGACAGGAAAACTGCCTTCTCCTGGGCAATGCTTAGATCATTTCAGTAATGGCTGACACAAACACGCCCACTGAGAAAAGAATAACAGCCCACAGCAAAATGGCAGAGAAGCCGACGTGCAATCTCCAGCAGTGCCCGCGCAGACCCTGGTTAAGCTGGCAGAACGCAAGACTAACGAAGGGGCTGGCAACTGGGAGCTGACACCGTCGGGGAAAAAAAAACCCACAGCACCATCAAACACAATGCCAACAGGATAAACGTGGAAGGGCGGGAAGCCTGCTGCAGCACAAAGCTGTGGGAGTGGGAGACTCTCTGTGGGACAAGGAAAGGTACCCTCTGGGCTGAGAGACCAGGCGTCTGGCTTTGGACTGGCTTCCAAAACCTGTGAATGTGCTGGAGGTGTTACCCAGAACCTCAGAAATTCCCTCCCCGCCATCAGCTCTTTCTTTTCACACGTTCAGTTCAGTAGAAGACGCTGTTGCAGATGGCAGACACCGCTTGGGGCTGCTTTATTTTTACATGAGTGAAACAGCTTCGGCAGACCTCGCTGGAAAAATATTCTATAGAATGCTTTTATAACATATGTTCATGAACTATGCCAGAAGTTATTTTTGATAGCAGCACAACACAAAGCAACTAAATGTTTTCATTTGCTTTCAGGCTGTGCTCAGGGATGGCCAATGACAGGACAAGGGGCAATGGGGACAAGCTGGAACAGAAGAGGTGCCAAAGAAACACAATGAAAAGCTTCTTCCCTGTTGAGGTGAGGGAGCACTGGCAGGGGCTGCCCAGATGGGCTGTGGAGGCTCCTTCTCTGGAGACATCCCGACCCAGCTGGATGAGTCCCTGTGTGCCCTGCTCTAGGTGCTGCTGCTCTGGCAGGGGGGTTGCACTGGATGA
>WBNH01008315.1:0-14576 GCA_013401255.1 Urocolius indicus
ACAGGGGTGCAGGGGAGGCACAGAGGGGCAGTGGGGGGCACAGGGGTACAGAGGAGGCATGGGGGGGCACAGCAGAGACACTGGGGTGCAGGAGGGGGCACAAGGGGGCATGAGGGGACCAAGATCCCTCTCGTGCTCATGAACCCCCCACCAGGGACACCCCAAGATGCCTCCCCCCATGCCTAGAGACATCCCCTGAGGTTGCCCAGAGCCCCTTTCCAGCCCCCAATAGTCACCTGGAGTTCCAAAACCTAAGGAGGGTGCTGAGGGGGTGGTCTCAGGGGTTGGGTGCTCCCCTCTGAGGTGCCCTGGGTGGGGGGCACAGCCTGACCACCCTCCTCCCTGGGTGCCCCCAGGCATTGAGCCCCAGGGCAACGTGGTGCTGCGCCCGGCTCAGTTCACCGTGGAGACCCTGGACGCCGGGGTGGGTGAGGTGCTGGTCTATGTTGAGGACCCTGAAGGCCACACTGAGGAGGTAGGAGGGGACACCCATGACCCCCAGAACCCCCCCAGCCTTGGGGTGCCCTCCCCCCCGTCCAGCTCTGTGTGACCCTCTCCTCATCTTTTTGGGGTTTCTCTCCCCAGGCCAAGGTGGTGCCCAACAACGACAAGAAGAGGACGTACAGTGTGACCTACGTGCCCAAAGTGGGGGGGCTGCACAAGGTGAGAACCCACAGGCAGCCACAGGCACCACAGACAGAGCACCCACAGACACCCACAGAACCCACAGGCACCCCCAGACAACTTCAGACAACTTCAGGCAGCCACAGACAGCCACAACACCCACAGGCAGCCACAACACCCACAGACAGCCACAGCACCCACAGGCAGCCACAGACACTCAGAGCACTCACAGGCAGCCACAGGCAGCCTCAGACACCCACAGACAGCCACCAGCCACAGCACCCACAGACACTCACAGCACTCACAGACACCCACAGGCAGCCACAGACACCCACAGACACTCACAGACACCCACAGACAGCTTCAGGCAGCCACAGCACCCACAGGCAGCCACAGACACTCAGAGCACTCACAGGCAGCCACAGGCAGCCTCAGACACCCACAGACAGCCACCAGCCACAGCACCCACAGACACTCAGAACACTCACAGGCAGCCACGGACAGCCACGGGCAGCCACGGGCAGTCACAGACACTCAGAGTACTCACAGACAGCCACAGGCAGCCTCCGACACCCACAGACAGCCACAGCACCCACAGACACCCTCAGACACCCACAGACAGCTTCAGACAGCCACAGAACCCACAGCAGCCACAACTACAGCACCCACAGACAGCCACAGGCAGCCACAGCAGCACTCAGGATCGGGGGGAGGGGATGCAGTGCAGGGGGTGGGGGTCCCACTGGGGTCCTCCCAGCCATTGCACTGTGTGTCCTCAGCTTCGTGGCCACCTGGGTGACCCCTACCCCCAGGGGCCATGGCCACTGGTGACCCTCTTCACAGTGGATGTGGCCACTTGGGTGACCTCCCTCTACCAGCACGTGGCCACCAGCGACCTTTCCTCTGGAGATGTGGCCACTGGTGGGTGACCCATCCCCGTGGGTGACCCCCCCCACTGTGTCCCCCCCCCAGGTGACAGTGCTGTTTGCTGGGCAGAACATCGACAGGAGCCCCTTTGGGGTGAACGTTGCCATGGCCCAGGGCGACGCTGGCAAAGTGACGGCGCGTGGCCCCGGCCTTGAGCCCGTGGGCAACGTGGCCAACAAACCCACCTACTTCGACATCTACACTGCAGGTGGGCTGGGGGGGGTCACCATGGGGGGTGTGAGGGGGTCACTGCTGCAGGGAGAGGTGGGGAAGCTGGCACTGGGTGGCACTGAGGGCATGGCCTTGTGGTGCCATGGCCATGGTGTGATCTGGTGGCACTGAGGCCACATGCTCATGGTGCTGTGGCCATGGCATAGTCTGGTGGCACCAAGATCTTGTTCTCATGATGGCATGGGCATGGCATGGGCTGGTGGTACTGAGAGTGTGTCCTCATGGTAGAGTGGCCGTGGCACAGTGTGGTGCCTCTAAGCCACTTTCTCATGGTGCTGTGGCCATGGCATGGTCTGGTGGCATCAAGACCTTGTCCTCATGATGTCATGGCCATGGCATTGTCTGGTGGCGCTGGGAGTGTGCCCTCAGGGTGGCATGGCCATGGTATGGTCTGGTGGCACCAAGACCTCGCCCTCATGATGACATGGGCATGGCATGGGCTGGTGGTACTGAGACTGCGTCCTCATGGTGGCATGGCCATGATGTGATCTGGTGTCTCTGAGGCCACATCCTCATGATGACATGGTCATGGCATGGTCTGGTGGCACCAAGACCTTGTCCTCATGATGGCATGGGCATGGCATGGGCTGGTGGTACTGAGAGTGTGTCCTCATGGTGGCATGGCCACGATGTGATCTGGTGTCTCTGAGGCCACATCCTCATGATGACATGGTCATGGCATGGTCTGGTGGCATCAAGACCTTGACCTCATGGTGCCATGGCCCTGCCACGGCTCTGGTGTCACTGAGCCCATGTCCTCATGGTGCCATGGCCGTGCCACAGCTCTGGTGGCACTGAGCCCGTGTCCTCATGGTGCCATGGCCGTGCCACAGCTCTGGTGGCACTGAGCCCGTGTCCTCATGGTGCCATGGCCATGCCACGGCTCTGGTGGCACTGAGCCTGTGTCCTCCCCCTGGCAGGGGCCGGCCCAGGGGACGTGGGGGTGGTGATCACGGACCCCCAGGGCCGCAGGGACACGGTGGAGGTGATGCTGGAGGACAAAGGTGACAACATCTTCCGCTGCACCTACCGGCCTGTGCTTGAGGGGCCTCACAGCATTGGGGTCACCTTCGCCGGGGCCCCCATCCCCAAGAGCCCCTTCACCGTCAACGTGGCTGAAGGTGAGACCCCTGGGTGCCCCTCTCTGCTGGTTGATGGGCCCCCATCAACCCTTGGTGCCCGTGGTGGCCTCCATCAATGCATCAGGTGGCCCTGTGGCACCCAAAGGTGCCCACAGTGCTCCCCAGGGTCTGTCCTTGCCACCCCTGTGTCCTGTGGTGTCACTGTGGCACCTTTAGTCCCCAAACCAACCCTTATGCCCCCCAAAGTCTCTCCATGCCACCCTTGTACCCTGAGGTGTCCCCAGGGTGTCCCCATGGCACCTTCAGCCCCTCTATCACTGATTATAACCCCAAGGTGTCCCCATGGGTCCCATGGGTCCCCAAGGTCTCCCCATGACACCTTTAGTTGCCAAACCACCCCTTATGCCCCCCCAAAATGCCACCTGGGGTGTTCCCAGGGTGTCCCCATGGCACCCTTTTAGCTCCCATATCACCCAGGGTGTCCCCATGGGTGCTGGATGTCCCAGGGGTCTCCTTATGACACTCTCAGCTCCCCATGGCACCTTTGTGTCCCCAGAATGTCTCTGTAGCACCCAACTGTCCCCAGGGTGTCCCCATGGCACCCTCAGCCTCTATGTCACCCCTTATGCTCCCAGGGTGTCCCCATGGGTGCTGGGTATCCCCAGGGTGTCCCCATGACACCCTTAGCCCTTGTGTCACCCCTTATGCTTCCAGACTGTCCCCATGGCACCCTTAGCCCCTATGTCACCCCTTATGCTCCCAGGGTGTCCCCATGGGTGTTGGGTGTCCCTAAGGTGTCCCCATGACACCGTTAGCCCTTGTGTCATCCCTATAGGGTCCCAGAGTGTCTCCATGGTGCCCTTAGCCCCTGTGTCACCTCTTATGCTCCCAAGGTGTCCCCATGGGTGCTGGGTGTCCCCAGGATGTCCCCACGGGTTCTGGGTGTCCCCATGGGTCCCTTATGCCCCTGGGACTCCCATACCCCCTCCCCATAAGCCCCTGGGGGGTTCCCCCACCCTGGGCACCCCGTCCTCGCGGCGCTGGGTGCTGAGGGCTCTGTGCCACAGCGTGCACCCCGTCGGCGTGCCGGGCCACGGGCCGGGGGCTGCAGCCCAAGGGGCTGAGGGTGCAGGAGACGGCTGACTTCAGGGTACTGACCAAGGGAGCCGGCACTGGCGAGCTGCGGGTGCTCGTCAAGGGACCCAGTGAGTGTGGGCAGGGGGACGCTGCGGGGTGTCCAGGGCTGGGGGGCACCATGTTGGGGGTATGGTTGGGAGGTCACCATGGAGGGATGTCCATGGCTGGGGGGTACTGGGGAGTGTCCATGGGTGAGGGGCACCATGGTGGGGACATGGCTGGGGGGCCATGGTTGGGAGATCACCATGGAGGGATGTCTATGGTTGGGGGGCAGTGGGGGATATCCATGGGTGGACCATGGTTGGGGAGGTCCCCATGTTTGGGGGTCCTCATGGAGGGATGCCCATGGTTGGGGGACACTGGGGGGTATCCATGGGTTGGAGGGCACCATGGTGGGGTCATGGTTGGGGGGCCATGGTTAGAAGGTGCCCATGGAGGGATGTCTATGGTTGAAGGGCACTGGGGGGTGTCCAGGGCTGGGGGGCACCATGATGGGGCATGGTTGGGAGGCTATGGTTGGGAGATCACCATGGAGGGATGCTCATGGTTGGGGGTCACTGAGGGAGGTGTCTATGGGTGGGCCATGGTTAGAGGGTGCCTGTGGAGGGATGTCTATGGTTGGGGGGCACTGGGGGGTGTCCATGGGTGGACCATGGTTGAGGGTCATCATGGAGGGATGCCCATGGTTGAGGGCCACTGCAGGATGTTCAGGGCTGGAGGGCACCATGGTGGGGGTATGGTTGGGGGGCCTCGGTTGGGAGGTCACCATGGAGGGATGCCCATGGTTGAGGGGCACTGGAGGGGTGTCCAGGACTGGGGGGCACCATGGTGGGGGTATGGTTGGGGGGCCATGGTTGGGGGGTCACCATGGAGGGATGCCCATGGTGGGGGGGCACTGGGGGGTATCCATGGATTGGAGGGCACCATGATGGGGGCATGGTTGGGGAGGTCCCCATGGTTGGGGGTCCTCATGGAGGGATGTCTATGGTTGGGGGGCACTGGGGGGTGTGCATAAGTGTGGGGCACCATGGGGGGATGTCAGTGACTGGGGGACACCATGGACGATCCATGGTTGGGTACCCATGGTTGAGAGATCATGGTTAGAGGGTCCCCATGGAGAGATGACCCAAGGAGGGATGTCTGTGGTTGGGGGGTACCAGGGGGGGTTCCCATGCTTGGGGGCTGGGTCCTATGGGGAGGATGCCCAGAGTTTGGGGGGGCCCATGGTGAGACACTCACAATTGGGGGTGCCCATGGGTGCATCTCCATGGCTGTGGGATGCTCCATGTTTGGGAGATGATCCATGGGAGGGGAGATCTGCCCACCCTTAGTGGGGAATACCCTCACAATTAGGGGGTGCCCCCCACCTTAAACCCCCCCTCCCCATCCTTCCCCAGAGGGCACCGAGGAGCCGGTGACGGTTCGGGACGTGGGGGACGGGGTGTACGAGTGCGAGTATCACCCCATGGTGCCTGGCAAGTACCAGGTGGCCATCACCTGGGGTGGCTATGCCATCCCCCGCAGGTCAGTGTGCCCCCCACACACAGGGACCCCCCAAACCTTCACCTCCCCACCCAGGGAGTCTGGCAGGGGATGGTTCCCCTCCCACATCAGCACCCAAACCCAGTGGGCTCCCTGGGTGGGGGGGGTGAGTGTGCCAGGGGGTGTAAAGGGGGGTGGGGTAGGTGGGGGTTGTGCAAGGCATGAGTGTGTGTGTGTGTGTGTGTGTGTGCAATGGCTGTGAAGGGTGTGCAAGGGGGATGTGTGTGCAATGGGTGTGAGGGCGTGCAAGGGGTGTGCAACAGCTGTATGGCGTGTGCAAGGGGAGGTGAGTGTGTGCAATGGGTGTGAGGGGGTGCAACATCTGTGTGGGGTGTGCAACAGCTGTGTGGAGTGTGCAAGGGGAGTGGGTGTGTGCAATGGGTGTGAGGGGGTGCAACATCTGTGTGGGGTGTGCAACAGCTGTGTGGAGTGTGCAAGGGGAGTGGGTGTGTGCAATGGGTGTGAGGGGTGTGCAAGGGGTGTGCAACAGCTGTGTGGGGTGTGCAAGGGGGGTGAGTGTGTGCAATGGGTGTAAGGGGGGTGCAAGGAGTGTGCAACAGCTGTATGGGGTGTGTAAGGGGGGTTGTGTGTGCAATGGATGAGAGGGGGTGCAAGGGGTGTTGCAAGTTGCAGGTGTAGGGTTAGAGGGGTGTGCAAGAGGTGTGAGGGGGTGCAAGGACTGTGCCAGGAGTGCCAAAGAGAAGTGAGGGCTGTGCAATAGGTCTGAGGGGTGTGCAAGACACATGCCCAGTGTGCCAGGACTGTGCCAGGGGTGCGAGGGAGGAGTGAGGGGTGTGCAGGAGGTGTGAGGGGCGTGCAAGGCACATGCCCAGTGTGCCAGGGCTGTGCCAGGGGTGCCGAGGAGAAGTGAGGGCTGTGCAATAGGTGTGAGCAGTGTGCAAGGCACATGCCCACTGTGCCAGGGCAGTGCCAGGGGTGCCAAGGAGAAGTGAGGGCTGTGCAATAGGTGTGAGCAGTGTGCAAGGAGCATGTGAAGGCCATGCCAGGGGTGTGCAATAGGTGTGAGGGTTGTGCAAGGCACATGCCTGCTGTGCCAGGGGTGAGGGGTGTGCAAGGGGTGTGTGGTGTGCAACAATTGTGCAATGGGTGTGCAACAAGCATAGCCCCACGTGCAGTGCCAGGGGCACGTGGTGGGTACCAGGGGTGCACAGCGAGCGTGCCAAGGGTGCGCTGTGCCAGGGACGTGGTGCCCAGGGTATTGATGGGGGTGCAGAGGGCTGTGTGAGGAGCTGCTGTGTGCCACGTGTGTGCCACATGTGTGACATGTGTGTGCCCACAGCCCCTTCGAGGTGACGGTGGCACCAGCCGCAGGGCGGCAGAAGGTCCGAGCGTGGGGCCCGGGGCTGGAGGGCGGCATCGTGGGCCGGGCGGCTGAGTTCGTGGTGGAGGCCGTGGGCACCGAAGTGGGCACACTGGGTGAGCTGGGGGAGCGCTGAACTGGGGACACTGGGGGTGCTGGGAGGGGCACAGGGTGGGCGTTGGGGTGGGGACAGGGAGACATCTCAGGTGGCACCGTGGTGGGGATGTGGCCATGGGGTAGGGAACCTGGTTGAGTAGGGGCACAGAGAGGGCCATGAGGGTCCCTGTGGGTGTCCCTGTGGGTCCCTATCATCCATGGATGTCGCAAGTGTCCCCATGTCCCCGTCTCTAATGGGTGTCCCCATTGGTCCCATGGCTGTCCCTGTCACTCATGGGTGTCCCCATTGGTCGCGTGGCTGTCGGTGTGACTCATGGGTGTGCCGATCAGCGTCCCCATGTCCCCATCCCCTGTGGGTGTCCCCATTGGTGTCCCCATGGCTGTCCTCATCCGCCATGGGTGTCCCCATTGGTCCTCATCAGTGTCCCGATCTCTCTTGGGTATCCCCATTGGTACAAGGTGTCCCCTGTGGGTATCTCAATCATCATTGGTGCCCCCATCAGTCCCCATTCCCTCTGGGTGTCCCTGTGGGTATCTCATCACCATGGGTGTCCCCATTGGTCCCATGGCTGTCCCTGTCACTCATGGGTGTCCCCATCAGCATCCCCATGTCCCCATCTCTCTGAGTGTCCCCAGTGGTATCCCCATGGGTGTCTCCATCCCCTGTGGGTGTCCCCATTGATGTCCCTTATCAGTATCCCCATCTCTCATGGGTGTCCCCATCAGTGCCATCCCCTGTGGATGTCCCGGTGCATGTCTCCATCTCCATGGGTGTCCCCATTGGTCCCGTGGCTGTCCCTGTCACTCGTGGGTGTCCCCATCAATGTCCCCATGTCCCCATCACCTGTGGGTGTCCCCGTGGGTATCTCCATCACCACTGGTGCCCCCATGAGTGTCCCCATCCCCTGTGGATGTCCCCATTGGTGTCCCCTGTGGGTGTCTCCATCACCATGGGTGTCCTCATCACTGTCCACATCCCCTGTGGGTGTCCCCTGTTGGTGTCTCCATCACCATGGGTGTCCCCATGGGTCCCATGGCCGTCCCTGTCACTCGTGGGTGTCCCCGTGGGTGTCCCCCTGAGCTGTGGTGTCCCTGCAGGGTTCTCCATCGAGGGCCCGTCCCAGGCTCGCATCGAGTGCGACGACCGCGGCGACGGCTCGTGCGACGTGCGCTACTGGCCCACGGAGGCGGGCGACTACGCCGTGCACGTGGTGTGCGACGACGAGGACATCAAGGACAGTCCCTTCATCGCACGCATCCTGCCCGCCCCCGCGCACTGCGCCCCTGACAAGGTGCTGCCGGGACCCCACATCACTCCACAGCGCCCCAAGTTACCCCACAGCACCCCAAGTTACCCCAGAGTGCCCCTAATTACCCCAGGGTGCCCCTAATTACCCCATAGCACCTCTAATTACCCCATAGTGCCTCTAGTTACCCCAGAGTGTCCCTAATTACCTCAGAGCACCTTTAATTACCCCAGAGTGCCCTTAATTACCCCCCAGCACCCCTAATTACCCCAGAGCGCCCCTAATTATTCCATAGTGCCCCTAATTACCTCAGAGCGCCCCTAATTACCCCAGAGTACCCTAAATTACCCTACACCGCCTCTAATTACCCCAGAGCACCCCTAATTACCCCAGAGCGCCCCTAATTATTCCATAGTGCCCCTAATTACCCCAGAGCATCCCAAGTTACCCCAGAGTGTCCCAAATTACTCCAGATCACCCCTAATTACCCCAGAGTGCCCCTAATTACCCCAGAGTGCCCCTAATTACCCCAGAGCACCCCAAGTCACCCCAGGGTGCCCCTAATTACCTCAGAGCACCCCAAGTTACTCCAGAGTGCCCTTAATTACCCCAGAGTGCCCCTTATGACCTCAGAGCATCCCAAGTTACCCCAGAGTGCCCCTAATGACACCAGGGTGCCCCTAATTACCCCAGCGCACCCCAAATTACCCTAAACCGACCCTAATTAACCCAGAGTGCCCCTAATTCCCCCAGAGCACTCTAAATTACCCCAGGGTGCCCCTAATTACCTCAGAGCATCCCGTTACCCCAGAGTGCCCCTAATGACACCAGGGTGTCCCTAATTACCCCAGAGCATCCCAAGTTACCCCAGAGCACCCCAAATTACCCTAAACCGACCCTAATTAACCCAGAGTGCCCCTTATTACCTCAGAGCATCCCAAGTTACCCCAGAGTGCCCCTAATGACACCAGGGTGCCCCTAATTACCCCAGAGCATCCCAAGTTACCCCAGAGCACCCCTAATTACCCCAGAGTGCCCTTAATTACCCCAAACTGCCTCAAATTAACCCATAATGCCCTATATTACCCCATAGTGCTGTGTTGTGCCCTGTAGCACCCCATTGTGCCTTGTCATGCCCCATAGCCCACATAGTGTGGGGACACGGTGCCTCACTGCGCCCCATAGTCTCCCACAGCACCCCCTCTGCTCCTCCATGCAGTGCCCCCCACACTGGCACCCTCTGTGCCCATGGGCTCCCATGGGTGCCACTCTTCCACCCATGCCCTACCATGCTCTGCTCTTCCCCTGCCCCACTCTCCACAATGGATGATGGGGGTGCTGGTGCCACCCTGACCCACACCCTGACCCCCCATCCTGCAGGTGAAGGCCTTTGGGCCAGGGCTGGAGCCCACTGGCTGCATTGTGGACCGGCCGGCAGAGTTCACCATCGACACCCGCGGTGCTGGCAAGGGGCCCCTCAAGATCTATGCCCAGGTAGGGTCCCCTTGGGGCCATTGGGTGCTCTTGTGTTTGGGGCCATTTGGTCCCCTTGGGGCTATCCTCTTGGGGCTATTGAGTGTCCTTGTGTCCCCTTAGGGCTGTTGGATGCCCTTGGGTCCCCTTGGGGCCATTGGGTTCCCTTGGGGCCATTTGGTCCCCTTGGGGCCATTTGGTCCCCTTGGGGCTATTGGGTGCCTTTGTGTCCTCTTGGGGCCATTGGGTCCCCTTGAAGACATTGGGGCCATTGGGTGCCCTTCGGTCCTTTTAGGACTGTTGGATGCCCTTGGGTCCCCTTGGAACCATTGGGTGCCACTGGGTCCTCTTGGTTCCCCTTAGATGCCCTTAGGGCCATTGGGTGCTACTGGGTCCTCTTGGGGCCCTTGGGTCTACCACGGGTCATTGGGTGCCATTGGATCCCCTTGGGGCCATTGGATGCCCTTGGATCCTCTTGGTTCCCCTTAGATCCCCTTAGGGCCATTGGGTGCTTCTGGGTCCTCTTGGGGTTGTTGGGTCCCCTTGGCTCCTCTTGAGGCCGTTGGGTGCTGTTGGGTGCCATCGAGGGCTGCTGGGTCCCATTGAGTGGTGTTGGGTGCCATTGGGCACCACTGAGTATTGTTGGGTCCTATCAGTTCCAGTTGGATCCTGCTGAGTGTTGCTGGGTCTTGTTGGGCACCATCAGGTCTCATTGGGTGCCGTTGGGTGCTGTTGGACACTGTTGGGTCCTGCAAGATGCTGTTGAGCTCTGTTGGGTGCCATTGGGTACCACTGAATGCATTGGGTCCCTCTTGGGTGTTGTTGGATCCCCTTTGTGTGCCATTGGGTGTTGATGGGCACCATTGGGTCGCATTGAGTGCTGTTGGGTCCTACTGCATGCCTTTGGGTGCCATTAGGCTTCATTGGGTCCTGTTGGGTGCCAGTAGGTCCATCTGGATGCCATTGGGCACCATTGGGTCCCATTGAGTGCTATTGGGTGCCTTTGAGTGCCTTTGGATGCCATTAGGCTTCATTGGGTCCTGTTGGGTGCCAGTAGGTCCATTTGGATGCCGTTGGGCACTGTTTGGTGCCGTTGAGCTCCTTCTGGGTGCCATTGGGCACCATTGGGTGCTATTGAGTGCTGTTGGGTGCCTTTGGGTGCCTTTGTGTGCCATTAGGCTTCATTGCATCCTGTTGGGTGCCATTGATCTCAGGTTGGGTGCCATTGGGTGTTGTTGGGCACCATTGGGTGCCACTGAGTGCTACTGAGTGCTGTTGGGTCCCACTGGGTGCCTTTGGATGCCATTAGGCTTCATTGGGTCCCGCTGGGTGCCAGAAGGTCCATTTGGATGCCATTGGGCACCGTTGGGTGCCATTGAGCTCCTGTTGGGTGCCATTGGGCACCATTGGGTGCTACTGAGTGCTTCTAGGTGCCTTTGGGTGCCATTAGACTTCATTGGGTCCTGTTGGGTGCCACTAGGTCCATTTGGATGCTGTTGGGCACAGTTAGGTGCTGTTGAGCTCCTGTTGGGTGCCACTAGGCACCATTAGGTCCCATTGAGTGCTGTTGGGTCCTACTGGGTACCTTTGGGTGCCATTAGACTTCATTGGGTCCTGTTGGGTGCCAGTAGGTCCATTTGGATGCCATTGGGCACCGTTGGGTGCTGTTGAGCTCCTGCTGGGCCCCACTGGGTGCCATTGAGTGCTACTGAGTGCTGTTGGGTCCCAATGGGTGCCTTTGAGTGCCATTAGGCTTCATTGGGTCCTGTTGGGTGCTAGGAGGTCCATTTGGATGCCGTTGGGCACCGTTGGGTGCCATTGAGTGCCGTTGAATTCCTGTTGGGTCCTGCTGGGTGCCATTGGATGCCGTTGGGCACCACTGAGTGCCATTGGGTCCCCTTGGGTGCCGTTGTGCCCCATTGGGTGCCATTAGGTCCCTTCACCCCCCTCTGTTGTCCCCAGGACGCAGAAGGTGTTCCCATCGACATCAAAGTGAAGGACAACGGGGATGGCACCTACCACTGCGTCTACGTGCCCACCAAGGCCATCAAGCACACCATCATCGTCACCTGGGCTGGCGTCGCCACCCCCCGCAGCCCCTTCCGCGTGTGTGGCAGATGGGGGTCCTGGGGGGTGCTGGGAGGGGGTGCCATGGAAGGTGTTGGGGTGCCAAGTGTGGGGAGGGGGTCTCATAGGGTGCTGGGCATGGGAATGGGGGTGCCAGAGTGGGGATGGGGGTCCCATGGGGTGATGCCCATGGCGATTCTATGGGGACAGGGTGCTGGAGTGGGAATGGGGATCCCATGGGGTGATGGGGGTGGCAGGTTGGGGATGGGAGCCCCATGGAGTAATTGGGGTGCCAGGGTGAGGATGGGAGTCCCATGGGGTAGTGGGGATGCCAGGATGAGGATAGGGGTCCCATGGGGTGATGGGGCTGCCAGGGTGAGGGTGAGGGCCCCATGGGGTGATGGGCTGGCAGGGTGAGGATGGGAGTCCCACAGGGTAATGCCCATGGGGATTCTATGGGGACAGGGTGCTGAGGTGGGAATAGGGGTCCCATAGGGTGATGGAGGTGGCAGGTTGGGGATGGGGGTCCCATGGAGTAATTGGGGTGCCAGGGTGAGAATGGGGATCCCATGGGGTGACGGGGGTGCCAAGGTGGGGATGGGGGTCCCATGGGGTGATGGGGATGGGGGATGAGATGTCAAGAGAGAGTCAGAGGTCCCATGGAGTGATGGAGATGCTTGACCTATAGAGTGCTGGGGTGGGGAGGGGAGTCCTCTAGGTGGTGGGGTTGGGGGTCTCATGGGATGATGGGGTGGGCATGGGGGTCCCATGGGGCGATGGCAATGGGGTGCCAGGCATGGAGGGTGTTGGGGTGCTGGTGGTGGTCAGGGGAACCAGGCTGGAAGTCCAGGGTGTGGGGCAGGTGGGTGCTATGGGTCTGGGGGTGTGTGCCCCGTGGCTGTGGGGCTCATGACCCCCCGGCCACCCGCAGGTGAGCGTGGGCGAGGGCAGCCACCCTGGCAGGGTGAAGGTCTACGGGCCAGGCGTGGAGAAGACAGGGCTGAAGGCCAACGAGCCCACGTACTTCACCGTCGACTGCAGCGAGGCTGGGCAGGGTGGGTGCTGCCACAGGGGGCACTGGGCACCCACGAGGACCCCTCTGTGGGCATGGTGCACCCCTACTCCTGCTCAGTCACCCCTGGGCTTTCGTCCATCGTCCCTGTTCCTGGTCCCACATCCCTGGTCCATCACCCATGGCCCATCATCCCTGATCCATCATCCATAGTCCATCATCCCTGGTCCTCCTGGGTCCCACATCCGTGGTCCATCATCTCTGATCCTGCTTCTGCAGAGGGGTTGGACTAGATGATCTCTAAAGGTCCCTTCCAACCTCTAGGCTGGGCTGTGGGTCTGTGGGGTGCTGGTCCGTCATCCCTGGTCCATTATCCCTGGTCCTCCTGGGTCCACCACCCATGGTCCATCATCCTTGGTCCTCCTGGGTCCATCAGCCTCAGTCCTGCTCCTGCATCCTTGGTCCATCACCCATGGCCCATCATCCCTGATCCATCATCCATAGTCCATCATCCCTGGTCCTCCTGGGTCTATCATCCCTGGTCTATCATCCATGGTCCATCATCCCCGATCATCCTGGGTCCATCAGCCTCAGTCCTGCTCCTGCATCCCTGGTCCATGGTTCCTTGTCCTGGTCCATCATCCCTGCTCTGTGGTTCCTGGTCCTGATCCATCATCCCTGCTCTGTGGTTCCTCGTCCTGGTCCATCATCCCTGTTCCATGGTTCCTAGTCCTGGTCCATCATCCTTAGTTCTTTGTCCATCATCCCTGGTCCATGTTTCCTGGTCCTGGTCTATTGCCCTTGCTCTTAGTCCATCAATCCTGGTCTATGGTTCCTAATTTTTGGTCCATCACCCTTGGTCCATGGTTCCTGGTCCTGGTCCATCATCCCTCGTTCTTGGTCTGTCATCTCCAGCCCATGGTTCCTACTCCTGACCCATTATCCTTAGACCTTTGTCCTACATCCCTGGTTCTGGTCCATCATCCCTAGTTCTTGGTCCATCATCCCTGCTCCGTGGTTCCTGGTCCCTCATCCCTGGTCCTGGTCCCTCATCCGTGTTCCATGGTTCCTGGTCGTGGTCCCTCATCCCTGGTCCGTGGTTCCTGGTCTTAGTCCATCATCCCTGGTTCTTAGTCCGTCATCCCTGGTCCATGGTTCCTGGTCCTGGTCCCTCATCCCTGTTCCATGGTTCATAGTCCTGATCCATAATCCCTGGTCCTTGATCTGTCATCCCTGACCACAGTCCCTCCTCCCTGGTCCCTCCTCCCTGCCCCTTCCCTCCCTCGGTGCCACCTCCAGAGCACCAGAGCAGGGGGTGACGGGCAGGGACCCTCCTCAGGTGACGTCAGCATCGGGATCAAGTGTGCCCCAGGGGTGGTGGGGCCGCTGGAGGCCGACATCGACTTCGACATCATCAAGAACGACAACGACACCTTCACGGTCAAGTACACGCCGCCGGGCGCTGGGCTCTACACCATCATGGTGCTCTTTGCCAACCAGGTACCAGCCACGACCCTCTCCCCGTGGCACCCGACCCCCTACCCACGGCCCCGCCGGCGCCTCACGGCCCCTCGTCCCCTTCTGCCCCCAGGAGATCCCCAGCAGCCCCTTCCGCATCAAGGTGGATCCGTCCCACGACGCCAGCAAGGTCAAGGCTGAGGGACCCGGCCTCAGCAAGACCGGTGAGGGGATGGGGGTCAGGGGCTGGGGGTGCTGTGGGGCTGGGTGGTTGTGGGGCAGGGGCTGTGGGTGGTGTGGGGGGGGGTGGGTGTGGGGCAGGGGGTGGGGGTGGGGGG
>WBNH01008316.1:0-22271 GCA_013401255.1 Urocolius indicus
TCTAAGGATGATTCTAAGGATGAAGGAGGTATTCGTGTTTAACTTTCTGTTTAAGATCCAGGGTATTAAAAAAAAAAAAAAAAGAAAGTTTAAGTTCAGTGTATCTTCTTGACATAGTACTTTGCAAGATCAAAATGCATATTAAGAAGCAAGAAACATTCCAGTTGTTTCTTTTTTGCAGGACAGATCCAGATGCAGAAGTGCAGATCTATCTACTATCAGTTTTTCCAAGAGTGGGAAAATATACAGCAGAAAAGTCAAACTACTTTTCTGGTGGAGTATCAGCATTCTGAAAGCATCCAAGTCTAAACAGTGAGGTTTTAAAGTTAATTGCTTGCTGCTGTCTCTTCTGCCTTGTCTCTCCTCTTTATCAGACAGGGTTGCTGGGCATATTCAACCACTGCAAAACTCAGAAAAGACAGCTAACCCGACACCGCCAATAGGGATTTGACTAGACTTGGACTATAGAGATCTGACATCTGTTTCAGTGAAGCACTGCTTCCAAAGATTAATAAACATCCTACCTGTAGCTCTCCTGATTTTTTCCTCATGACTATCTGGCTTTGTAGGCTTTCATCAAAGCTATGCCCGAGATTTTTTTTTTTTAACTACATTTTCTAGTTGGGCACTCAGGAAAGAAATTCACCTGTGGCCACATTGTCTCGTTTCTTTTAATACTGCCAGCGTAGAACACTGGCCAATAATTTGGTTTTTAAGTTAAAGCTGAGACTTAGAAAAAAAAGTAATTTAATGTTAATATAATGATGTCTTCATCCTTGCTACCTGCAAATTGACAGAAAAAACAGTGCCATTCTAATGCATACCAACTTCTGCACTGCAGTTTTGTCAAAGTGCTACTGGAACTTACACACCCAGTGAAGCTTTAACAAAGGAATGATGAAGAAAAAGTTCTCAGAGGAAAAAGAGTTAGACACATAAAATATATATCCTTACCTCTTAATACATAATGTGTCAGATTTCTATTCATTAACACCAAATGTAACATTCACTTGATTCTCTTCATCTAATATAGGTTTATTTAAAACAACCAAAACCATTATTTAAATATTTAATCATATTTCAATAAGCTGGATCTATGACACAATAAAATGCTAGAATAGCCTTTCTTAATGCCTTCAGTAGTGGAATTAACTCTTCTGGGTGATTAAGGAACAATATTAGTTGCTTCTCAGTCACCTCGTCACAATCTTTTGATGAAATTGTCATGTGAGTTCATCAACCTAAAGACAATCTTATACTAGTTTGTAGACACTATCTGTAACACTATTTTGCAGGTAACATTCAGAGTGTTATTGACAGTATTGGAAATGTACTCTTACAATAGGTAAATCATTTTCACAAGACCCCCTAAGTAGAGACGATGTATAATCTTCATGCTCATTACTGAAGTCTAGAGAAGCTATATAAACACAGTGTCACTTTATTAATTACATTTTTCTCAAAAGCTTTCTTGTGAAATAAGTATTTCCCAAGGACATGGCACAACATAATCCAAGTTATTAATAAAGAGGATTAGTAAATTAGAAGACATGACTTACTTTCAATATACAAACTAAAAGTTATTACAGCTGAATTAAATAATTGGTATGGCATTCTCTTTGTCCTTGACATCTTTATAATTTACTTGCCATTACTAAACAAGCATTAAGAAACCAAATGGATTTTTGCTAATAGTATTCTTCATTAAACTGTTACTTGTTATAAACACTAAATCAAAATACTGCACATCTCAGACACAACAACCTGTGATGTTAAATTTCTTTCAGAACACAGCAAGGAGAAAGTAATTAATTATAAGTTTCATCTGTTTCATCAGACAAATATGGGAAAAAGGGGAAATGTTGTACAAAAATAAAATCATCAGCCCACCAGTTAGCAAGTTAGGAAGGCAAAAGTATGGTTTTTTTCAATTCATTTTGGAGATATGGCAGACATTAGAATGATCAGTATTAACTATAAGCTTCCATTCCCTGTTTTTCAAGTCTGTTCATATTCTTGTTATTTACTTTCAAATGGTATGTAATTTTAGGGTAATATTCTTCAAAAAGAATGTGATGCAATGAGTGAGAATCAAGTGAATTACTAGACACAAGATTGATTTTTACATTCCCTATGCAAATAAATACTTGAACCCATCCCCATGATAACCATATCATCGAAGAAATTCTGATATTATGAAATTTTGCAGATTTTAAATCTGTATTTATTTTCATCTATAGCTTCCAATTTATTTTAAATCCAAAGGAGTTTTTGTTTCTTTCCATCTGGTACTTATTCTCATATGAGATCCTCTTTTTGGATACTGATTGTATTTAATCTTGGTGCACAGATTTGAAAAAGGCTTGGAAAAAGCTGAGATGAAAACATAAGTCCTCAGGTGTAGTAGAATGCAGGCACATCATATAGTGACTGCCATAATATAAGGGCTGCTTCCATTTCCCTCTCAGCACTCACTACGATATATATCTGTGCTTCTGCTGTTGATACACATTTATCTGCTATGTTATATATTTCCCTCATAGTACAGAAATGTCTTTTTTTAAAATATAGGACATCAAAATAAGCAAATGAAGGGGTTAGTCTTTGTAAAGAACATTATCCTTCATAATTTTCATCAATAACAAATTACATCAGTTTGCCACAGAGACTAGAAAATTAAGTATGTAAAGGAAAAGGTATCATGTGATAATCCTTTTCACTGAATAGCTTTATCAGTGAACAGACTCCTGAAAAACCCACGGATATGTGGTAAAATTTGTCCCAATCTACTCATGCAACCAAAACACAAACTCAGTTGCATTTCCCAATTTACATTACAAATAATTTGAGAGGTCACCAGCTGGCTAGAAGAAAACTTACTTATGTTTCTACATCAAAACCAAAATAATCCTAAGTAAAATCATTTTAGAGGGCTATGGGTACACCTGCTCTCTTACTCTGAAACAATATATAAAAATTCTGCCCATAAAAATAAGCCCAGCTTGCTTAAGTACCCATTCTCATAAGAAGTCCTGCAGATCTCTGCTGCTAGCAGCAGCAGCAGCTTTTCCTCCCTAAGTGCTCTCTTGCACACTGCCTTGTCAGCAGGACTCAAACTTAGGACAGAAATGGGCAGTAAATAAAGGTACTTGTTACTCCTAACAGAAGGATGAGTTGTGTCTAGCAATTGACAGTGCTGAAGGACCAACAGAAGGTACAGTTCTCCCCATAAAACACTATTACTCATCACAGGGAAGGAGTTTTACTTTTATAATTCCTCTAGGGTTGACAAGAAACTAATGGATTTTTTTTTTTTACAGTGTAAACACATCCTCTAAACAAGTAAAGTAACATTTAGTTCAAAAGCTACTTAAATTTGAGAGGTTTCCCCCCATTATTTCTTGAACAAAAAAAAACAAACTCAGCTGTCAACCTCACAAATCATTTCACTGCTCCTAACTCCATTTTACTGTGTGGTAATCTGTAACTTGTCCTTATTTCTGCTTCATTATCTCATCCTTTCCTTTAATATCCTAAATCCATTTAACTTTAAAATGTGAACTGCATGCTCTAAAGACCAATAATGAGGCTTTTTGGTTTTTTCTTTTAAATGAACCACCTAGCACAAAGGGGGCCACATCTTCCAGTGAGGTTCCCAGCAGCTACCATATTAGAAATAGTAATTTTCTCCACATTCCAGATGGCAAGAGTCTCAATGACAGTCAGAGTCCTTTTAACCAGTGCACTAGGGTGAATATAATGACACACTTGGGACACATTTCCTATAAGATGTTGAGAAGTTGGCAGATGGGACAGAAGATTTTCAGACTAACTTTTTGACTTAAGTCAATTTGGAAGAATAATAGCTGCTAGGAAAGCAAGCTCTCCAGAGGCAGAGAATTTCTAAAGACCTCTTCCAAGAAACAGCTGAAGTAAACAAGTGTCTGTAGAAAATAAAAATAATTAAATTACATTGCCCTGGCTTACCCCGCCACCCCCCAATATTGTTACAGGGTCAATAAAACAAGTTTTTAAATGAGAGTTTTATTTTATACATCTAGGAGGAAGACCTAAGGTAACTGTATAGAAAGAAGCCTCAAAATCTAAATGCCTCTAAACTTACTATTTAACCTAATAATCTGTTATTCACCATAAACTTTGTTACAATATAGGAAGACACTTGCCTGCACTACAATATTGGGGATAGAACACAGAGAAACTATTCTAGGCAATCACCTAGAAGAGAAAAAAAAAGAGTACATCATGGATCCAAGAGGTAACAGCCTTCAATACCATCTCACTTACTCAGATTCCCTTTACACTAACCCGAGCCCCATATTCCTGAAGATAAAGATGGTAAGCACTGTAAGAGACAATGCAGAGGAGCTTTACCCAAAGGCTTCAGGAGTTCACTTATTGTTTCTACTTTTCCACCCCTAAAAATCTCACCTGGCTCATATTACAGATTTTCATCAATTTCTGGATGCCTTTTGCTCCATAAACAAGCAAATGTATTTTATACTCTTCTATATCCTTTATGTTGTTTTTAATCCAAATCCATGTTGGAAGTAAAATTGTTCATTTTCTTTAAGTATGTCAGCAATGATGGATACTAACAAAAAGTTTTTAAATGTTCACTTTATTAATCTGTTATACTATTTCTTATAAAACATTAGAACAAAGTCCGCTTCTGGAAAAGGCAGAGGTTTTGCATATTTATTTGCAGCAAACGTATATCTTGCTTTAGTTTCTACAAAACTCATCAGAATTTTAAAAATGCAAAAAAGTTTATCTTCTCTGACACAGCATAAATATAACTTATTGAAATTTCTTCTCTGAGAGCTATAAACCTAACTGCTGGATGCATACTTGATAATACTAGAAAATCCTGGACAAGTTATTCCATTATTTTCCAGTACATGAAATATGAAAACAAGGCACACTTTCCTGACTGTATGTAAGAAAGCACATCTATTTGTACAGAGATAGATACAAGTCTTGATTCTCTGTTACACTGCATGACTTCTGAAGGTCCCTTCCAACCCCTAACATTCTATGATTTACACATGTGTAAAATAAGCAAAAACTCTACGTTACACTTATTCTGCCCTTGCTTTCTGTATGTGATAATGCCTGCAGCAAGATGAAAGGGAGTGTAAGAAATGAAAATCATATTTACCTCGTCAAACATACATGGAGATGCAACCCCAGAAAGTTTCTTTTTCTCTAAAAATTAAATTGATCTACTCTACACTTAGATATTTTAGCCATTGTAAAGATGTGGCACCTACCTCCAATTGAACACGCAACCTAAAAAGACATGAGCAAAAAGACTGCAGATAAGGCAGCAAGAAGGAAAGCACCAGACCAGTGCGTCTGCATTGAATTAACTGAAGGAAAAGACAAAGGTCAAACAGTTTCTGATCTTATTCAAGAAACAGACTTCTCAGAGGGCCAAGCTGCACGTAATAGCTGTAATTGCTCCAATGGACTTCTCTCTTTGCGTACAGTTACCATAGTATTAGATATTTCCCCCTGGATACTCCCTAATTAGTATGAGTACATCTTTTGTCTCATATAGACATGGATTATATATAAAATAGCTGTTAATAATTTTATGAACAGATATCTTTCCCCATACACATAGAATGACACCTTGTAACAGCACAGAGAATCAAAGATATTCAATGTTTGTTTCACCTGTAGCGTTCAGTTGTCATCTTTATTGCACACCACTACATTTCATCCACCAGCAGATTTTATACCCTGCCAGGTGCTTTCTCTTAAGATACAACACTCCAGTACCTCACTGCTTCACAGGCATTTAAGAATCCCAAGTAGAAGCCCTTCAAGGTAAAATGTCATACTCTTAATTTACAAACAAATACTCAAGACCATAACTAAAAAATAATTTTGAGTGTCTAACACATATTGCCTGAGAGCAGCACTTGTGGAATATTTACAATCAAATAACAATTTGCATATTTGAAACCCATCCAATACTGGATTCTGTTACACCTGTGATCACTCTTCACTTCTCCATATCAGGTCCAGTATTTCACATCAGATAGACAAAAACCACAGCAACCTAAGAAAAGCTGAACCAAATCTGCTTACTGTCAAATAGAAGCAGTAGAAGAGCAGTAGCTACACACACTAAGGCCTAGAAGTGCACAGTTGTGAAATTCCCGCTACCTAGCCAAATCTCAGTTCAGAGCAAACAGTCAACACTTGGTCATCCCAGAGACAGCTATGCAAGACACAATCTGGTACAATCACATTTTTAAAAGCAAAAACTAAATCCTAAAATTCCAAGCTGAAAAGATTTAGTCCAAATTGTTGGTTTTGCAAATAAAGGGCTAATGATAAATTTATTTTGCCAAGCAGGCTATGAAATAGTCTCACAGCAAAATAATCAGGTTTTTTTTAATATTAGTAATTTCCTTTAATTTTTTTCAGCATACATAAATGGAACTTCTTCTCCCAGGTAGGTGAAGTTATGAATCTACTATGTATTTTCAATTTGGCTATACAGGGAAAAAAGGGAAAAAAATATTAATTACAAATTTTAATAGGGTTACTGGATTTTTAAACTATCTGAATTATGGATCAACCTAACACTCACAGAAGGACTTAAAGTACAAACAGTAAGAGCTCCCAGGTGAGCTTCGTAGATGTGGAGATAAAAGAATTATCAGTGCCCTTGTTCATACATTCACTGATAGTTTTAAAACTGAACAAAAATCATCATTTGCCAATTGAGTGAAGAATGGAAACACTGAATTTTTCTCATTTGCACTGTGGATTTGGGACAGCTGAGGGACAATAAATGGAAATTAATAACTTGGAAGTCTTTAAAGGCAAAGAGAATTCAAATCAATACTGCTGCCCTTGAATTCTGTGATGTCTTAGCAAAAACAGCATACACAAATACTACAGAGGCCAAAGTCCAGACAATGTAGTCTATATGTAGTCTACTCCTCCCACAGTGGTCACAACTGAGAACATCAGTAAGCTTTCCAAATAGTTTCATAGTCTTTCAACTAAATATTTGAAAAATCTTCCTTTTCAATTGATCAGTTAGACTTGAAGTCAAACTGCAGGAAAAAAAATGGAAGAAAAGTGTTCAACTGAGGGCCTTTAACCATGGTTGTTCTGGAATTAAAAAAATTGTTTTATTATTCTTCATTTCTTACAGCTAGGTATTAATAAGACAAACCAAAATAAACACCTACCATTTATTTAAACAGATAAGGGTTTTCATTAAGAAGAGAAGAACAAATCTCTCAAAGGGCTACTGAAGTTATCTATCTGTGCCATCCATGCTAATTTATACAAAGTATTTCAGAGAATATTTTAGCCATAATAACGTTGATTGTTTGATATTGACAAGAAGTTTTCTCAGAAAATTGGGTAGATACAAGAATGAGCCAAACTTTATCAATCCTTGCTGTCATATATCTGCCTTCTCTGTTCTTATCATCAGGTGACTCGACAGTGAAAAATCCAGTCTCAGAGCAGGGTATATTTCAACATCATACCCAACAATAATGCCTGAAACCAAGGCAAAGGCCACACATGTATGCTTGGAAACACCAGTGTTCTTGGTTTAATATGTTTAATACGTTCTTGGTTTAAAGACAGAGTGAGAAAAAAACACCACCTTCATTTAAGTCAGTATCTGCCCTGGCGAATCGTAATACAAATAAAAGCTCCGAAAAGAAAGACCTGAATTCAGGAGGAAAAGCGGTCTAGATTTTCATCTGCCTGGATTAAAAGAAGCCACACAAAATAAATCCTTTGCTGAAACTCTGTGAAAACACTGCTAGACATCACTGGCTTTTCACTTAAGTGGTGATGTAGTCAACAACCCTTGTACGGAGGCTTCTAGGTTAAACTTGCATGGACTATGATAAGTGCTTCTTCTGTCTCAGGAAACATACAAATCACTTGAAGCATGATGAAGACTTAACATTTGAGCAACAGGATGCTGTAATAGTGCTAACATTTTTAACATTTGAAGTTGTTCATCAATTTATTATTAGTATTAAAAAAAAAAAGACTAACATACTAAGAATTTCTCTACTTCAATCTCTCTTTTTCAGGTTTTGAAAAAGCATGAATCATTGCATTATTGATACTGGCTATGACTATGGAATACCGTTGGCACTACGCTCCCAAGCCCCACTGTGTGTCCTGATTGCATAGGAAAAATCAAAGAAATTGACAAATTAAGGATAAACCAAGACCAGTACACCTAATAAAGATGACCATGGTAAAGGGTACAACTTCTGAAAAGAGAAGCCTTTACATTACTGTAATTTTAACTCACTTCTTGAGCCTTAGCTTAGTTGAATGAAAACCTAAAGATTATCTTGCTATGCATACTTTAAATCACAACAATTTCACATGCATGTATGCAGGCACCTTATTTTTAGTTGGTTCATAAAGAAAGAATACATATACACCCCGTTCAAATACACACTAGATTATTTTTCTTTCCAACTGACACAAGCAAGAATTACTAATGTACTTCAAGTATCTTCACATTGATATGAACCATGTGAAATCACCATTACATAAGCAGCAGAAGACAAACTTCCAATGTAAATGAATTTATCATTCATGTAAGAAAATATTAATATTTAATAGCCAATACCTAGCAAGATAGACTCTGATAAGCTCACTCACTTCCTATTTGTGCCCCTAAAATTTGAAAAGTGAACTGGTTTTTACTCTTCCTTTGTGTTTTCCTCTAATAACATGCACTGCTGTGAGATATTCTGCACGTCACAACAACCAGACTGTATTCAGCGTTACTTGTGATATTACAAACCAAGATCAATATCCCAGGCTTTTACAGTAGATGATCTATTGTTACATTGATTTGTAGGACAAACACTTGTTTGTCTCAGTATACTGCAAAATCATGTGAACTAAAGAAAATTCACTTTATTCATGCAAGTAAAGAAAAAATATCTACAGTTCATTTCTTTGTTATGTCACATAATCCAAGATGTTGTGTTTAAATATTCAGACACCTGCAAAAATATTCATGCACTTTATACTGGAAAGATCACATAACTTTATTAAGATTAAAAAGCACATATTAGATTTCTTCTGAAACGCATAAACATTAACTTACTCATTCCAGTAAACAGTAAACCTAGGAGATGTAAATCGGAAAGAAAGAAACACATTATTCCTACCAACTACAAGTTGAAGTGGATTTAGTATTTAATCAATTGTCAGTAATCAAACATCTAAAACTAACAGAAAACTTCAGTTATCCTTGAAAAAAATAGAGCCATAAAATCAGAAATTAATCATTACTGAATTATCTGATGAAATTGAAAAGTTAAAATAACTCTTTTCTGAATTACCTCATGAAACTGAAAGGTTAGTTGACATAATAAAAGAAGAAATTACAGAAAAAAATGCCGCAAACCCCAAACATGATTTATAACTGGTTCAAAACCAGAGATAGTTATAAAGGAGAAACTACCTCTACAATAAAATCCTAAAGTAGAAAGTATTTACTAAAAACAGGTAAGATACACATACAATAAAGGATATGGGAAATGATTGTGCCTGTTTGAATCATTAAGCCGATGCATAGGAAAAATCACCTGCATAGAGACACAAAATTAAATCTGAGAAAGGTATGAACTAGACTGCAACTAGACTGTACAGAACATCAGCAAGCATTCATACTGTCATAACTTATAAGTGCATTCTAAATTTATCTTTTGGTAATTAGACATCATCAGAGGACAAACTAGGAAAAAAAAGTCACAGGAAAGAAAGTATGAGTTTTAACTATGAAGGTAAATAGCCACAGGAAAATAAAATACTAATTCACAATAGAATGTTAGCCTAGTGTTTTTGGATTTGTTTTCAAAGAGATGTCACTTAGCTTGATTGTACAATAGTGTACTTGGCAGAGTCACCACATATTCAACCTTAGACACTGAAGACAATCTCTCCTGGAAGAGTAATTACTGGGCAAAACTTTGACTTGTGGTAACATGGGAGGCCACAGCTAAATCTGTGATGTCTCAGTTCAAAGACAGGTGCTATGGCACTTTCAGAAAGAGTGAAAAAAGGGGAAATGCACCTGTCAAGAGATGGTATGTGCAGTTCTAGGGAGTGCGGAAATGGCAAACTGTGTCTACCATTATAACTTTTAGACAGATCTTACATATTCGAGATTTGACTTTAAAAAATGGTAAGTACAGCTGCCAGTAAAAACTAGTGACAGCCTTCCCTATCAGGCAGTTCTGATAATAGCTTCAACTCAAAGCAGATACCACAGCAAAAGCCTTCTCAGTGCAAAACTGATTCCATCGAAATGTACAAAATGCAAGTCTCACAGGCATATGGTTGAGCAATCTGCAGAAAGTTAGCTCTGTCAAAATCTGCCTGAGCCGTTATATTGTGCTAGTATAAAGTAAAAGCAGACTGTACTGAAGAGTACAAGCCTGATCGAAACAGCAAAACAGGTTATTAAAGATTGCAATTTTGTACAGAGTAGCGATTGACCTCAATTCATTCACACAACAATCTTCCCGTCAGTCCAATGTTGACAACACAATCAATACTTTGTGAGTTCAAAAAAAAAAAAAAAAAAAAGAAAAAAAGAAAAAAATAAGGCTAATGAACCCATCAGGAAGGTCATTAGTTCTTATGTATTAGACAAATTGGTGTGTACGGATATCAGGAGCAGCGAAGAGTAAAAAAAGCAGTTAATGAGAACTTCTAGGAAAACAGACAGTGACTTAGTTTGTTACAAACTACATATGTATTATTTACTCTACTATGTGAACCACATTGTTTACTTTACAAACAAGCTATGGGGATGGTTTCACATAAGAAACAATTTTTTCTTTGTTGTTAAGAGCTACTTCCTCAAAATCATCACTGCTCAATAGCTATTCTGTCCTTGATTATATGATACTGTTCACTGTTTTCCTCAGCAGCAGTAATTTAGTGTTGAATTCATGTCTGTCCTCTTGAAAACTAGACAACCTTTAAAACTGCAGACACAATTTGGGAACAAAGTATTTATTTTTTAATCAACAGTTATTTTTTAAATGGAGCAATAATGTAAATGCATCATTCTCCCTATTAGCCTAAGGATGTAAGAAGTGCTTCTAGTGAGAGTGGCGAGGACTCAACCACCCTCAGAGACACATACATCCCATTTAAAAATAAGTATAGAGCCCAGTGGATCAATTAAAAAGAAAAATAAGTGTGGGGCTCTCAGACATATATGTAAAAATGTTATCATATGACCTATTTGTAGCAGGAGCTTCCACGTATAATAATCACAAAGATAATGATAGTTTTCCATTTTGTTGTCAGGTCAGGAAGAAATATTTAATTAAAAAAAAAAAAAAAAAGTTCAAAATGACAGTATCATCTACAAGGCCAAAATTGCATTTCTGCTCATATATTTATAACTTAATTATTAAAAAGATTGTATACTTTTCTTTGCCCCTAAGTTTCAATGAAACATATTCTTTTCAGCATATGCTGCTTTTGACAATGGAATGGAGGTGCTCTTAAGATTTTTTTCTTAAAAGAAACCTAAATGTTTTGATTTTTCTACCTGAGATTATTGGTACTTTTTGTTAACCTTGCATTTTTCAATTGTCTCCCTCAGGAGCTCCAAGCACTAAGTGCCATTACTGAAAGGTGAGATTTAGTGACCTCTATTTCAGAACATCAGAAGACCAGAGATGTTCACTTCTTGGTTACCACGCAGAACATCCTCACACATACAGACATTGTCATTTGCAGTACATAGTTACCGACAAAAGCAGCTGTAGCTTTCTGTATTCCTTACGTCTTCACAGGACATGTTAGAAAACACGTCTGCTGCCTGGACGCAAAGTCAGCAGTATCAGGTGCAACACTAGTTTGCTGCTCAGGGAAATTCCCTTCATCTCATTGTCATTCTAACCTCAGGTTAGGAACTCCAAGAAGAGCATGCATTTGAATATTTGACTGAGAGGCAGTTAACTTATTATCATATTTAATGTTGAGCATATGGAGCAGCAATAATTACTAATTTTTCATTTTAATGGTATCTTATTTCTTACCATTGTCACATTGAACACAGCAGCCCACTTTTAATATTAATCAACTTGGCAGCCTTTCATAGGTAAAAGAATCCACTTTACAGTTGAACTTAGCCTTTACAACAGGAATCAAATCAAATTTTAAATATCCATACCACCTTTTTCTTTTCTTTAAAAATTGCTACTACTGGAGTTAAATATACATATTTTCCTCCTCTAAGATGTACTGTTTGAACACTGGTACTTAATACTTTCCAGTACTCAAAGACAAGAAATCTGTAATTGCTAAGCACCATTACTGCAAAACAAATCTAGACAGGATGCATAAGAGATTTTACTGCCTTACCAATAAAACATTTAGACTGTAAGTTTGTCCTCCACTCTGATTAAAGGGTGATCACATAGCCATGGCCTACAACAGACTGCCTGTCCCCTCAGAGCACTCCAAAATCCACCACACATTCCCTCTTTACTCTGATATCAGAACTCAGAGATTTCTCATTATTTTCCAGCTCTAAATTCCTATCCTTACTTGCTATTTTATATATAAGCATGATTTGGGCTGAAAATAGCAAGCAAAGTGTTGAAAGTTAAAAATGTTTAAAAGTGCTCGTACTAGCTTATCTGTTTTGCAGACACCTGGAGCCAGGGGTGTTAGGAATCAGCCTGAGAAGAGACCAAGGGAATGAACATATCAGCCTGAGAAGAGGTCAAAGCAGAGACTCAAAGCAGCAGTTAACTGTGTTGTGGATACAGGTTATAGGACTGAGCAGAAAAGCAACTTCAAAACAGTTTCAGCATTATTCCACTTCATGATGTGAACATTAGGTTGAGCGATCCCTCGTGCACCTAGAACTACAATAAAGGAATGTCTGCTTCTTACTGCTACATTGGTGTCAAGGAGTTTCATTCCCAGTTTCAGTGACAACTCTGCTCACCCACACACGGGTGACTGAATAACTTAACCTGCTAGCCCTCACAATACATGCCTGCCAAGGCAATGGTCTCTTTTGCACTGGAAAAAGGCGGCCTGTGCAACCATGGAACATCAGGCCTTGTACACCAATCAGGCCACAGCACTGCCCTTGACTATCTGATCACAATCACTGTTGACTTCTTAGATTTCCTGCCAAGAGGAAACGCACACCACAATCCCAGATGGTTTCTTCAGCAACAACTCAATCATATTGTCATGGTTTGGAATGACATCCATTTCTGGTAAGGGGAAGGAGCTGTAAAGATGGATTCTGTAAGAAGTTGCTCAAAACTCTCCCCAACTCTGAGCCAGACCCACTTATGGGGCTGAACCAATTAGATGCCTCCATGATCACTTTTTAAGAAGAAGCCAGAAGAGGAGGGTTCTTCCTGTTTCTTCTTTCTTTCTCATGTCTCTTCTTTTTTTCCGGCTGGTGGTGGTGCAAGAAGTGTGAAGAGAAAGAGAAGCAAACTGTGGACTCTAAGGTCAGTGAGGAAAGAGAGGAGGAGGTGTGCTGGAGCAGAGTCCCTTGCATCCTACGGAGAGGACCGGTGAAGCTGAGATTTGTCTGCATTTCACTAGACCCTGCATCAGGGGCAGTGACTCAGTTAAAGACCCCCATGCCAGGGGCAGTAACTATGGCCAGAAGAGGCCGTCTGCCGTGGGAGGGACCCAATATTCACAGAAGCTGTAACTGTGGGGAGGAATCCACGACAAAGCAGCTCATCAAAATTATGCCAGAGAGGCCATGTGCCGTGGAAAGGACCCTGTATGTGCAGAAGCTGTAACTGTGGGGAAGAACCCATGCCAGAGATATTCACTAAGGACTGCATCCTGTGTGAGGGACTCTGTATCTGCAGAAGCTGCAGCTGCTGGGAACAACCAGAGAAGTTCATTAAGGACTGTGTCCCCGGGGGAGGGACCCCGTATCCGAGCAGGGGAAGAATGCCAGGAGCCGTCCTTATCTAAGAAGAGAGAAGCGGCAGAGCCCATCTGTGAGAGACTGACCTCCATTCCCTACCCCCCTGAGCTGTTGAGAGGGGAGGAGGTAGAGATAGAAGGAGCAGTGAGCTGAGCCCAGGAAGAAAGGAGGGATGGGGGAGGGAGATCTTGAAGTGTTGGGTGTAATTTTCTCAATCATCCTACTCTCTTTGCTTTTTGTTCTGTTTTGTTTCTTGAAGGTAGTAGAATAAACTTTCCTACTTTCCTCTCTAAGTCAAGTACTGGAGTCTGTTTTGCCCAGAACTGTAACTGGCAGTGAGCTCTCCCTGCCCTTATCTTAATCCACAACAACCTTGGTTACCTTTTTCCTCCCATTTCGCTGAGGCCTCTGCCATCCTAACGAGAGTAGGGGTGAATGGAGTTGGCTGAGAGACTGTTGTTGATGTGCAAACACATCAGTGCTTTGTTTGTATCATTTACTTTAATAAATGCTGTCCCTCACTCCCCAGTCTGTCGAGTCCCTTCAGCTGAGAAAGATCCAGTGCAGTCCATTACCACAGACTTTGGATTTGTCTGCCTAGACAGCAGAAGCCAGCTGGGCAGGGCCACCATAACCCTCTCTGTGCACTCCCCCAGCAATGCCAGTGTGGGGTTCCCAATACTGAGCCCAGCCATATAAACTCCTCTTGGGACATAGAGACAAAACTGCGTAGCAATGCATTCACGAGGAAAAAGTTTTGAACACACTGATGAAAACACAATAAATAAGTACCAATGATTTCCTGTCAGGTGAAAATCATAAGCATGGTTGACAATATTTCTAATTCCCCAAATACATTCCACAGTAGCGACAACTAGAGACTAACAGGTTGCTGCTACAAAGGGTCAGGAAGCCTTCATAAAATTCAGGCTACATGTAGATGCAACTGTTTGGACCCATATTTATAAAAGTCAGGAAATCGGCAACTGCAAATCATTCCACAAAACTGCAAGTTTAAGAACAAAAAGGGAAAAGTGGATAGGGTAACAGTTTTTTTTTTTTAAATCTACTTTTTAAAATCAGAAATGCTTATTTTTTATTTAATCTTTAATCTTTTGTATAAGCCTACTTAAAAAATTACTAGAGTAGCTTCAAATATACACATTATTTTCAGTTAATGATTCACTGCCCTTTCCAGTGGCAGAACTAGGGATCACCAATTAAAAGTCACACAGAGAAGATTCAAAGCAAACAGAAATCAACACTTGTCCTCACAATATCCATTTCAACTATAGAACTCAATCTGCTACCAAATTGAATGTCATCACACTTGAGTCTAATTCCCCCAGGTCACAGAATCACAAAATGGTAGGGATTAGAAGGGACCTCTATAGATCATCTAGTCCAACACCCCTGCTAAAACAGGTTCACCTAGATCAGGTCTCACAAGAATGCATTCAGGCAGTCTGTACCAGTGCCCCCTCCCAGTGAAGTAGCTTTTCCTTTGTGTTTGTGTTCAAGATTTTGACCATTAACCCTTGCCCTATCACTGGACACTACAGGAAAAAGTGCCGTCCTGTCATCTTGAAATGCACCTTTAAATACTTGTTTAGTATTAACAAGGTCCCCCCTCAGTCTCCTCTTCTCTAGGCTGAACAGTCCCAGTTCCTGCAGCTTTTCCTCATAACAAAAACGTTCCAGTCACCTGATCATCTTGGTGGCCCTGTGCCGGACTCTCTCCAGAAGTTCCCTGTCTCTCTTGAGCTTGGGAGCCTAAAAATGGACACAGTACTCCAAATGAAGCCTCATCAGGGCAGAGGGGGAGGAGAACATCACTTGACTTGCTGGACACACTCTTCTTGATGCACCCCAGGATGCCATTGGCCTTCTTGGCCACAAGAGCACATTGCTGGCTCATGTTTAGTTTTTTATCAGTTAGAACCTCCAGGTCTCTCTATGCAGAGCTGCTCTCCAGCAGATCCACCCCCAGCCTGTACTGGTGTGTACAGTTGTTTATCCTAAGGTCAGGACTCTGCACTTATCCTTGTTGAACCCCATGATGTACCTCTCTGTCCAGCTCTCAAGTGGTTGAGATCTCACTGAAATCACTATAAGCTGACAAAAGACAGCAGAGACAGAGAAAGTATAGTCTTATCCTCTGCACTTGGTATTATTGACCACTACTGGAGATGCCATACTGAGTTAAACGGATCCCTTGGTCTTCAATTATTTTTATGTTTTTATGTAATCTATAGTAAATAAATATATTCAATACATAAAAGCACTGCAATTAAGGATAAAAGCAGCCTAGCTACTTCACTGGGAGCACCGATGCAGAACACAGTAGAAGACATTAAGATTTTTGAAACACACTACATTAACAAGAGTTGAAGTCTTGGAATAGCCTTTTGTTTGAGACAGCAAACACTGCTTTAACCTGAAATTTCTATTTCCTGAGTAAGGTAAACCTCTGGCATTAAGGCATAAATTAAAAGTGTAGTCTTGCACAATTTCACTACTTAAAATATTTCACAGAACCACATAATCTTAAGTTATTCTACATATAAATATAGAAAATATTTTAAGACTGGGGGGGGAGGCAGTGGGAAAGAAGGATATATCCATGAATGCATTAATAGATCCTAACTACAAAAAAAAAAAAAAAAAAAACACTGTGAAAACACTCCATAAAGCAGTAAGAGAAAATGGATACAGTTCTTATTACTATTTTTACAGTGTCCTTCCATCACTTGAAGTGAACTAAATACTCAGGCAATCTTATGTAAGGCACTTCAACTGTGAGTCACTTGTAAGTATGCTCTTGCATACTAAATGAGCTGAAAACAGTTGCTACTTCATGCTGAGTGACATTCCTGTTTTGTTTAAATCATCAGATTCCATCTTTGTATGGAATTTCTGTTAATTTTAGAAACTGTGTATTACAGGTTTCATATCTTTGCTTCTGTTTGCCTTTTTTATTCACCAATTACAGACCTGCACTCAAATTTCAAGTAAGTCATTAAATCCAGGGAAAATGCAAGTCTTGGTTCTCACTGGGATTCAACCACAACCAGAAAATTATCTTTCTTTCTTCTTCCAACTTGGTAATAGCTAGACAATTCTTGATAATTCTTGACCGGGAAAAAAAAAAAAGACCTATGCAAAGCCTACTAAAAGTGACTTCCTCAAAGAAAAAAAAATATGTTCAAGCATTGTATGTTTTTCTTAATTTTTCAACTACAGATTTATTGTTTTACTAGAACACAAAAGACCTGTAAAGTCTTATAAATTCATTGTTCTTTCATTATTTTTGCCTATAAAGACAAATTACATGTAACAAGAACAAAAAAAAACTGAATTCTCACTGTTTCCACATTTTTATCAGACTAAACATATTCTAAGAATTACCTTCACTTGAAATATTTAACCCCAAATTTTCTACAACAATGATAATATATTGATTTTCAGAGACAGAATCCAATAGCTAACCAAAATTTAAAATTCTACAGTTAAAGATTATGCTAGCATTAAGTACTCTTCTTGCTCATTGCATATGTCTTCATAACCAAGAATGGTCATACTCTTGTCATAGCAAATTGCAGTGTGCTTTAACTCTGCATCCAGAAAGTATTGTGTTTTTACATAATACAGCTGCAAAGAAATAACATTTAAATAAGCCCACTTTTAAGCACAAATAAAATCCACACTGACAACCTATAATATTAATACATATGCAATATAGAATGATGAAAGAAATCAATATACGTGAAACAAAAAGCATTTTTGAAGTACAAAGGAGAAACAAACACAAGAGTTAAAAATTACCTCCAAAGACAGCTTGCATTTCCTTGGAAACATTCTTTAAGAAATCTTATATTTATTCAATTCCAACTCAAACTTCTTTTAGGCACTTCAGGAAATTCTAAACTTAGGCCAATCACCACTTCCATCAGAGCAAATCAAGAAAAGAAAAAAACCAAACCAAACCCCACATGCCTTATTAGCCTAGCTTCCTTCTCCTAACTGACCTTGAGAACCATTTGAATCAAAACAAACAATGGCATGTACATCCATAAATATTATACAGATGCCAAAATCTTCAGATTTTGCAATACGTAGCTGGAGGAGGCTTAGAGCATTAACACCTGAAACCTGAGACAGTTCAGCGGACAAATTAGTTGCTGTTTCTGCTCACATTTAACAACACAGTCTACTCAAATACCATTTTATATGAGGATGTAAATGCTTCCACATCAACAAGTAAAAGAAGATCCAATGCTTCCAAGTTTCCAGGACATATATTTCACAATTACTACTTAACTATACAGTTAGTGAGAATAATTGTCATATTCCCTCTGTCACTTTCTCCTTTAAGAACAGATTCTCAAATAGAACTTCTTCCCAGACATTTTATTCTTATGTCATGAACATAGGAACCATAATGTATTCTACTTTAAATTAAATATTACTAGTACAGGCCAGGAACTATTTCAAATCAACTAGGAAATCACAATTTAGAACTTGCAGTTCAATAACTGTAATATTGGGCTTTTTCCAACTGTACTATATGAGCAATATTTTCAGAGACATTAGAATCATAGAATGGTAGGGTTGGAAGGGACCTTTAGAGATCATCTAGTCCAATCCCCCTGCAGAAGGAGGTCAGCCTAGATCAGGTGGATCTACTTTTGATAATAATGACAATTGAATAAGTTTCAAATAAAGACACTTCTTTTGTCCAGCCTTCTGTCCGTTAGGCTTTGCATCTACACACTGACTTCCAGTATCATCCCATATAATGTCCATATTCCATATCCTCATCTTCAATGGCATAGCTCTCCATATCTCTGTATTTTAAGTCATCATGAGTCCAGAGGGGCACGAAATGGACCCCAAAACATCCTCTGGATCCCTGAGCACACTACTTCATTTCCCTTGTCCCTTTGTCTTATGTCATTTTTTCTCCATCTTGCCTATGTGGAGTTTACACTGTTTCAGGCAGGAACTCACTATGCTTTTGTATAGCAATATAGTGGAACTCTTGCCTCAGCTGAGCCCTCAGGGCACTGTGTAATCAAATCTATAATAATAATTAATTTTGTCCCTTCTTTCCTCCTGTGTCCACAGCTATGATCCTTCCTCTGATAACTGAAAATACATTGTAACTTCTCAGATTTTGTCTCACTAGCAGAGATATCCATTCTTCCCCTCTCCTCAGACCTACCTACCTAAATATCTTACTCAATTATTCAAGAAAGACATAGCAATTAGTTCTATTTCTGCAAATTCTATCCCAAAATTAATTTCCTTCAGGTATATAGTCGTTACATTACTGTACACTATTTCAAACCCTAAGGTTAAGGAAGCAAGAGGGAAATACAACAAATGTTTCAGAATAAAAAATACAAATGCTACATGGAAAATTGTATTCAATTGTATTAATTGTTTTTAATCACTCTGACAATGATAAAAGATTTCACACAGAATGCAGTCTAAAGGATTTCCACATTAATGTATTACCTATTATCAAACTAAAGGGTGACAAGAAGTGCCAGTCTGTACAAATGGCATATCCTTTGTTTAAATTATTTCAATAGATTCCTGTTGACATTAAACACAGGAAAATGCTAAGAAAAAACACTCGTACTTTCATCCATAGTCATATATACACCCCCACACAAGCAGCCAAGAGTCCAACAAAGCTAGACCTCTTTTGGTGAGACAAATCAAAATTAGTGTTTTCTGCCAGCATCAGTCATCAACAGTTTCTTTGTATCAGCAATTTAAATACTGCAGCACCTACTACTAGATGGAAAATACAAGTCTTTACCATGTAAGCATCCTTAACATGACTTTTAAGAGCTCCCATTACAGATGTTTCTCACAGAGACAGGATATGAAGGTGGAGAAACCAAATTTGTGCTAATTTGATTACAGACTCTACACTCTGAGCAAAACATAGTAAAATTTGGGTTAAACCACAAGGAGGTTATCTACACTAGTATAACACTACCACTCAGTTGCTGTCACCAAGGCAGCATCACATAAGAAACATTAAAACATCTTAGCAAGATGTTAATATCTCAGTATCATGTCTAACACAAAACTGCCAAATACAGCCAGATTTGTTACCACTTGTCTGACAGTTTAAGGACCCCATCCTTGATGGGGAAATACTGACAGAAAATTTGTTTTGAAAGATCATCTAGTCCAACCCCACTGCCAGAGCAGGATCACCTAGAGTAGGTCACACAGGAACTCATCCAGGTGGGTTTTGAATGTCTGCAAAGAAGGAGACTCCACAACCCATCTGGGCAGCCTGTTCCAGTGCTCCCTCACCCTCACAGTGAAGAAATTCTTCCTTGTATTTCTTTGGAACCTCTTGTGTTCCAGCTTATTGCCCCTTGTCCTATCATTGGACATCATTGAGAAGAGCTTATCAGTCTTGAAAACATGTTATTGCTGACTCCACCCTCCTGACACCTGCCCTTCACATATTTGTAAACATTAATGAGGTCACCCCTCAGTCTCTTCCAAGTTGAAGAGCCCCAGCTCCCTCAGTCTTTCATCAGAAGGGAAAAGCTCCACTCTCTTCATCATTGTGATGGCCCTGTGCTGAACTCTCTCCTGCAGCTCCCTGCCCTGAGGGGCCCAAAACTGGACACAATATTCCAGATGTGGTCTCACAAAGGCAGAGCAGAGGCAGAGGAGAACCTCTCTCAATCTACTAACCACACCCCTTCTAATACACCCCAGGATGCCATTGGCCTTCTTGGCCATGAGGGCACATTGCTGGCTCATGGTCATCCTGCTGTCCACCAAGACCCCCAGGTCCCTTTCCCCTACACTACTCTCTATAGGTTGGGTTCATTCCCCAACCTATACTGCTACACGAGGTTATTCTTTCCCAGATGCAAGACTCTACACTTGCCCTTGTTGAATTTCATTAGATTTCTCCCTACCCAACTCTCCAGCCTGTCCAGGTCTCGTTGAATGACAGCATAGCCTTCTGGTGTCTCAACCACTCCCCTCAGTTCAGTATTGTCAGCAAACTTTCTGACAGTGCCCTCTGTTCCCTCATCAAGATCATTAATGAATATATTGAATAGTACTAGTCCCAGGACTGACCGCTAAGAGACTCCGCTATACACAGGCCTCCAACTAAACCTGCCCCATTGATCACAACTCTCTGCCTTCTTTCCTTCAGCCACTTAACAATCCTCACTACTTGATCATCCAGCCCACACTTTCTAAGTTTTGCCATAAGGATGCTGTTGGAGAAAGTGTCAAATGCTTTACTGGAATCAAGATAAATCACATCCACTGCACTACCATCATCTGTCCACCTGGTTACATCCTACATAAAAGGCTATCAGGCTGGTCAGACGTGACTTCCACTTGGTCAAGCTATGTTGACTGCTCCCAACGACTCTCTTGTCCTTTAAATGCCTGGAGGCAGCACCCAGGATAAGTTGTTCCATCACCTTTCCAGGGATGGAGGTGAGGCTGATCAGTCTGTAGTTACCCGGCTCCTCCTTCATACCCTTTTTGAAGACTGGACTAACATTTGTTTTCCTCCAGTCCTCAAGCACCTCTCCTATTTTCCAAGACTTACTGAAGATGATGGAGAGTGGTTTAGCAATTAGTTCCACCAGCTCTCTCAGCATCTGGAGGTGCATCCCATTGGGGCCCATGGATTTATGTACTTCCAGACTGCTCAATTGACCCTTAATCCAGTCCTTAACCAAATAAAAATCCTTCTTTAATCTGAATTCCTCTGGAGTCTGGGGCTCCTTGATAGTTTCCAGCAGTATAGACAGAGGCCAAGAAGGCACTCAGTAACTCTGCCTTCTCTGTATCCTTTGTCACCAGGGCACTCGCCTCATTCAACAGTGGGCCTACGTTGCTTCTAGTATTAGTTTCATCTGCAATGTATTTGAAGAAGCCCATCTTGTTGTCCTTGACTTCCCTTGCAAGGCAGAACTTCAATGAGGCTTTAGCTTTCCTAGTTGCCTCTCTACATCCTCTGACAATAGCCTTATATTCGATCCAATTGGCCATCCCTTCCTTCTATGTGCTCTGTTCTTCCACTTGAGTTTGTCAAATAATATTTTTCCTTTGCATCAAACTCTCCTCTGAAGTTACTTATATACCATTTAGGTACTATTCTTAAAAATTCTTTTCTTTTCAATTTTAAAGACCCTTATACAGCTTTACATACTCCATAAAGAATAAGCACAACCAGAAGAGACAAAAATAATTTTTAAAAATCCCCAACAACAAAAAAAAA
>WBNH01008318.1:0-43366 GCA_013401255.1 Urocolius indicus
TTCTATGATTCTATGATCAGGAGTTAGGAGAGAGACTGTTTTTAGTAATGGCAAAGACAGCTTGTGCAATCCTTGTTCTAGTACTATTAAGAAAGCAGGCAAAGCCAGGGAGATATAGATTGTTTTCACATGAAGCAGGGCTGCTTTACTGATCAACTGCATGCTCCAAATACATAAAAAAATCATAGAATCATTTAGATTTGGGAAGACCTTTATGATCATGGAGTCCAACTGTTACTCTACCACTACCAATTCCACCAATAAATCATCATATCTACATGGCCTTTGAGTATCTCCAGGGATAAGGACTCCACTACATCCCTAGGCAGCCTGTGCCAATGCTTGAAAACCTTTTTTTTCCTAATTTTTTCCTAATTTGCAATCTAAATCTCTAAATCATGGTACAATATGAGGTCATATCCTCTTGTCCTATCATTCATTACTGGAGAGAAGAGACCAACATCCACCTCGCTACAATCACCTTTCAGGCAGTTTCAGAGAGCAAGATCTACCCTCAGCTTTCTCCAGGTTAAAGAACTGGAGTTCCCTCAGACGCTCCTTGCAAGTCTTGCTCTCTAGATGCTTACTTCCTCTAAAGACACACCTCTAGGGACAAGTCTGAGAAGGAGTGAATCTTCTTACACCCTCCTTCAAAAACAGAGCCGAAACATATTCATCCTTTGAAATACTTCAGAAGATATTCATCGTAGTAGAGTTCTGTAACAGATTTTTTATAAAAAAATTGAACACCTCATTTCCTTTTCCCAGGCCAAACAGGCAAGTTTCTCAGATTCTGGATATTTAATTTGTTCTCTTTTTGTTAACAGTTAAATTTTAAATATTTTTGTTGTTACTGAACTGTAGTAATAGCTGCTCAGTGGTGATAAATTTAAATTAATGCTGATTTTGGTCATAAAGTCAAATCATCACATTTCATTGTCATCTTTTGTTGTGATTCTGTTATCCTTCTAAAAAGGTAATTATAAACACAATAAATCTGTGCTATCCAATTCATGAATGACCCATGACATAGGTTCATAAAATATAAAGATGTCAAAGCTTATTTTTCAGTCAAATTTGTTTACAATTGCACATGATTCCAGAGGTTTATTTATTTATTTTTTTAAAACAAAGCAAACTATTCACCATACTACCTCAGAAATATTCTACATAACATGATATATTTTATACTCACAAACATAAACATTTATGCAATTTATATTTTCTGTTTGTTCACGTAAGGAACAGAGATGATACAGGAACCATTTGTTCTCACTATACATAGTGTTCTTCTTTTGGAAACATTTGAGACATGTCCTGGGAAAGGACTACTATGATGAAATGAAGCTGATGGATACTTCTCAGAAACAGAGAGAGAGGATTCCACCTTTCAATAAAAGTTTCTGTTGGAGTTACTGCCTGAAGAGCTAAAAAATTTGAATATTTGAATAATAGTGTTGTTGTTAGGAAGTGCTGTTTTCTTCCTCCTTTTGAAAATTTGAATTGATCAGGAGAATTTTGGTAGAACTGGTCATTGATTCGTTATTGTAGTGAGTTAATCTTTGCTGAATAATAGGTGGCAAACAAAGCCAGTCTATTACTTCATCTCCTGAGCTGGACGGATGAGGGAAAATATAACAGAAGGCTCATGTGTTGAGATAAATACAGAGAGAGATCACTCAGAAATTACTATCGTGGGCAAAAGTGACTCAACTTGGAAAAAATAGTTTCTTTCCAAACAAACAAGAACAGGATAATCATAAATAAATAAATAAATAAATAAATAAGTTCTTTAAAACCTTCCTCTGCCTCTTTCTTCTTGCCAGGTCTCTGCCTTCTTTCCCCAAGTGGCATAAGGGGACCAGGAATCGCAATTATGGTCAGTTCATCACAGATTGTCTCTGCTGCTCCTTCTTCTCTGAGGGGGAAGACACCTTACATTCTTCCCCTGCTCCAGTGTGGGGTCCCTCCCATGGGAGACAGTCTTCCAAACCTCCGATGTGAATCATTTCCACGTGATGCAGTTCTTCATGAACTATTCCAGTGTTGGTCCTGTCCACTGGGACAGTCCCTCAGAAATGACTGCTCCAGTGTGGGTCACCCATGGGGTTATAAAACCTGGCAGCAAACCTTCTCCAGAATGGACTTCTCTCTCCACATGGGTTGACAGGTCCTGCTAAGAGCTGCTCCATTGTGGACTTCTCACAGGGTCACAGACTATTTCAGGCATCCACTCACTCGGGCATGATGTCTTTTCTAGACTGCAGGTGGATCTCATATATGAGCTATAGTAGACCCCAGATTTGTTACGGGCCTGGAGAACCTCCTCCCCTCCTCTGCACTGACCTTGTGGTCTACAGAGCTGCTGCTCTCACATGTTATCACTGCTCTTTGGCTACAATTGTTGCACAGTAACTTTTTTCTTCTTCTCAAATCTGTTTTCCCAGAGGTGTTATCACTGTTGCTGATGAGCTCAGCTCTGGGCAGCAGTAGGTCCATCTTACAGCTGGTTGTCATTGGCTCTATCAGATATGGAGGAAGCTTCCAGTAGCTTCTCGTAGAAGCCACCTCTGTAGCCCTCATCCACTACCAAAATCTTGCCACACAAACCTAATTTTTAAGAAATAAAACTGCAATTCTATTTCTCACGATAGTATATTCTAAATATAGTAATATAATTTTAATGAAGTATTTGCAATATCTTCTTTTTCTTCTATATCAAGTAATTGAAGGGAAAACCCCCAAATTTTTTAATATATTTTATTTTTATTCTTTATGTAGAAAAATATTTTGTCAAAAAAGACTGCTGACTTCAGAACATCTGATAGTTCTGAATGTTTATAAAATCTAACTAAAACATTTTTTGTAGCTGATTATTCCCAAAACAAATAGGATTAAAACTTGCCATTTTCATTTTTTATACTGTATTTATTACTGTATTTCACTGCTGTATACACTGCTAACTAAAACATGAAAGAAGAAAACATTAACTTCTATGCTGAGTCCTTAAAAAATTACATAGTTTTTCAGTGATGGGCAAAGCAGGAAATATCTACTTTAATAACAATGATACAATTGTTATTAAAGTAGATATCAACAACAACAATCAAAATATTTAGAAAAAGCTGCACTGTCACTGAAGTTGTTTGAATTGCTTGATGGTATTTCAAGTTGTTAAACTGCTGTTGTCTTCACTAGTTTGAAAACATTCATTTTCAGCAGGTTTAAATTGGATACTAAAATTAATGCATTGTCAATTTGCTCTTATGGTAGAATAAAATTAAAGTAGGAAACATAGATGTGGCGTAACGATAATATAAGTTTAAAGATGCTCCTATATTCCTAAAATACACATTGTCAGTTGCCAAGTAATCTTAAGAACACTCACAAAATAGTATTGGTGATGGCTAGTAACAGCGTGCTCTCTTTAAAGTTAAATTGTTGTTAATAAATAAATTATATTATTGAACTTATCTGGTTGAATGCATGTCTATTACTTTTTCAGATAAGGCAAATACAAGAAGAAAACAAAACAGTATCAACTAGTATTACCACAGGCATTTGTTTCCTTGACATTTGAGTATAATCTCCTTGGTATAAAACCTAGAAAATCCTACAACATCAGTATAAGTTTCAAACAAGATTTTAAATGGGAGGAAATCAGAAGACATGAAGCACTAAGTCCAAAATTTAAAGCGTCAAATTTTCATTTCCAGGAAACATTACAGTGTTTTGTAATAGCCAACCTGATGACCTCTAGTTCATGCCAAATAACTCTGTGCACAGCCACTGGTAAACCTGTGTATGTATCAGCATATCAGATGCTCTTTCTTGTCTGGTCTGAACTCTTGCTATTCATTACTGAATTGCTAGCTCATGAATCATGGAAGTTATGCAGTAAGGAAGAAGGATTTTATGCAAGAAGCTGCTTCTTTTAAAATCTCAGTGGGCTATTGGATTTGAAATTTAGACTTCTCTCTTTAGCAGCCTTACAGAGATAATCACATATCTGATAAGCATAAGATTTTACATTGTTGTTCAACTTCTTCAGTTATTGGCATGCTATTCTACTTATATATATATATATATTGCAGACCATTTACAGTAGGCACATTCATGTGCTTATTCCTTTCTGTTTGAGAGAATAAGCACCTTCCTATGTTTATTGCATATGGAGGTCCCATTGTGCCTGTGTCAGCAGAGAAAAAAACCTACCTACCTAGTTGAATTCAGTGATAGCAAAGCTGTTAACAGTGTGATACCAAAGCCCTGGAGTAAGAGGGACAAAACCAGCTGGGGTCTTGGCATTTGCTCTGGTTTGATTGTGCCCCAATTCACATACTTGGCAAGGGATGAAGGTGTCTTTTGCATACATTTTGATGGTAGGTAACCTGGCATTTTTTTCAAACCCAGTCTCAATTTGCTGCAACAGTATAAAAACAAATTAATCCAAAGAGACTGAATATGTGTTCAAATACAGCCCTAAATGACTCCATTTCTGGAGTGTCTTGCTTGAGAACTGTTAAAAGGCTTTAGGAGTTTGGGGACAGCTTAAACCACTTTTTTGCACTTTTGCAAAGAACATACTTTGGAATCACAATTCTGGCACTGGTAGTGCGATAAAGTTCTTGTTCTTTCTTGGATGAATAAGTCTGTGGAAAAAAGAAAGCTCTGGAAGAACGCTTCACATCGCAGCTCAATATCCAACTATCTGTACTACCAGAAGGTATACTAACTGCTGTGACATATTTTCACTTAGTAACTCAACTACAAATCTTGATATTTTCCTTTTTCTTTTTAGGGGTAGAGGTGACTCTCTCTGTAGTTTGAAATCCATTTATGTTTGAATGTCACAGCACACTATACACTCTTTTTCAAATCCAGATTTGCTTGAGTTAATTCTTTAAAGTACAGAGAATCATCTTCCTCTGGAGATTAATGGAAGAGGTCAGTTCTATCACATGAGATATTTTAATCATTGTGATTGAGATTATCTTCAGTATTTGCTGCTGAGAAAGTATAATTTTCCTGTCTCGAAGTCTTTGTTACTTTATATCGATTATATTGCCAATGTCTTTTCATTGCTATATTTTGGGAAGCTTTTAATATCTTGGAGAAAATCACTGATTTGGGCAGGCAAGTTGGTTCTTCACACAATATTACACACAGGCAGTTACTTCCATATATTGAAGTGGAGAAGTTATCCTGTAGTACTGAACAAGAAAAGACGTATGCTTCTAAATGTAACGAAGTTGGAGTAATTTTCTTGTCATTTTGATATTGTAGACAAATCAGTCTAAACCCTTTCTACCAACTGAGGCAGAAAAAAACCATAAATTTTGAATGAACTATTGATGTGATATGAATAACAAGAATCAGTGGTGCTGGAAGACATAGTTCTTACCACATATATTGAAAATCTTAATACAGAGATGAAAATTGATAATTCTCTTCAAGTGTAGATTTTTGTTTCTTGTTTTCCCATGAGAAAAATATTTTAACAGGTGTACTTGCAACCTGATCTAGGTGAACCTGCTTCTGCAGAGGGATTGGACTAGATGATCTCTAAAGGTCCCTTCCAACCCCTACCATTCTATGATTCTTTGATTCTACTTATACAGCTAGATCAATATTACATATGAACATGAAACAAAATATTAAATCATGTATGATGCCCAAACCACACATAAAACCTTTCATTCTATTCATTCAACACAGATAGATTCACAACAGAATAAGTACAAGAGTATCTAATAAGCTAAGACCTGTGAGATATAAAGTGGGTCCATTTGAATGTTGAGGTGATGCATTAACATGAGCTGGCATTTCAAAATGACAGAACCTATGTAGTTTCCAGTATCACTATAGTCATTTTAGTTAGATCTTGAAGAAGCAGAAGGATTACCATGGGCATTACTCTATACCATGTGTCTTCTGGCCCCAGAGCTAGGTGGTTTAGTAGAAGTCCAGGGACCTGACCTACAATGAAATTTGTAATGTGGTCAAGTCCTGGAAGGATCTAGCTTATCTGTTCTAGCAAAACAAAGGTCAAGAGAGAAATGATTGCTTACTATAAATATATGATGGATATAAATGCCACAGAAGGAAAAAAAATGAAACTTGTTTAAGCTAAAGGACAATGTTGGCATAAGAACAAGTTTGTTAAATAACCTTGAATTAATTTAGGCTCAAAACTAGAACAAGGTTTCCAGCCAGAAGTAACGTCAAGAATAGCTTTCCAAAAGCTGTAAGTAGGCATAGGCAGTATTAAATAGAGTTAAGATAGAGTGCAACTCAGTTTGTTTCTGGAACATCAGAAAGAATGTAAGCTCTGGAGAACTTTTTCAGTTCTCATATCACTTCCCCTCCCTCCCCTCCCAAACAACAAGTAAGGACATCAAATTACATTCATCAAACCTAATCTTCATCCTATAACAGAATCTGGTCCTTGTAGCTCATTGCACTGTCAGTGTAATGAAGTAGTAATGTGCAGAAAGCTGTCCCATTCACTAAAAATTTGAATTATCCTGAGTAAGTACTATCTCTGTTTGCTGTTTAACTATAAAGTATACAAAGACTGTATGCTTAAATTAAATGGATAAAATTAGTGGGATTAAGGTTGACTGTTACCATCTCCTATCATAATGACCATCATTACCACTTTCACCCTTTTTTACCCAGCTTTTAGTTATTTTTTATATATATTTAGACTACGCAGTTTGATTATCAATTTGTCATGACTTACTACAATTGTCTGCCTTACTAAAATAAAGACTCCTTAATAATTAAGTAATGATAACACATACAGTGAATTTTTATTCATTAAGAAAAGTACTATTTAACCAGTAAATAATGATTTTGTGGGTTTTTAGCTCAAAATCTTTTTCCTCACGGAATGCCCTATGGAATAAGTGAAAACTAACATTTAAGATGATGTCTATATAATTCTATTTCAACAATAAACAGAGAAGACAATTTTCATGAAGCCTAAGTAGTCCTTAGAGCACAGCACACAGTACTAGAAGCATGATAAACATTTTAACATAGCTATATTATCACAACTGAAAAGAATATTCTTTAGGATCAAAGAATCTGATGCAGCAGCAAATACCAATGAAACACTATAGCTAAATCTGTCCAAATTCAAAGTAAGACTTTGCAAACTTGGTGAGATATATACAAAACAAATAATGAAAGGTGAACAATTAGATAAGGAAACATTTCTGACTGTGAACATTTAACCTCCAATTAAACTTTTCAGACAAAAATTAGTATTAAAATTGATAAAAGATAAACACATGTACACTGTTGCTTTACCTGGTGTCTCTCTGAAGTTGATATTCCTCTCTAAAAATACCACTTCCAAAGGCAACAACTTCTTTTAGACAGTGGTCCCTGAAAAGAGTCACAAAATCCTGCCCACTAAAATTCTGAACAACAATAAAGCCACTTCTCAGATTTGCTGCATTTCGTTAATTGCTGTGAGGAATTTTACTAGCACTGCAGGACTTGGCTGCAGTATTTGTCTTGTCTGTCCAGTATTCCTTCTGAAGCCACTGTGAATTTGTCCTACAATATCATGAAGGCCTGTTTCTTAAATCAAAACATAGAGCTACTTTTGCTTTGAGCTACCATGTTACTCATCCCATCTAGTCAAGGTCACTGTGATACCAAACATGGAAAGACCATGCTGGGAGCATAGTAGCAATACTGAAATGTTTATAGCAGTTGTGAAGCTGAGGTTTATGCAGGTCTGTATTCCCATGGATCTGGATTGTGATCAGATACTGTCAGATGTCTTGGAGTTCTTAAACTGCTCTATAAGGAATGACGATGCTAGTCAGATTCTACCCAGAACCAGGCCCATGAGGGTATGTCTCAAGTGGTAAAAAATATTAGGTCTTCACATAACACTGTCTGAGTTTTTTACTAATCTCTTTAACCATAATAATACAGTATTATCTGGCTATGCTCCAGTAACATTGATACTAGCTATAGCTGAAGATTTCCCCAGCCTCCCCTAAGACAGACTCATTTCCTTATTGCTGTAGAACGAAAAGTTTGTAAAACCTCTGGGAGAAAAAAGATCTTGTTTTATCCAAATGAATCTTCCATTTGAATGAACATAAGGCACATTTTTAAAACAATAATTAGCCTACCATCAAACACGGAGGAAAGAACAGGCTCAGAGTATCACTGCTCTAAGAAACAGAAACAATACATCTTGGAACTGACTTTGCAGGTCTCCAAAATATGAAATGTAATTAGCTGGTGAGAATTTGAGCTTAATATATTATTAAACCTTGAAGCTGAAAATTAATTATTGCTATCAAGATTAATTTGAATCTCAGGGAAAAAGAAGGTGAACTATAATCTAACAAACTCAAATAAATGTGTCCTTCTTTATATACTTTTACAAGTCACTGCCAGACGTTCTTGCCTTCATTATCTGTGCTGGCCAAATACATTGGTAACTATTCATATGAATGAGTTATTTTTCAGAGGTATTGGCACGTGTGATATGATCTCAATTTAAAAAGAACATCTTGTGGAGTTGCAAAACAGTAAATTGAGGCATTAAAATGTTCATTTAAATTTCTAGTCTTACAAATCAAATACAAACTAGTAGAAGAAATCTAGGTATCTTTCACGACTGTAAGTGCTACTTTCAAAGTAGCTGAGTCTACAGGCTGTGCTTTGCATTCCACCACTGGAAGGCAGAAGACAAAATCATTACAGGATAGATTTTTTTTACTGTGGTTACTAGCTTTGGAATACATTTTACAAGCTTTGCCTCATATTCCTTTTACGTTGTCTCTCTCTGTCACCTATTAACATTGGTTAACTAAACTACATTTTCATATAAATCCTGATTGAATATACACACTGTGTTTACAGAACACAAAGACTCTTAGATATTCATGTACATTTATAACTAAATTTAGCCTTTGTCTTCTGTTTAGTCTGCACATATCAGATAGGAAAATGTAGAAGAGTATCTTCATTATATAAAAAATGGTAATGAATCATTACATATTAGTTATATGTTCTTAGGCATGCAGCTCCTTTTTGCATGGAAGCCAGGATGCCCCGCTCCTCTTTAACTCCTTTCTCACCACTCTGCCTCAAAGGAAGAACAACTCATCTTAGATTTTCTTTTACTCTTTTTTCTAAAATGCTTAATCGAATTATTTTTATTTAATGACACTTCAGTTCTCCCTAATTTTTGCAGTCCCTTCACAGGGAAGACATAAAATTTAAATCGGGCATCCTCTTTCATTCTTCCTAATTTAACCTTCCATGTCATTTTTGGGGTAGGAAAGAAATACAATCAGTTTCCATGAGTGATCCCGTTAGTTCTTAGGAAATTTAAGATGGCATGTGCTAACACTATCTGGAAGACAAGATTTTAGGAGTAAAAATCCAAATCCAGTAATTGATTATGAGCCACATTCAAAGCCACTTCTGTAATTACACAGTAGTTGGTTAGATGTCTTAAGGTATCTACATGATACAAAAAGTAAATCTACACATTTGAGATTTTATAGAGGATAAAATCTTAATGATCTCTCTTAAAAGAAGGAGGAGGGGAAATGGTGTTTAGCATGGAACATTAAATGATTCTAGGCATGGAATGTTATTTATCCAGTCTTTAATATCTCGTCTAGGCCATATTGTTCATTACAGATTACTGGACCATTGAGAATAATTGTACACATTCTGTGGAAAAATATCTTAAGTTATTTCCAGGTTAACATTATGCTTTATTATGTCATGGAGGGAAGAGAGCAACAAGCAACATGACACTGAGAAGTTTAATTCAGTAAAGCAAGCAAAGGATAGCTAGACCATGTCAGCAGAAGTTACATTCCCATCCAAACACATACACATGATTAACAGAGACATATCCCAATTAATACTCTGATTACTAGCTGTAGTCAGTCCAAGAGGATTGTCTTACCTCCCTCAGGATTAGACACCCTCCATCCAGTCTCCATGTCAGGCTCTAGAGTGATGACAGCACAACACCCCCCAACATCTTCTCTGGGCAACATCTACAAGACCGTGCTGAGACTCCACCTGTAGTGCAGTGCTGCCTTCAATTCTGGAACATCCAACATAAAAAGTATGTGGGCTTGTTGGAGTAGGTCCAGAGGAGGACAAAAAGATGATCTTAAGGCGGGAACATCTTTCCTATGAGGATAGACTGAGAAAGTTGGCATTATTCAGCCTGGAGAGGAGAAGGTTCTACCTTATAGCACTCTTACAGTACTAAGGGGGACAAAAAGAAAGCTGGAGAGGTCACACGGAGATAGGACAATGGGCAATGACTTTACATTGAAAGAGAGTAGATTTAGGTTACATCTAAGGAAGAAATTCTTCACTATGAGGACTGTGAGGCACTGGAACAGGTTGTCCAGAAAAGTTGTGTCTGCGTCATCCCTGAAAGTGTTGAAGATCAGATTGTATGGGGCACTGATCAACTTTGCCTAGTGGAAGGTGTCTCTGCCCATGGCAGGGTGTTGCCACAAGATGATCTTTAAGGTCCTTTTAAACTTAAACTAGTATATGATTTCTATGAAAGCCAAAGAGAAGAAATCTATGTATATTTCACAGCCCAGAGTTATCAAAGATTCTGCAATGATCCTTTTACTCCCTTGCAAAGCACTGCTCTCAAATAGATGATTGACAGCAGTCTTCTGGCACTTCTGCCTGATTCCCCCTGCACTTGGGGATGTGGATGACAGCCTTCCTTACAGGGTAGCCCTTACTGTTCACATGGTATAACCTTATCAAGGGAACCTGAATTTTCTGAGATCTTCAGAGAGTTTGGGTTGAGCATTCGCTTTTCTTTCTTTTTGTGGCTATTATAGAAGGCAATAAAGAAAAAAAAAGTAATGAACAAGCAAAAATACAGCAGATGCTAAGCATCTGTCATCTATCATGTGTCATTGTTCATTCAATAATCTGATCCCAGGTCTCTTTCTCTACCAACATACATGCTGAAATTTCTCATAAGGAGGTAAAGAGCACAAAAATAAAAAGAGTCTCAGTTAAATCCATGTTCTATGAATGAGAATTTATAGTGTAAGCCGTCATCATATCTACAGGATTTTGAAAGGGAGATCTCACATGGCTAATGTGCATTTGTTGACAAAATAGAAATAGATAACTTCCATGACAGGCACAAGAAATTTTAAATCCCTGATGCATTGCAATAAAAGGTGAAGTGGGGATAGTTATATCTTCTCTGCAAGAGTGATTTACCCAGATACAGAAATGGAAGTCAAAATCAAGCTTACAGCTGCACAGCACAGACTAAAGTATCTACTTCAATCTCTCTTGAGTATTAATTTCATCCCAACAAAACAGAAGTACATAACAAGGTCCTTAAATTAGGCTATATTATGGCAAGAGAACGACTATGCTGCAGGCTTGAATTTATATAGGTAGGTTTTAATTCATTTGATATAGCAGCAGAAAAAGCATAAAGTAACTACATGCTTAAGTTAGGTGTTTCTTTTCAGAACATATATGTGAGTGATATGAATCTGGGACAGGTTTTACAGAATATCTGGGCAGGAGTTTCAGTTCTTTGTTTTGTTTTGCTTTTCTTAGTATTCTTTTCTACAAAGCAGTGTTTTCAGTGTGGTGGAGTATTTTGAATTTCTCTATTTAAAACATAATTTTGAAAGAAAAACAATAGTACCATTAAAAATCATATACTACAACTCTTTCAGCTTGCTCAGAATAGTTAATTCTAAGACACATGGATTTATCCAACTCCTCTTTGCCATTGGAATTTTCCTGGCAGAAGTCTTAACTAAGTGAAAAAAGGAAGAGAAAAAATTAATGCAAACTCAGTTTTGTAAGATCAAAACTTACAGACTGGTAAATCATCACAGCTACAGTCTGAGTAAGTGTAAAACGAATCTTATCTTCTGTAGCTGATCAATGAGATTTTTTCTTTTTTTTTTTTTTTGTTTAATTACACAAATTAATTCTACATAAAACTGAAAATGACAAGATAAGAATGATATTCTTCTAAGTCCATTAAGCAAGAATTCTAAGTGTAAATAGGTTGAAATACAACTACTTCTGTTTCCTCCAGCCCTTTAGGAATCCTTGGTTTAACTTTCTAGACCTCTGCAACACCTGATTGAGAATAAACTAACCATGAGCCACCAATGTGCCAAGAAGGCCAATGGCATCCTGGGATGCATCAAGAAGAGTGTGGCCAGCAGGCCAAGGAAGGTTCTTATCCCCCTCTAGTCTGCCCTGGCGAAGCCTCATCTGGAGTCCTGTGTCCAGTTCTGGGCTTCTCAGCTCAAGAGGGACAGAGAACTGGAGAGAGTCTAGTGCAGAGCCACCAAGGTGATCAGGAGACTGGAACATCTTTCATACAAGGAAAGTCTGCGGGAACTGGGGCTGTTTAGTCTAACAAAGAGGAGACTGAGGGGAGATCTTATTAACACTTACTAATATCGAAATGGTGGGTGTTAGGAGGTTGGACATTCCTTTTTTTCTGTAGGAGCTAGCAACAGGACAAGGGGTAATGGGATGACGGTAGAACACAAAATGTTCCATTTAAATATAAGAAAAAACTATTTCACTGTGAGGATGAAGGAGCCCTGGCACAGGCTGCTCAGAGGGGTTGTGGAATGTCCTTCCTTGGAGATCTTCAAGACCTGCCTGGACATGTTCCTATGTGACCTGGTCTAAGCTGACCTGCTTCTCCAGGGGGGTTGGACTAGATGATCTCTAAAGGTCCCTTCCAATCCCTACCATTCTACGATTCTATCATTCTATCATTCTGTGAATGGTATACCACCTCAGTGTTGTTATTCGTAAGTTATACTATTTTATGGAAGATACAAAATTCTATATACAAGCAGTGATTAAAACTGGTGTCCATTTACTTGGAGATTTGCATAATGCCAGGGAAAATTTTTGTTTGAACTCTTTGAGACTTCAAATCATGAAAAGAGTAACACTGAAAATAACCATAACAAATGCATATTGATTGTATCTTTTGGATCTTTGAAACACATTGAAACTTATATTTGTGGGGAAAAAAAATGAATTGTATTTAAGCAAATGTATCAGAAATTTCCTCAGTACTTTGTACACCACATTTCCCATTTAGAATGACCAGTTTCTACTTTTACCATTACTGCACAGATAGTTTTGATTGGCTAGAGATACATTTTCCTCTGCCACCTCCAACAGGAGTCTCATGGTAGAAACATGTGTGAAGTAGCTCATGACCATTAATTAAGTTTCTGGACATTTGGTATCTTTGCTGTCATTTTACAGTGAGGAAGTAGGTAGCAGTAATGCTACTTGTTTGTGGATGACCTGTACATTTTCATCCAGATTTACACTGGAAGTGTAAACATCAGGCATATTTGTTTTAAAAGTTTGGTGCTCTCTGACTCATTCCCATACACATATATGCCTGTATTTTGGGAAAGTGCTATGTGGATATGATGCAGTGAATAGTCTAAATATCCCAAGGGACCACAGAGTATATTTCTTCTCAGACTTACACGGGCTTCCTCTTTTAACGGCTTGACAGTGACTGAAAAAAAAAGTAATTTCTGACACTTCCATAAAAGTTTTGGTATATCTGTCTCAGAGACAATTATCTCTGCTTCTCGTCACTGAGGGAGAGCCTCTACCTTCAGCTCTTCTTTCAAGATGTCACTTTCCTTTGTACAAATGTCCTTTGTGTTCAAAAGAAACTCAACAGCAGCATTAATGTTTCCAAGAACTGGCATTTTTAATAGGGATACCTCTGATTTTACAGGCATGCGAAGAAGGAAGGCTTTTTTCTTTATTTTCATTCTTCACTACTGCACAAAGGAGTTATACAGAAATACTAAATCATGATAAGAAAGTTGAAAGACAAGTGAACTATTCTCAGCAGAAAGATGTACAGTTAAACTGAGTCAGAAAATATGTTCCTCTCAAGGGAAAAATGTAGAGTTATTTGAGGAAAAAGTTTAATATCTTGATTCTCAAATGCCATTGTGAACCTTGGAGTTTAGAAAGAATAGATACCTCCTCTTTTTCTTTTTTTTTTCCTTGTAGACCAGAATTGAAAGTCACTTTGTTGGGAGTTGTGTTCTCTCCTTTGCAGGGGTGAAGCAGCATATCTGGAGATTGCATAGCTATAGTGCATCAGATGAATAAGGAGTCTAATCAGGGAACATCAGATGTAGAAACATGGGAGAATAAGCATCTGAGTTATAAAAAGTTTCACCATTGCATTTTCCGAGGGTTTCAGATGCTATTAGAAGTTCAAAATGAGAATAATTTCATTTAATGCATGTATCAGTAGTTTAAATCTACATGTGAGTCAACTCTATTCTGCCTGTAATTAAATAATGGAAACAACTATTTCCTGGGTGCACTTTATCTCTTTCCACTGTAAATAATGAGAATTTATTAAAAAAGAAGCCAAAGGTAATTAGCTTTGGTGGACACATCAAATTACAAACTTCTAGAGATAAGTGAGATGAATTCCACCTTACATTTTCGGAATCTTTCTTTTTCCTGTTTATAAATGAAAGAGTTTTCAGGAATGTATTTTGTTATAGTCGAAACTCTAATTTCAGTGGAAAAAAGATTTGATGGAGAATTGTTTACTATCTTTAAAATGTACATTAAATCCATACTAAAGACTGATTTAGATACATCTGTGAGTTTTGATTAGTTTGATTAGATTAGGTTGTGGTATTTCCTTCCTTGGAGGTCTTCAAAACCTATGATTCTATGAATCTTGGAACAGAAACAAGCCTACTTTAAAGCGTACTGACTTGGAGCCAATACAATTGTGTTGCAATAAGAACTTTTGAGAGGCAATGAAGTCAGGAAATATGACAGAGAACAAACAGTTGGAGCTAAACTATGGCACAAGCATTTGCTATTTGTATAGTCATGGATAAAGATAAATGTGCTTTGTAATTCATAGAAGCTCATTGGAGACCTTACCTCTTTTATGTGGTTTTACGATGACATATATAATGGAATCGGGAACTGGTGATTGAGTTTGGAGACAAGGAAGCTCAGGGAAGATCTTATTACTTTCTACAACAACCTGAAAGGAGGCTGCAGTGAGGTTGGAGTCAATCTCTTCTCCCAAGTCACAAGTCATATGACAAGAGAAAATGACCTGAAGTTATACGAGGGGAGGTTTAGATTGGAAAATAGAGAAAAAATTGCTTCACCAAAAGGGTTGTCAAGCATTGGCACAGGCTGCCCATAGAGGTAGTGGAGTCCCCATCCTTGGAGATATTGAAAGATGTGTAATTGAGGTGGTGAAGGACATGGTTTAGTAGTGGGCTTGCTGGTGTTAGGTTATTGGTTGGACTTGATGATCCTATAGATATTTTCCAATCGAAACAATTCTATGATTCTATGATTGATTCTATAAGGTACTTGTGTATGGTATGTGTATAGTATATTTAATATATAAGCCAGTATGTACTCATCAAGTATTTTAACTTACAGACTCTTAGAATTGTTATGTACCTCTTAACACATGTCAATGTTCCTTCAATAATGCAAAAAGTAATACTAATAATACTTAAAAGTTAGATAATATAGTAAGATAATATATTATATTTCTTTAGATCATTTTACATTCCAGAATCATGACAATAATTAAAAACTATACTTTGTATGTTGACCAAATTTGACAAACATATCTGCCAGATTTGTCTGTGATAGAGTTAATTTTCTTCATAGTTGCTACTATAGTGCTCTTTTTGATTTGTTCTGAAAACGATGTTAAAACAAGAATGTTTTCATTATTGCTGAGCAGTGCTTACAGACTCAAGACTTTTTCTGATACTCAACTCACCAGCGAGTGGGCTGGAGGTGCACGAGTGGTTGGGAGGGGACATAACGGGGAAAATTGACTCTAACTGACCCATGGGATATGCAAGACCATGTGATGTGATGCTCAGCAATAAAAGCTGGAGGAGGAAGAATTAAGAGGAGGATATTTGGAGTTACATAGTTTGCCTTGCTTTTCCACAACAATAATATATTTAAACACTCTTTTTCTTTAGAGCTGTGAATTATACTAAATAACAGATTCTTGTCATCAAGAGAGTTATTCCAGTTTGGTGCACTTCATTACTCCCTCATTCATTAACAATCTGTGTTTACTGTCAGAAGTTTAGTCGGTATCATCATCTTGTGTTTGGACGTGTTCTTCAGTTTTAAATTGAAGGTAGACTTTTAATAACTTACTTCAAGTTACTTGTAGCATTGGAAAACATTAACAGACAGGATTATAGTAGCATAATTATAGCATAATATTTAAAGTATTTTGTCTCTGTTTTTTGCTGATTCAAAGAGCAAAGGGAAGTGTAATCAAAAAAAATAAAATTAAAGTTGCACATTACAGAACTGCGATTTGTCAAGCAGAAAGATTTCAAAATATAATATTGAAACTCCCATGTTAATTACTGAACAGGCTATTGACAGGTCCAGGAAACAGCTGTAGCACTTAGGTGGTATGTGTAAAAATCACATACTAAGAGCAATTTTACTTTGAAAATGCATAGGTTCATTGGCTTGGGGCATAATTTTCTTGTTGACTGACATCCTCAAAGGTAAGATATCCAATGTTAGGGACTTATTTCATATACAGCATAGTGCTACCTGGTATAAACATGGACTGTGAAGATACCTAGAAGGCATTTACTCTCTTTGCTCTCTTCATCCAGATGGACCTAGTGTGAATGTTCCAATTTCCTATTCACAAAGGACAGTGTTTCTGCAAAGTTGTGGTGGTTGTGTATGGTCCTGTTGCGTTTTGCTGTGTGGATTTCCTACAAATCCTCTTGAACACTAAAAAAAAGTTTACTATACTTTTTAAAAAATTGGAGCTAAATTAAATGGTTGGTAGTTTCCAACTGTGCTCAAGGTTTTTTTCTCTCGAGATAATGGCAGTACACTGGCTATTTACAGCTATAAGGGCCCTTTCTGTCACTCAGTGAGCTTTTAAAACTCTCACCTACTGTCAGAGATTCTGCAATTTCAGTTCTTACCTCATGCTGTTACTATTCAGTCCAGTTCTTACAAGATTTAAAAACTGTATGACCTTAACATCTTTGTCATAATCTTCATAATATACAAATGTTTGCATTTATAAAACAGTTTTACTGTTTAGCATGTTAGTGATTTTTCCCTATTTATCTAAAATAAGTCTCCAATTTAGTTTCCATTAAAGTAAAAAAATTACTGATTTCTGCAATATAAAATGTGACCCTAATTACCTCATTTCTTCTTAAACTGCAGTAAGGCTGCCCTTGGACTCAGTCCTTCCTGGACTGGAAACTTGCAATTTAACTAACCTCTTTTTCAACATCTACTTCCACTTTAAATCATCTTAATTTCCAGTGTAGACAGTAGAGAGATATAGGGATTCATAGCTCACAGCAATGACCTAATTTAGACACTGCTTTAGAAGAATGAATTTCACTTGAGAAGTGTCAGACTCTTGGTTCAGTATCTGTTCACTAGGGGATTCTGTGAGATTAGGTGAGATACAGGTATCAATGTCATAGATCCTCACAATCAATTTAATTGTGTAAATAGCTATCAAGTGTCAGATGGGATGTCTCAAGCTATTCACTTGATCTCCAGTTGCCTGTCCAGAATGGTGCAAATCTACTTTACCTTATAAATGGTTCAACTACTTTGTAACATATCGGGGGTCCTAGACTGTTTTGTTAGGTAACTGACTCAAATTCCTCCTCATTTCTGTGAGAAAAGTGTGTCCTAAAGGGTCAACTTCAGCTCCATGTCAATATATCTAGGTGTCTACATGTAGATGTCTATATGTAAAATAGTCTGACCTGCAGACATGTGCTGGAATTACATTGACACAAAACTACAAAGGCAGAAGGTGGGGATTCAGCTCACCTTCAAGCTATTATTTTTCCTCAAATCAATTGCTTCAGCATACACATGCAATGCAAGCTGAGTTTCCTTAGGGAATTTTGCTTGACATTCAGAAGCCAGTCTGGAAATGCCTGGTCTCTTTCAGATCCAGTGCCCCACCTGTCACCCTAGTGAGGTGTACTCAATGAGTCTATGAAGTCCACATTGTCCTCACTGGAAAATGATGTTGCCAAGAAGTGAAGCTGCTTTTCTGAGAATTCTTTTCCTGGAAGAAAATATCTTAATTGCACTCTAATCTGTGCACTCAACATTAGTTCTGATACCAACTTGTTGTGTCAGATGCCTGAGTCTACACTGTCTCATTTAACTAACTGCCCATTTGCTCTATCTATTCTTGCATTTCATACATTTCTGTTTTTGTTTATATTACTCTGACCAGTGCAGTCAGCACAATGCAGGATGTTTTTAATGTTTTTAGTTTGTTTTCTAGCTGAACTGTATTTCATTCTCCAGGTTGATATGTTTTTTGTTACCCTGAGAAGTGATTTCTCAAGCAGTCGATAATGTCAGAATTTTGTCCATAAGGACCTAGCAGACTCTAATTTACTGCTACCTGATGTTCTTCAAAACAAAGTACCAACCTCAGCAATAATCTTTTCTTTTCTGAGGCACTTTTTCTGTGTCGTGGTTTGGCCCACCTAGCACAGCAGCACCACGACAGTCCCTTGCTCGGTGCTCCCATTCCCCCCCACTCTCGTTAGGATGGTGGAGGGCCCAGCGAAATGGGAGTAAAAAGATAAGCAAGGTTGTTGTGGATTAAAACAAGGACAGGGAAGGCTTACTGACAATTACGGTTCTGGGCAAAACAAACTCCAGTACTCGACTTAGAGATGAAAGTAGGAAAATTTATTCTACAAGGAACAGAACGGAATAAAAGCAAAAGGGAGTAGGATGATGAGAAAATTACAACCAGCACTTTAAGATCTCCCTCCCCCATCCCTCCTTTCTTCCCGGGCCCAGCTCACTGCTCCCGATATCTCTACCTCCTCCCCCCTCAGCGGCTCAGGGGGGCAGGGAATGGGGAATGTGGTCAGTCTCTCACAGATGGGCTCTGCCGCTTCTGTCTTCTCAGAAGAGGATGACTCCTGGCATTCTTCCCCTGCTCCAACACGGGGTTCCTCCCCCGGCACAAAGTCCTTAGCAAACTTCTCTGGCATGGGTTGCTCCCAGCAGCTGCGGCTTCTGCCGATATGGGTTCCCTCTCTCGGGACAGAGTCCTTGGTAAATATCTCTGGCATGCATTCTTCATCACAATTGCAGTTTCTTCTACCGATACGGGGTCCCTCTCTCGGGACACAGTCCTTGGTGAATATCTCAGCTTCTCCAATTCTCTCCACAGAATGCAGGGGAGTCTCTGCTCTGGTACACCTCCTCCTCTCTTTCATCACTGGCCTTGGAGTCCGCATGGCTGTTTCTCTCATTGTTCCTACTCCTTGCACCACCACCAGCCAGAAGAAGAAGAAGGGGCAGAAGAAAAAAGAAGCAGGAAAAAGATGGAGGAAAAGCAACCTCCTCTTCCGGCTTCTTCTTAAAAAGTCCCAGACGTGGGTCTGGCTCAGAGCTGGGGAGAGTTGCAAACAACTTCTTACAGGCGCCATCTTTACAGCCCCTTCCCCCTTACCAGAAAAGGCTGTCATGTCAAACCATGACACTATGTTATGAACATGAGGTGACTGAGATGTAGCATCTCATTCAGTACTTGTTCAGTAGCACCAACAACACAACCTAAATTTTAGCAGTGTCTATGCCCCCCTCCCCTGCAATTTTACATCATTACAGTTTTTTTCTTAGAATTGAAGTATAAACTATGTGAAAGGATGGCCTTAAAAGGGATGGAAAAAAAAAATATGTCAGTACAGCAAGATTCTGCTCTGGTTCTTTTCTTGTACTATTGTAAAACTGGTTTCAAAACAGTATCACCTCATAAAGTCATAAAGTTGGAATCAAGTCTTATAACTCCTTTTAAAAAATGACTGATCATGGATGACCTTACCTGGTATCAGGTCGTTGACTCACAGCTTGCCAGTTGGCAGACATTGCTGTCAAGCAGAGCTTTTCTCAGCTGACTCTGAATCAACATATTGCCTCCATCATACTAAATTGCTTGCAAATCTCCAAACAGACTTGTAGGGGAAGAAAATTTCTAAGGCTTGTTGAAAATCAACAAGGACAACCAACACTAAACAGAAAGCTTTGAATTGATGCACAGTTTGTTTTCTGACTGAAGTTTCTCCAGAACAGTGTGTTCCCCACTGTGCAAATTTATTACTCGCAGCCTTTGGGATTTGTTTGTTTCCTTTGCAGTTTATGCTGCTGGCTCGACTTTGGCTATGCCATCTGTTCTTCTTCTTTCCTATTTCTTAGTGGGTTTTTTATTATTATTATTCTCTGTGTCCTCCATTCCAAGCTACATTAACTGCTGTAAGTCTCAAAGGGTATTTGAGATTTTTTTATCTATACCATGCAACAATGTCAACTGCCAGTGCTGGAGAACCCAAAGTTCCTTCTCACATCCTCCAAAAAGTATGAAACTGCTTTGAAATACAGACTATTTTTAACTTTCTTAAATGTTTCTTCATCCACACTTGGTTCTTACATCTCTATTGCAAAATGTGCATACCTTTCTTTTTTATCCCTCAAGATCCAATTTGCCTGTCTCAATGTCTCAGTGTTGGTTACTTTTGCAAAATAAGGAATTTTGTCATAATTTACTTTTTTTTTTTTTAATCTTTAGTCCCTGAGATCTTCTATATGCAAGAGAATTTGCCGCTTTTATTTCAAAACATATTTCCAAATCATCTATTTGAAGAAATATTGGGAAGATCCTTCCAGAAATATACCCAAAATGAACATGGACTAGAAAACTGGAACACTAAATCAAAAGCTGACATTTCTTACAATTTTTAAAGAAGTCATGTAACTGAATAATTTAAAAAATTATTTCTTTTCCTCTGTTCATTCCTCTGCTTCTGCACTTGAAGGAAAAGAAAAATCTTTCTTGGTTGAGCGTTCTTAAGTGTACACATTGTTGGAAGGCTGGAGTAGGACTGAATTATGCTTTTGAGCCTGAAATGGCATTGCAATATGCATATTCTATATTTAGTCTGAAATAGCTTGCTTTTTAAAGCAAGCCACAGTCATTTTAAACATTTGTGAGTGCATGGAGTGCTGGAACAGTGTTAGCTCAGTCACGTGATTATGTGCATTTACACTCTATTGTTTGGATTCCTGTCTGCGTTTTGTCGCTTATATCCCCCTGTGCACAGCTTTACTTACCTCTATGCAGCAGCTAAGGTGACTTCTGCATCATGGTTTAAGTAAGTGGGAGAACACACAGAGTAATTTTAATATGGACACAGTGAATGGAGGAGCACTTATTTTGTATATAGCTACATAATAATAACTCTATATCACAGCTAACTACTCTGTAATTTTACAGAGTATCATATTTGGTTGTTTTCTTAGTCATAAACTATAATTTTATATTGAAACCCCAGTATTTGGTGAGAGAACATTTAACACAAAAAGCCTGGTGCATTCATTCTTCTACTTCATATAGTGGCACAAATAGCAACTGATAAATTGCAGATTCGCCACGTAGGCAGAAATAGAAGTGTTAAGAAAGGAAGTAACACGGACTTTGTGTTATTTCCAGTGTTTTATATCATCATGTGGATTGCTTTGAATTACTGTTTGATTGGTTTTCTGTTTTAAAGAAGGAGCCTGATGCTCTTGAAATAGCACTTTTTAGATGTTACAAAACATATATGTTGGACAGAGTTCTCTCAGTAGAAGAGGAAGTTGAGTACATTAATACAAGTATTAAAAAATTTGATCAGTTTACCAAAACAAACTAGCTATGCTGACTGTATAATGTAATCTGTGCTACACTGTAAATTATATATTATATATTATATATTCTAACTTTCTAAAATGGCAAAGAGTTGATAAAGCCCTCTGAGGAATTTACCATCCCTCTGCCTATCCATCTGTCCTACCATCTCTGGCTTTGGAGAAACAGATGTCTTTAAACATTTTACAGTAATTCTATGCCAAAAGAATGCGTGCATTATGGAAGCTAGTATAGTCTTGTGCATCCTAAAGGTGATTAATTTTTAAACAGATTTTAAAAAATGCATTCATTTATTCAATAGTATGAACAATAAGCATGAACCAATTAATGTAGATTACTTCCTGTTGTTTCAGTTTTCAAGTAGCTGGTACATCCCAATGGAAAAGCAAAATATGTATCCCGTAGTTTCTGTTAGTGTTACATGTTACTGTGATTGAATCAATGGTTTTCAATTGATTTTAAAAAATTCCAGTTCTCCTCTAGAAAGCTGCCAGGCAGAGAGGGACCTGGAAGTGTTGATTGACAGCAGCTGAATATGGGCCAGCAGTGTGCCCAGGTGGCCAAGAAGACCAATGACATCCTGGCCTGGATCAGGAAGAGTGTTGTCAGCAGGAGCAGGACAGTGATCATTCCCCTCTACTCGGCTTTGGTGAGCCCAGACCTATGTCCAGTTTTGGGTCCCTCTCTACAAGAAGGACATGGAGGTGCTTGAGAGGATACAGAGTAAAGGATTTGGAGCATGTCTCCTATGAGGAATGGTTGAGGGATCTGGGGCTGTTTAGCCTGGAGCAAAGAAGGCTCAGGAGATATCTTATCTACAACCACCTGAAATAAGGTTGTAACAAGGAGTAGGTCAGTCTGTTCTGCCTGGTGAAAAGCAATAGAACAAGAGAAAATGGCCTCAAGTTGTGTGAGGGGAGGTTCAGGCTGGATATGAGGAGAAATTTCTTTCCTGAAAGGGTTGTCAGGCATTGGAACAGGCTCCCCAGGGAGGTGGTGGAGTCACCATCCCTGGAGGTGTTTAAGAGATGGGTGGATGTTACACTTAGGAAAATGGTCTAGTGGTTGATAGGGCTGGGACTGTAGTGGGTCTGGGATGGTAGCGATTTTCCACAGTAGCTCTTGCAGTGCTGTGCTTGTTGTTGATATCAATATTATTACTACTGCTCGCATAACATCAAGGCTGTCCCTCCAGCATTCCTTCCCCCACCTTCACCAACAGCGGTGGGTGGGCACGATCTTGGGAGGGACCATGGCTGGGACAGCTGACCCAGGCTGACCAAGGAGATATTCCATACCATATGACGTCAGCTCAGTAATATAAACTGGGGGAGAGGAGCAGGAGGGGGAGGCAAGATTCATTCTGGGCCTTCCAAAAGCAACCGTCACGCGTACTGAAGCCCTGCTTCTCGGGAGGTGGCCGGACATCGCTGCTGATGGGAAGTAGAGAGTAACAGCTTTATCTGCTTTGCTTTGCTTCTTGCGCGCGCGCGGCTTTGCTATCTTTATATTAAACTGCTTTTATCTTAACCCATGAGACATTTGTCTTATTTTCTCCCCTTCTCTGGCTTGCTGAGGAGGTGGGTGATCAAGTGGCGTGGTGGGTGCCTGACACCTAGCCAGGGTCAAACTACCACAGGGACAAAGGCTGGACTCGACCTTAAAGATCTTTTCCAGCCAAAATTATTCAATGATACAAGGATTCTATGAATTGTACGATTTAACAAGTAACAGAAGATATGAAATAATGAAGAGAGAAGAGTAGAGAATTACTAAGAATATGTTCAGTCACTTGAATGATTTTCATGCTGTTTAAGGGCACAAGTTGGCTGCCCAACTGTAGTCAATTGGGGCTTTTATACAAAGTCAAGGTTACTTCCAATTACAACCTCTATCCACCACTAGAGAATAATATGAATCTCCCATAGAGCCATGTGAGTCCTAAGACACTAGGGTACCTTAAATGCCAATACGCAGCTGTCTTCAGCTTTATGAATGTTGACCTAGATGACTACTGTTTAAACATTTGTACTTGAGCTAGTCACGGAATCACAGAATCTTAATAGTTGGAAGGGGCCTTGAAAGATAATCTAATCCAACCCAACCCCCTGCCAGAGCAGGATTACCTACAGTAAGTCACAGGTGAACTTGTCTAGGTGGGTTTTAAATGTCCCTAGAGAAAGAGACTTCACAACTCATCTGGGCAGCCTGTTCCAGTTACACTTTTTTATTATTTATTAAATAAAAAATTAAAAAAAACCAAATCCTGTAGGGAAAAAAGATAACCAAGGATGTTGTGGACTGAGACAAGGGCAGGAACGGCTCGCTTCCAATTACGGTTCTGGGCAAAGCAGACTCCACTGCTCTACTTAGAGCAAGGAAAGTTTATTCTACTACCTTCAAGAAACAGAAAAAGAACAAAAAGCAAAAAGAGAGTAGGATGATGAGAATAATACAACCAGCACTTCAAGATCTCCCTCTCCCATCCCCCCTTTCTTCCTGGGCCCAGCTCACTGCTCCTGATATCTCTATCTCTACCCCTCTCAATTGCTCAAGGAGGTAAGTAACGGGGAACGTGGTCAGTCTTTCACAGATAGTCTCTGCTGCTTCTCTCTTTTCAGAGGATGAAAATTCCTGGCATTCTTCTCCTGCTCTAATACAGAGTGCCTCTCATGGGACACAGTCCTTAATAAACTTCTCTATTGTGGATTCTTCCAAACAGCTATGGCTTCTGCAAATACAGAGTCCCTCCCACAGGACAGGGCCTCTTCTGGGTATAGTCACTACTTCTGATGTGAGGTCTTTTACAAAGTGCAAGCAAATCTCTGATTCACTACTCCTCTCCATAGACCTAAGGAGAGTCTCTAATCCAGCACACCTTCTCCTGTCTTCCTTCATGACCTTGGGGTCTGCATGGTTCCTTCTCTCTCTCTTCCAACTCCTTGCACCAGCACCAGCCAGAAAAGAAATAAGGACAGAACAAAAAGAAACAGGAAGAACCTTCCTATTCTGGCATCTTCTTAAAAAGTGATCTTGGAGGCACTTGTCTCGGCTCCAGAAGTGGATCTGGCTCAGAGCTGGGGAGAGTTTTGAGCAACTTTGTACAGGAGCCATCTTTACAGACCCTTCCCCATTACCAGAAATGGCTCCTTGTCAAATAATGAAAATCTTTTAATTATAAATGTGCAGTTCCTGGAAATAGGCTTTAAACTAGTGGATTTTAATAGCACAGCAGCACAATTCTGTCTTGCATATTAGAAATTAAAAGACAAATTGCTTGGGCAAACCATGCCCAACTGTAGTGGTTTTGCCTGGGCCAGGCTTTTGGTAGAGGAGGGGCAGAGGGGGGTACAGGAGTGGCTTCTTTAAACAAAGAGCTGCCAGAGGTTTCCCTTATAGCTGATAGGGCTAATGCCAGTCAATTTTAAGATGGATCCACACTTGACTAAGGCCTGAGCAATTAGTGACTGAGGTCACTCCTCTGTGAATAACATATTTGCGAAGGGGAAGAAATTGCTGCTCAGTTGCTGAACTGCAGCAGCAACAGGGAGTGAGAATGTGAAAACATCTTTGTAGACACCAAGGTCAGTGGAGATGAAGAGGAAGGAGGTGCTTAGGCCTGAAAAGAAAGACTCCCCTGTGACCTGTGGTGAAGACCATGGTGAGGCAATTGTGTCCCTGCAGTTCATAGAGGCCACTGGGGAGCAGAGATGCACTTGCAGCCTGTGAAGGAGCCCCCACCGGAGTAAGTGGATGCCTGAAGAAGGCTGTGACTCTGTGGGAAGCTCACTCTAGACCAAGTTCCTGGCAGGACCTGACAGACTCCCAGGAGAGAGGAGCCCATGCCAGAGCAGGTTTGCTGTCAGGACTTGTGATCCTGTGAGGGACTCAGGCTGGAGCTAGAGCAGTTAGTACCTGAAGGACTGTTCTCCTGGTGGGTGACCCACGTTGGGGCAGGGTGTGAGGACCTACTCCTGTGGGAGGCCCCATGCTGTAGCAGTAAATGAGGAGCTGTAGCCCATGGGAAGGACCCACACTGGAGAAGTTCATGAGGGACTGTCTCCTGTGAGGAGGGACCCCACACTGTAACAGTGGGAGCTGTGAGGAGGGCTCTCCCTGAGAAGTCCATCTGTAATGAACTGACTGCAACCCCCATCCTTCATCCCCTGTGCCGCTGGGGGTAGGGAAGGAAGGAGAGTCCTGGAGGATTTATTTCTCATCGCCCTGTTCTGACGATTCATTAATAAATGAAACCTTTTTCTCCCTGAATCTGTTTTGCCCATGACAGTAATTGCTGAGTGATCTCCCTGTCCTTATCTTGACACACATACCACTCATTATATACTTTTCTCTCCCCTGTCCAGTTTAGGAGGGGGAGTGATATTATGAATCGGTGGGCCCCTGGTACCCAGCCAGAGCTAAACCATCGTACTAGTAAAAAAATCAGATTTCTGCAGAACTTTTCCTTCTTATCTCTTTGTTTAGTGAGACCCTTTCTTCGAAGCTGACAATGTAATGGTTCTTATCAATAGCAAACAAATAATATTTTACTTTTGAAGCACTTACTAACTGTACTGACTTTACCTGGGATAGAGCTGAACTTATTCATAGTAGCTGCTAAGGTGCTTTGTTTTGAATTTATGCTGGAGATGGTGTTGATTGCACATGGATATTTTAGTCATTATTGAGCAGTGGTTACATAGCTCCAAAGCCTGTTTTGTTTCTTACTTTCCCACCAGTGAGTAGGCTGAGGGTGCATAGGGAGTCACTTTTACCCTTCCAGTTCTCTTCCTCATCCCACTGAGGGTGAGTGAGTGAGCAGCTGAGTGGGCTGCTTGTTTAAAACAGGCATATTCACAACAGTCACTCCAATTAAGTCTCAAATTTGCAAATGGACATTGGATTCAATTGCTTTGTTAACTTGTTCAGATTAGGAGTATTTATAGAGCAGAATCATGTTTTATGTGATACTGAACACATATAAAGCAAATTAATAACAACACTAATGTGTTCAGATTTGTTCCTTGGCTATTGGACTTAACAGTATAACTAGTTCATATCTATCCTTTGATGATTATTTACTATGCTGTCGAGAAAGTTTCAGTCTGATATTTTCAGTGAGATTCGATTGATGTACTTTGGAGGAGATGGATAGAAAAGTAGTCATTAAATAAAAAAAGAAATATGAACAGGTAGGGAGATTTCATCAAGATTTCTAATGAAATTTCTGGTATAGTCGTGACAATGCCTGGTCAGATTTTCTGCTGCATGTTCTCAGCAGCTTCGATGTAAAGTGCTTTAAGTATCTTTGGGATAATATATCTGGTATCTTCTTTAGCCTAATGTATGCTATTACATGACTTCTCAGTATGTCAGCTGGCTGCTATCCAGTTAGATTGAGTCCTAATGCACCAATTCAGCAATTCATCGAAATTATCCCTTTATTGAAGAGGGCATCAGTAAAATCTATGCTGTTAATTCAGACATTTTTTCCTCAAAAGCTACACTGAACTAAGAAGGATAAAATAATTAGATGTAAATTAATGTTCATATTTATATCTAGTTAATAACAATACTTCAGTTTATGTCTCTAGTTTGATACTGATAACACATCTTTTTAAAAACCTGGTTTTTTAAAAAGTACTGAAAATGTATGCAAATCCCTCATTTTAATCTACCAGATCTTTATTTTTTATTTATCCATATCTTGATTGTCAAATTGGCTGGTACCTTTCCACTTTACCTAACTTTGATGTCCATTCCATTCCAATCTATAAGTATGAAGCACCAGAGCTGTTTGCAAAACATAGAATGACAGGAGTTTTGAAAAGCCCCGTAAAAGTTTCAGTTTGTAACTTACTATAATGGATTGTATCTATAAGACAAGAAAGAACTCTAGGAAATTATAAATCTAAACAACTGTAGATGCATGCCACTTCTTGCATGCAATGAAAAAACTCATGTGATTGTTTTGGGCAGTCTAGTACTTTTTACTGATTTTCAGTAGCTGGATGATGTAAATCAAACAGCTGCTGGGCACGTATAGATCTATTTTGCATTATACAACCAAGAGATGGTTAAGGTCTAACCACAGTCTTTTGTGGTGGGTTGACTAAGGCTAGATGCCAAGTGATCTCCAAAGCTGCTCTGTCAATCATCTCCTCAGCTGCACAGGGAAAAGGAAACAGAATGAAAGGCTTACAGCTCAAGGCAAGGACAGGGAGAGATCACTCATCAGTTACTATCACAGGCAAAGCAGATGTGACTTGTGGAAAATTAGTTTAATTGGTTAATTTAATCAGAATAGAAGGATAATAAAAAAGTAAATCTTAAAACACCTTCTCCCCACTCCTCTCTTCTTCCTAGGTCTCCAATGCCTCCCCTGCAAGTAGCACAGGGATGAGGAATAAGGATCAAGGATTGTCTCCACTGTTCCTTCCTCTCAGGTGGACAACTCTTAACATTCTTCCCCTCCTTCAGTGTGGAATCCCTCCCAAGGAAGATAGTACTCCAAAACATTTTCCATTGTGAGTCCTTCCTATGGAAAACAGTTCTTCACAAACTGCTCCAATGTGGGTGTCTTGCATGAGGTATAGTCCTTCAGAAACAGACTGTTTGAGTTCTCCGTGAGGTCACAAATTCTGACAGCAACCTACTCCATCTTGGACTTGTCTCTCCACAGGTTCACAAGTCAGGGCAGAAGCTATTTCAGCATAGGCTTTACACAGGGCCACAGATTCCTTTGGGCATCCACTCACACCAGTGTTGAGTCTTCCCTGGGCTGCAGGTGGATCTCTGCTCCATCATGGTTCCAAGGCTGCAGAAGATGCAGAAGATACTGCCTCACCATGGGATTTATGCACATACCACAAGACTAAAATGGTTTTAACTCCAAATAATCCCAGAGAAATATGGGATAATGCACCACAGATGTAATATTCTCCTTTCTGATTTTCAGATGTTAACAGGTATTGAAATGTTTTTACCATTAAGTCAGGGGAAAGATAACTTGTCACTTTTGTCCTAAAGAATCATAGACTAGTAGGGTTGTAAGGGACCTGTAGAGATCATCTAGTCCAACCCTCTGCAGAAGCAGGTCCACCTAGATCAGGTTGCATAGGAACATGTTCAGGCAGGTCCTGAAGACCTCCAAGGAAGGAGACTCCACAATCTCTCTTGGCAGCCTTGTGCCAGGGCTCCGTCAACTGAACAGTAAAATAGTTTTTTCTTTTGTTTAAATGGAACTTTTTGTGTCCCAGCTTCATCCTATTACCCCTTGTCCTGTTGCTAGCTATAGTAGNTCCTGGTGTTATGTGACATTGAAGAACGTAGAGGAAATAGTAGGCAATTAAGTGAACATGAGCTCCCTGGACAACACTATAGCTAAACAGGTGAACATGTTTTTGAGATGTACAAGTAAAAAAATATTAAATAAAAGTAAAGTTGTGCTTGTGTACAGCACTTGAGAGAATTTACCAGCATACCCACAAGAATTTTTTGTTTATTGTCTTTAAAAATAATATTGAAATATTAAAAATGTTATACAAAAGAAATTATAAGGGCAATTCCAGATTTGTGAAACTAGCAAAGTATACCCAAGATAAGATTATGAAGTCATTGTCTACAAGCTCATACATGGACAAAACCTATTCTGATAGGAGATAGAGCTGTAGAACGTTAGAATGACCATTGATTGGAAAACACACTCATTCAAAATACAAACAAGAAGCAGATCTTAAAATTACAGATTCATGTAATCATTTAGGTTGGAAGAGACCTCTAGGAGTCAGCTAGTCTAATCTGCTCAAAGCAGTATTAACCTTAAGATTAGACCGCTTTGAACAAGGCCTTGTGCTGTCAAATTTGAAAGTCTCTGAGGACAGACATTTCACATCCTTGTTAAGTAGCCTGTTCCAGTCCTTAACCACTCCTTCTGAGATTTCGTTCTCATGTCCAACTGTGGACCTCCAAGCGGAGTCCATCTCCATCTTCTTTTTTATTTCCTTTAGATATGTAAACAATAGTTTTTAGGTGGATACTTAAAAATATTCTTATTGAAAATGAAACTTGGTTTCTTGACAAGAAAATCCCTCCGTTTTGTGATTGGCTAGGGTTTCCAGCAGTTGTAAGGTTCACAGAAATTGTATTCCTGATACAGGAATTGCTGGCTGAAATTCAGGTTTTTACACTTGATTTATCTAAAGTTTTATTTACTATAAAAATTCCCACCAAACATTAAACACATGATACTTTGAAGTTAATCAATTGCAAAAATAATATGATGTAGTAATTAACAGCACTAAACTGTTTCTGGTTAGCAAGGAAATAAAGTTCTTCCCTGTCCTATTAGTGATGCTTATCATATTTTCCCAAGAGTATTAAGTTTGTAGATTAATTTTAGTGGGTTGAACTCATATTCTTAGCAGTCTTAGTGATGGTATTTTCTGTCTTATTGAAACAAACAATCTGAAGTCAATACTCAGAGCACAAATTTCTCCTCACCTACATTTATATGTCTATAGGATAGATATTTATACCTTTTACAGTCATTTTTTGAGTCACTGAAGAGAAAAAAATAATTTCTAGTGAAAAAATCGATCTAATCATGGAGTTCAGACAAGTTGGATTAATTGTGCCTCAAAGTGCCTACTCCTATCCACTGATCATGGAAGACAGCATAGAAGAATGACTCAAGAACTGATATGGTACACCATAGGCATCTAAAGTTGGTGAAATGAATCCTAAGAAAGATTGTGTAAGAAAATATTTATAAGAAAGCATATGCATAAAGTTTGAATTTCTCAGCTTACAAAACATAGTCTTGATACTACTATGTCCTAAGGAGACCAACAAAGATGAAAGGACTGGAGGGCAGGACTTATGAGGAGTAGCTGAGTATTTTAAGTTTGCTCACCAGAGAGAGAAGACCGAAAGATCACCTCATGGTGGTTTATAACAACAACATGATGAGTGAACAGGGAGGTGCTGTTCTTCCTAGTGGCTGGTGAGAAAACACAAAGGAATGACTTAAAGCTGTTTTAGATGTTGAAATGGGATATTAGGAAAAATTCTGCACCANGAGTTTACCTGTTAGAATTGATTAAATTAAATATTGATTAAAGATTTCATTAGATACGGAGGGGTTCTTTTTGTTTTTGAAACTGTATACTTGATCTGACAATATTCAATGATGGTAAATAGGAGAATTAAGCTAGGGTTTTTTGACAGTGATGGCACTGTGACAAGGTTTTTTTGTATGTGAAGATTAAAACAGTTTGTGGAAAATGTCAAACATTGAGAAGTCTTTTACTTGATACCTGCAGCTGATAACTGCATTGACATAATAAAGTTAAACTACTATCAAGCAATTGTTCCTGTCTTTCTTTAAGTTTCAATGAAAATACTATGCAAGATCAACAAAATTCAGCTATGAAAAATATTTCAGAAAGTAATTACAAATGAAACATCATTGCACAACAAGATGTGTAACCAGCTGCCTCTGAAAAGTTAGTTCTTGGTTTTGATCTCTTCATCAATGATCCAGCTAAACTTGCTGAATATAGATAAAGTGAGTGATAATAGGCTAGAAAGATCAACTTTACTAAAATACATTGCTTAAGAAAATTACTTTTCTCTGGACAGCATATGTTTTAACACCGCCAAATAAAAAGGCACACAACTGGTAACAAAATATGTAGGTCATACTTGCTGGATGGGAAATGGTGTCCTGGTGTTATGTGACATTGAAGAACGTAGAGGAAATAGTAGGCAATTAAGTGAACATGAGCTCCCTGGACAACACTATAGCTAAACAGGTGAACATGTTTTTGAGATGTACAAGTAAAAAAATATTAAATAAAAGTAAAGTTGTGCTTGTGTACAGCACTTGAGAGAATTTACCAGCATACCCACAAGAATTTTTTGTTTATTGTCTTTAAAAATAATATTGAAATATTAAAAATGTTATACAAAAGAAATTATAAGGGCAATTCCAGATTTGTGAAACTAGCAAAGTATACCCAAGATAAGATTATGAAGTCATTGTCTACAAGCTCATACATGGACAAAACCTATTCTGATAGGAGATAGAGCTGTAGAACGTTAGAATGACCATTGATTGGAAAACACACTCATTCAAAATACAAACAAGAAGCAGATCTTAAAATTACAGATTCATGTAATCATTTAGGTTGGAAGAGACCTCTAGGAGTCAGCTAGTCTAATCTGCTCAAAGCAGTATTAACCTTAAGATTAGACCGCTTTGAACAAGGCCTTGTGCTGTCAAATTTGAAAGTCTCTGAGGACAGACATTTCACATCCTTGTTAAGTAGCCTGTTCCAGTCCTTAACCACTCCTTCTGAGATTTCGTTCTCATGTCCAACTGTGGACCTCCAAGCGGAGTCCATCTCCATCTTCTTTTTTATTTCCTTTAGATATGTAAACAATAGTTTTTAGGTGGATACTTAAAAATATCATTATTGAAAATGAAACTTGGTTTCTTGACAAGAAAATCCCTCCGTTTTGTGATTGGCTAGGGTTTCCAGCAGTTGTAAGGTTCACAGAAATTGTATTCCTGATACAGGAATTGCTGGCTGAAATTCAGGTTTTTACACTTGATTTATCTAAAGTTTTATTTACTATAAAAATTCCCACCAAACATTAAACACATGATACTTTGAAGTTAATCAATTGCAAAAATAATATGATGTAGTAATTAACAGCACTAAACTGTTTCTGGTTAGCAAGGAAATAAAGTTCTTCCCTGTCCTATTAGTGATGCTTATCATATTTTCCCAAGAGTATTAAGTTTGTAGATTAATTTTAGTGGGTTGAACTCATATTCTTAGCAGTCTTAGTGATGGTATTTTCTGTCTTATTGAAACAAACAATCTGAAGTCAATACTCAGAGCACAAATTTCTCCTCACCTACATTTATATGTCTATAGGATAGATATTTATACCTTTTACAGTCATTTTTTGAGTCACTGAAGAGAAAAAAATAATTTCTAGTGAAAAAATCGATCTAATCATGGAGTTCAGACAAGTTGGATTAATTGTGCCTCAAAGTGCCTACTCCTATCCACTGATCATGGAAGACAGCATAGAAGAATGACTCAAGAACTGATATGGTACACCATAGGCATCTAAAGTTGGTGAAATGAATCCTAAGAAAGATTGTGTAAGAAAATATTTATAAGAAAGCATATGCATAAAGTTTGAATTTCTCAGCTTACAAAACATAGTCTTGATACTACTATGTCCTAAGGAGACCAACAAAGATGAAAGGACTGGAGGGCAGGACTTATGAGGAGTAGCTGAGTATTTTAAGTTTGCTCACCAGAGAGAGAAGACCGAAAGATCACCTCATGGTGGTTTATAACAACAACATGATGAGTGAACAGGGAGGTGCTGTTCTTCCTAGTGGCTGGTGAGAAAACACAAAGGAATGACTTAAAGCTGTTTTAGATGTTGAAATGGGATATTAGGAAAAATTCTGCACCAAAAAACATGGTAAACCCCCAGGACAAGCTCTCCAGCGATTTTTTCATGGCCCAAAGCCTGCTGCTGTTCAAGAAGCATTTGGACAATGCTCTTAGATATATGACAACTTTTAAATGGAACTCTGTGGAATTACATTTGAGTCTCTTCCAACTCATGATATTCTGCAATTCTATGAATCTTCTTTCATGATCACAATGCTGTGATAGATTCATGTCAGCTGCTATTCTGCATTTATTTCATGGATCATGGTGACATTCTGAATACAGAATCCGCTAATGCGTGAGCAGAAAAATCATACTTCTTCAAGTTTGTGATCATATACCAGTAATTATCTCTGAATATTTCAGAATCTACTGAATGTTAAAATCAACACTTTCATTTATTTGATAAATTTTCTCAAATATTTATTTAGTTTTACTAGGTTTTAATGGAAGATCAACTATTGATTCAAATGTCTACCTCAAGTAGCAGTGCCATTTAGTTCCTAGGATAAACTTAAAACTTGTATGTTTCTATGATTAAAGTCTTCATTGCTCACTTGAAATCTAAAGGAAGTAGTGGATTTTGCTTTTGTTCTTTGTTTTTATTAGTATCTGTTAAGACTTTTCTTGTTTGAAAAGTGTCTGCCACGTAACTATCCATTTCATGGTTTTACAAACTAATATTTACATTTTCAGCCTGTAATTAAATTTTCTTTTCAATTAAATTATATGAGTTACAGATCAATAACTGAGCTGTGTATCTCTTCACAGCATGGAAAAAATAATACAGACTATTAAAAAAAGATAGAGCATATAAAGTTGTTGTTCAATCAACATACAAACTTATGAAAGTAATAAACACATCTAAGGATTCATTTTATGTGATTATTTCAGTGATTTTCAAGGAATATCCATTAAAACTAATACAACAATGGATTATGTGTCATATATATAACTGTGAACATTTCTCAAAATCTAGTAAATGCACTTAAGAACTTAGTAATTATAACAGACAACAGTTTAAAAGAATGATTTTTAATAAAAATTTAGACTTTTGTTTAATTAACCTTTCACTGTTTTCTTTGTACGATGAATAATTATATGCTTACACTATATATAGGTAGTATACAGATGTAATAGCAAAATTGTTAAGATTAATCCCAAATTTCAGGAGGTTGGGGCATTCCTTTTTTTCTGTTGTATCTAGCAACAGGACAAGGGGTAATGGGATGAAATTGGAGGACAAAAAATTCCATTTAACCAAAAAAAAAAATCTATTTTACTGTGAGGGTGACAGAGCACTGGCACAGGCTGTCCAGGGAGAGTGTGGAGTCTCATTCCTTGGAGGTCTTCAAGGTGCATCTGGACCTGATCTAGGTGGACCTCCTTCTGCAGAGAGATTAGACTAGCTGATCTCTAAAGGTCCCTTCCAACCCTACTATTGGTTACTTATATTTTTGTTGCAGTGGCTGCAGTTTATACTTCTGAGATATAGCTCAAATGTTGATTTTTTTCATTTTTTTACTGAAGTATATTAAAAAAGCAGATGACTAAAATGTATATTGGATAGTATTCACATAAGTCCATCATTAGGCATTTAAGCACACATCCTATTGTGGGAAAATGGTTGCATGAGAAAAAGCACGTAGATGTTTTGCAGCTGACCGAGGAGGAATGTGTTAAACATCGCACACAGCTGGTGTAGCTGCTGGGGAGGCAAGGACACACTATCTTTGATTGTTGCAATTATACAATAACAGGTTGTTTTGCAGTGAGAAAGGCATGGGAAAAGCGGGAAGGACTGATCTTTTGTACATGTACCAATTAGGAGCTTAGCTTTTGCACTATGTATGAGCTAATTAACTATAGTATAAGTATTGGATAAGTGCGATCAATAAACGAAGCTCACTGATCACTCGTATTGAGTGCCCGTGTCTTCCCTCCGACGCCCTATATTCCAGACTTTTTTATCTTAAATTCTATCTCATTTTACGTAGTTTATTGTTAAAACAAACAGAAGTGTACTCAGGGCCAGGGAATTATTCTTGCACAAGATTCAGAAACATCTTTTATTAATTTGAGATAACCAAGCCTGTACCAAACACCTAGTTTAACACAGGTAGATGAAGAAGCTAAAAAAAAATTATGAATGTTCTCATAGAAAATATTCTACACCATTGCAACAACATTGCCACAAGGCAAGTGTAGAAAAGATGCAGAAGAAATGCAACTGACTAAATCAGTTGGCACAAAAGACCTAAAACTATAAATAGAAGACTCTTTTGATGTCATGTTTGGTTAAAANCTCTTAGATATATGACAACTTTTAAATGGAACTCTGTGGAATTACATTTGAGTCTCTTCCAACTCATGATATTCTGCAATTCTATGAATCTTCTTTCATGATCACAATGCTGTGATAGATTCATGTCAGCTGCTATTCTGCATTTATTTCATGGATCATGGTGACATTCTGAATACAGAATCCGCTAATGCGTGAGCAGAAAAATCATACTTCTTCAAGTTTGTGATCATATACCAGTAATTATCTCTGAATATTTCAGAATCTACTGAATGTTAAAATCAACACTTTCATTTATTTGATAAATTTTCTCAAATATTTATTTAGTTTTACTAGGTTTTAATGGAAGATCAACTATTGATTCAAATGTCTACCTCAAGTAGCAGTGCCACTTAGTTCCTAGGATAAACTTAAAACTTGTATGTTTCTATGATTAAAGTCTTCATTGCTCACTTGAAATCTAAAGGAAGTAGTGGATTTTGCTTTTGTTCTTTGTTTTTATTAGTATCTGTTAAGACTTTTCTTGTTTGAAAAGTGTCTGCCACGTAACTATCCATTTCATGGTTTTACAAACTAATATTTACATTTTCAGCCTGTAATTAAATTTTCTTTTCAATTAAATTATATGAGTTACAGATCAATAACTGAGCTGTGTATCTCTTCACAGCATGGAAAAAATAATACAGACTATTAAAAAAAGATAGAGCATATAAAGTTGTTGTTCAATCAACATACAAACTTATGAAAGTAATAAACACATCTAAGGATTCATTTTATGTGATTATTTCAGTGATTTTCAAGGAATATCCATTAAAACTAATACAACAATGGATTATGTGTCATATATATAACTGTGAACATTTCTCAAAATCTAGTAAATGCACTTAAGAACTTAGTAATTATAACAGACAACAGTTTAAAAGAATGATTTTTAATAAAAATTTAGACTTTTGTTTAATTAACCTTTCACTGTTTTCTTTGTACGATGAATAATTATATGCTTACACTATATATAGGTAGTATACAGATGTAATAGCAAAATTGTTAAGATTAATCCCAAATTTCAGGAGGTTGGGGCATTCCTTTTTTTCTGTTGTATCTAGCAACAGGACAAGGGGTAATGGGATGAAATTGGAGGACAAAAAATTCCATTTAACCAAAAAAAAAAATCTATTTTACTGTGAGGGTGACAGAGCACTGGCACAGGCTGTCCAGGGAGAGTGTGGAGTCTCATTCCTTGGAGGTCTTCAAGGTGCATCTGGACCTGATCTAGGTGGACCTCCTTCTGCAGAGAGATTAGACTAGCTGATCTCTAAAGGTCCCTTCCAACCCTACTATTGGTTACTTATATTTTTGTTGCAGTGGCTGCAGTTTATACTTCTGAGATATAGCTCAAATGTTGATTTTTTTCATTTTTTTACTGAAGTATATTAAAAAAGCAGATGACTAAAATGTATATTGGATAGTATTCACATAAGTCCATCATTAGGCATTTAAGCACACATCCTATTGTGGGAAAATGGTTGCATGAGAAAAAGCACGTAGATGTTTTGCAGCTGACCGAGGAGGAATGTGTTAAACATCGCACACAGCTGGTGTAGCTGCTGGGGAGGCAAGGACACACTATCTTTGATTGTTGCAATTATACAATAACAGGTTGTTTTGCAGTGAGAAAGGCATGGGAAAAGCGGGAAGGACTGATCTTTTGTACATGTACCAATTAGGAGCTTAGCTTTTGCACTATGTATGAGCTAATTAACTATAGTATAAGTATTGGATAAGTGCGATCAATAAACGAAGCTCACTGATCACTCGTATTGAGTGCCCGTGTCTTCCCTCCGACGCCCTATATTCCAGACTTTTTTATCTTAAATTCTATCTCATTTTACGTAGTTTATTGTTAAAACAAACAGAAGTGTACTCAGGGCCAGGGAATTATTCTTGCACAAGATTCAGAAACATCTTTTATTAATTTGAGATAACCAAGCCTGTACCAAACACCTAGTTTAACACAGGTAGATGAAGAAGCTAAAAAAAAATTATGAATGTTCTCATAGAAAATATTCTACACCATTGCAACAACATTGCCACAAGGCAAGTGTAGAAAAGATGCAGAAGAAATGCAACTGACTAAATCAGTTGGCACAAAAGACCTAAAACTATAAATAGAAGACTCTTTTGATGTCATGTTTGGTTAAAAAAAATAAGATTGTAACTCAAGAGACAAAAAAATGATCTGCTGAGAATCAGGTATAATTAATAGATAATATAGTGATGGAGTATATTACTTCATCCATCACCTCTTAAAAAGGTTAAAAAGACAGTCAGATGTGGGTAGATAAGGCAGAAAACTTTGGAAAAGTACTTCTGAGAGGAGGAAGATTATTAAGATTCTGTTTCTCCACCGAGTCTGGCTTTCTGTCTGTCATTTAAAGATCATCAGTTTAGTGTTATAGTAGGACTGAAAACAGACAGCATGTAGTAATTTTGCACTAATTGAAACTGTATTGAGAGTCCTGTGAATCCCAGTCTGCCCTTGCTCCACTTACGAATTTTTTTGTCTGCTTTCTCATCTTCCTTTCTAAGAAAAAAAAAAAAAAAAGATTATTTAATCATCATTTAATTATATAGACTGTGTTTCACTTAGGAAAAAAACAAGTCCTGGCAAGTCCAAGCAGAGTATCTCAGAGTATGGAACCAAATCCCAAAAGCAAAATCTGTAGCAAGTCAACTTCAATACCCTGAGAACGTCCAAAAACTTATATGACCTTTGTATTTCCTATTGCTTCTCATCTTCTCTTTGAATTTGCCTTTCATTGTCTTGTCAAAGTAGGAAAAGTGACTCAAAATGAAACCACAGTACCATCACTTTCTTACCTGTTACAATGGACTGCTTGACAGAAAAACAAAGTATAACCACAATTCACAACCTGAAACTGGAATTTTGATAGCTTTGATTGATTGCTCTTCTCAACATATTCAGTGCTACCTTTTAATTATTTTCTTTTTGTATGATCTATCTAAAGCATGTTCATTTACTCTGTAATCTTCCAAGATTTTTCATAAATTTGCGGGTGTGTTTTCCATGTCAACTGTGCAATTTATGACCTGTTCAGAAATCTAAACCTTGTTTACTTAAGGCTGCACAACTCCTGATACATGTACTAGGAGTTATCCAGGTTATGTATGAAAATTTGAAAAGGAAAAAGACAATCACAATATGTTAAAATCATAATATTTTATTGTAATTATATTTTATATATATTTATATATGCATATATTTTAAAGATTTGTCATTAAAAGATGTAATCTATCTTATCATGTAGTATTATTAAATAAAAATCAAAACATTATATAACATGTCTTTCTTTCTTCACCTTCTGTTTTTGTAAAGCATGCATTTTTTAGTTACTGCTTCTAATCCATGTGTCCCTTCTGTTCCTTTCTTCACCGAGTGTCTGAACACTGGACTGTGAAAGATCACTCGAAATAGTTTATCTCTGTCTTACTCTACACATCCCTTCTAATAGATTTTTCATCAATTCTAATTTGTTCTTATTTACATGAAACATAGAAAACTTTTGGTAACAACTGTTTGAAAATATATGTCATTATATGTGCCTATGTACAACTCTTGTCTCTATAGTTTGCCTAAAAAGAGTCTTATTTCCCTCAGATTATTCTTCCTCAGTTTATATTCCTGTTTAGATCCTTTCTGAACTTGATTTCATTTTTTTTCCTCAATATTTTGCTGTTGTATGCTGCTTTTCCAGTCTGAAATTTTTAAAACTGAGTCAAATTGGCAGCAATCTGCTTTACCCTTCACTAACTACTACATTTATAAATTCAACACAAGGACAACTTCTCCTCAATTTACTAATTACGCTGCTTTCAATGGTATTTTATTTCTCCTACAGTGACATCATCTTGAAAGGCAGGAGTGCTGTAAGCTTAAAGAAGCTGTGTTTCGTGAAGAGATTCCATTTCATATATAAATTTCCAAGCCCCCTAAAAAACTCAGGTGGATTTGCAATTCATTCAAATCTTTTTTCCACCATTCTCAGTTGGTAATACGTTCTTCAGAGCAATTTATATGTAAATATTTATTTGAAGAAATGGAAGAGTGAGTGAGGTAAACAGGAAAGCTGCACCACATGCATTATAAGATATTTTCTTAAAAGTTCTCTTTCAGCTACAACTGTGTAAAGATGGAGAAACAGCAAAAGCTTTTGTGTAGGACCTGCTGCTCTGTCTATGATTCTTAGAATCATAGACTTATAGAATGGTAGAGGTTGGTAGGGACCATTAGAGATCATCTAGTATTGTTGCATTAGAGAACATTAGAGAAAAAGCCAGAGGCTAGGTAATAATTTTTGTCCAGGTTAGCTGTAGCACGTTTGCATTTTTGTATAGATTTTCAAGCCAAATTTGATTAAAGTGTATGTGGCAGCCACATACTCCCTACAGTCTACATAGTCCCTTGTGTAGTAAGGTTGTGCTTAGTGCATGAGCTAGTTTTGATCTAGCTTACCATTGCTAGACTCATATTTCTGTTTGCAGTAGGCTTATGGCTATTCATTGCCATGGTAAAAGGTAAAACACTGAATTAATTTCTTAAAGTAGTGGGATAAATGGGAAAAAAAATGCTAACGTTTGAGTGTCAGGAGTAATATAGGAAAGAGATGAGAGACGGGTTTTGAAATACATTAATACCTCTCTCAACCAGTCAAATCATGGTCAACTTCGAGAACGACATAAATACATTACGTACAGTATGTACTCAGCTTTGCATTTACTGTTGCTGAATTTGCTCTTTTCCTACCACTGACTAGGATAGTTAACAACTGAAAGTAGCAATTTTTAATGGGAAGGAATGCCAGTAACTCACAGCTTTGAGATAATATTTTCCATTTAAGTATTGCTATGTCTGGATTTTTTTTGTTGGTTTTCTACTTACATGACAAAACATGTAGAATGTAACATAGTGTGTTGACAAAGATAATATAATTTCTGATTAAAAAATGTTACACTTCAAAAGTAAAGTAAAATAAAATGGTCCCAGCCATCAGTCAGCTTCCTGGACTGAAAGAAGTCCTTTGGGTGGGTGTTTTTACCTCTATATCCATAAGTAAAAAAAATATATTTGAAATATAGCATCAAATAGTGAACAAATTAATAAGAGTAAGCTGTTCTGTAGCCTCTGTTACGTGATCCTTAAATCTCCTCTCCAAAGACTTCCACCTGATACCATTCTCTTTCTCACTTAACCATATGAAAACAACTCAGGGATCTTATATCTTGTGCTCAGAAAATCCTTTGTTGCTTTTATTTTTTTGCACTATTTTTTGCAACTTTTTTTTTGTGAATAATTGTATATCTGAAGCATCTTTCTTTTGCAGCTTAAAAATCTATCATTGCATTCATAGTCATGATTTTATATGATTATTTGAGTTACTGTACATTGGAGGGTGAATAATTGCATTTGAGAGACTTAGTCTTTAAAGATTTTTCAAAGGTAGCAAGTACCCTGTAAATTTAATACACTGTTTCAAAACACAAAACTCATCTGAGTACTGAATAAATTTAAAGAAAAAAAAAATCTGAAAGGATGGTTTAGGACTGTTTTGGCTTTAATTTTAAATTCAGAGCCAGATTTCACTGTTGACAAGATAGAGATCTAATGTAGGAATACAAATAAGTCAGGCATATTTTAGGCTTGTTCACGTTAGCTGTCAGAGTTTTGCTTTTTCGTCTGCAAAGAAGGAGGATTGAAATGAACTGGTTCCAAATGTAAGAAACAAGTTTATGCAATTGAAGTGACTCTTTGAATTCTTGAACAAGATATTAAAGAGTAATGTTTCTTCTACTAACTAAAATTCATTATTTTGTGAATTATATTGTGAAATAATTTATGTTCACTTTGTGTTTACACTTCCATGAGGAAACACATATTTCCATATTCTATGGATTATATTTGATTTTATAATTTGAAAGATAAATGCCAAAATGCATCTTGGTGGAGGTTCAGGGCCATGTTGGCCTTGTGTGGTCAGGTTTTGGTAGCAGGTGGGGGACCTAGCTGACAATAACCAAACCACATAGTTACTCACTCCTCCCCACCTCAGCAGAATGGGGAGGAGAATTAGGAGGAAAAGCTAGAGCTTTGTGGGTTGACATAAAGACAATTTAATGTAACAACACAAGGAGAGAACAAGCAGCTATAATGATAGAAAGGAATACAGAAAACGAGCCATTCCCAGTTTCACTGTTCACCACCTGCAGACTGATGCTCAGCCTGACGCTCAGCTACAGAGGTGACTTCTGTGAGAAACTGTTGGAAGCTTCCACCATGTCTGATAGAGCCAACACCAACTGAGTACAAGATGGACCTGATGCTGGCTGAGGCCAAGCTCATTAGTGATAGCTGTAATGCCTCTCGCATTGCATTTTGAAGAAAAGTTGCTGTGCAACAAGAGCAATTGCAGCTGAAAAGAATGAGAACGAGTGACAACTCTGCAGAAGGAGATGAGGAGACGCTTCAAGCCCAGAGATTCCTCTGCAGCCCATGGTGTAGCTGACAGTGAGGCCCTGTCCCTGCAGCCATGGAGGCTAAGGTGGAGTAGAGACCCAACTCCAGCCCACAGAGGACCCCACAACACTGTACAGTGATGCTGGAAGGAGACTGTGACCCTGTGGGAAGTTTATGTTGCATCAAGTTCCTGCCAGGACCTATGAACCTGTGGAGAGTGAAGACCAGTCTGAAGCAGATTTGCTGTCAGGACTTGCGATGCTGTCAGGAACTCACACCATTCCTGAAAGCCTGTATCGCGTGGGGGAGACCCACATTGAAGCAGTTTGTGAAGAACTGTAGTCCATAGGAGCGATCCACATCGGAAAAGTATTTAAAGGACTGTCTCCTGTGGGAATCACCTCAGGCTGCAGAAGGGTAAATATCAAGAGTCCTCCTCCTGAGAGGAAGGAATGACAGACACAATCAGTGATTAACTGATTTCAATCCTGTTCTGCTTATGAGAAAGTAAAAAAATCGGGAATGAAGTTGAGCCCAGGAAGAACGGAGGAGTGGGGAGAAGGTGTTTCTTAAGATTTGGTTTTTCTCTCTTATTTTCTTGATTTGATTTCATTGTTAATAAATTGAATTAATTTTTCCCCAAGTTGAGTCTGTTTTGCCCTTGATGGTAACTGGTAGGTAATCTATCTGTGCCCTTATACCAACCCATAATTCTTTTGTTTGCTCTGCCCTATACAGCTGAGGAAGGGAGTGACAGAGTATCTTGGATAGGCATTTCGCATCCAGCCACGGTCAACCCACCCACTGAAAGTACACCAAACTCATTCAAGATCACTTGTTTCCTTGGATTTTTGTAGAAGGACAACCTTTAAACATTCATCGGGCCTTTGAAGCTGAACTTTGTGAATCTTAAATGGACAAAGTAATTTGAATTCAACAAAAAGAGATAGCTTAGTTGCTCAAACTATCTAGCCCACCTGGCCTTCAACTGCAAGCCTGGAAGGCTGTCATGGTTTAGCAAGGAGTTGCTTTTGCTTAGTAACAGGGGGAGCGGGTTGCAGTGAAGATCTGGTAAAAGTTTTTTAGACTCTCCCCCCCGACTCCTGGGTTCAGACCCACCTCCCGGCTCGGCTGGGCCAATCTGGCGCCTCTGCGATCACTATTTAGGGATGGGAATTTGAGGTGCCTGGCAGGAGGTGTAAGAGTGGTACAAGATG
>WBNH01008318.1:45509-125984 GCA_013401255.1 Urocolius indicus
AGTCCATCTGTCTATCTGTAATGAACTGACTACAACCCCCGTCCCTCATACCCTGTGATACTGGGGAGGGGAAGGAAAAGGAGTCCCGTGAAGTGGAGGGGTGGGGGGAGGTGTTTTAAGATGGTTTTATTTCTCATCTCCCTGCTTTTATTGTTTCTTTAATAAATCAAATCTTTTTCTCCCTACGTTGAGTCTGTTTTGCCCGTGACGTTAATTACCGAGTGATCTCTCCGTCCTTATCTCAACTTACAAGCAGTTTGTTATATTCCTCTCTCTCTCTCCTGTCCAGCATAGGAGGGGAAGTGATATTATGACTGGGTGGATATTGGGCCAAACCACCACAGAAGCAAATGCAAACACACAGACTTGCCATTCTGTTGCTGTATTGTATTGGTGTCACCATCCTGGAGATATTTGAAAGATGTGTAGATGAGGGGCTGAGGGACATTGTTTAGTGATAGGCTTGGCAGTGTGAAGTTAGTGTTTGGACTTGACCTTAAAGGTTTTTTCCAAACAAAATAAGTCTATGATTCTACTATTGGTTTGGCTGTCCCAAAGCTTTACATATTTATTTCCCGAAATCATTGTTTCTGTTCAGTAAATACTCCAAGCACATGAAAACAAATATCACCTTCACTGGATATGAAAACAAATATCACCTTCATTGATCTTGCCTCAGGGTTGCAAGCTTTTTATCATTGACCAGGCTGCTTCTGGCTTAAGGTTAATGAGATGTTCGCCTAAGAGTCTTGCATTAGAACCTTCACAACGCTGTGAAGTAATGGAGGAGATGGATCACTACAAATGAAATATTAAAGGTGTTTTTTTCTTGATTGAATTCATATACAATTATTTTTCAATGCATTATTCATTCAGCATGAGCATATGAAACTTCAGATGACAACATATTATTTTCACTTTTACACAGACAACCCAGGGCACACAAAAGACCTGCTGCTATTTTAAGTTTTCTTTATTGGCAGATGAGTATCATAGCTAAAGAAATGATGACTTACACAATATTATGGATAGTATTAAGCCATTAGCTATTTCTTTTTCATGAGGTGTACACCTACAACTTATATTAGATCTCACCAATGAATTAGCTGGCTAACACATGGATGGAAGACCTCCAAGTAAAGGACACGAGAGTTTAAATCCTGGTCCAGAAAAGAAGCAAGATATCTGCATGAAACTTCAATGAGGTTAAGATCTTTTCTGGCCAGCTTTCTCCAAATCCACTAAAGTCTTTTTAATGAGTTGGAAAATAAGTTCCTAAGGAGATGTATTATTTACAGATGGTGATAGTTTTAGCAAAAGCTGACAAATATTAACAACTCTGATCAAATTCCTTTCTGAGTAGTTCTAAGCTGTCCTCATACATTTAAACTAACCTTTTTTATTCATACTCTCATTTTTTTTCCTTTCTGTCAACAACTGTCTTACAGTGTTGTCATGCATAGTTAGAGTTATGTTCTCTATTGACATTGTGGGTGCAATGACTCTTCCTACCTCTCAGCTGTCTGTCCATTCCTTTTAGTATCTGTGCAAGTGAAGACACAGTTTCTCATCAGCTGATGCAGTAAGAAGATAAATCAGACAAACTTTAGCTTGCAACAATAATCAGTTAATACAAGCTCAAGAAAGACGATTTATAGTAGGAATCTTTTGTGATCTCTGGAATCTCAAGATCAGCTGAATAATATTGCAAGTGATGTGTCTCCCTAGTATGTAACTTTTCAATTTGTTAGCAAAATGCAGCATTTTACAGTATTTTTAAAGAGGTGAGAAAATTAAGCAACTGGTTAGTCCTCTGATGTCGTTAATGAGATCAGTGACATTCAGGCTAGCAGTTCACTGAAGACAATGACTAAGTTTGCAACAAGTCGGTTACCAGCAGAATGATGAGAAGTTTTGTAGGCAAAAAGTTTTAAAGTCAGGGAACTATGAAGGATTTCTATAGGGAGTGAAGCCTGAATGTAGGTGAATTAATGGCACATCCAAGCAAAACCATGTAAGATTCATTCAAAGTAGTAAAATTCAAGTATACTATTGCAAACGTACTTCAGAATACCAGAGCTACCTTACAGCTTTTTGGTCTTGAATTCTACCCTGATATGCATAAGGTTTCATAAGTATTGACATGTTTGTGAAAGAAGCTGTTTTCTAGTGATTCTGACCAGTGCACTGAAAGTCTGTGTTACCAACTCTCCTCCCACCTCTTACCCCATATTCCTCAGTCCCAACTCTTCTCTGCACTACCAGCCTCTCAAACACACTTAAATTATTTTTTAAACCATTCTGGGAGAACAAAACCCCTAGAAATTTGGTATTTGGGTTTTGTTTTGGCTTTGGGTTGTTTTTTGTTTGTTTGGGTTAATGGATTTAGTTTGTTGTTGTTTTGAAATGTTCCAATCTACTGCATGGATTGGAAAAGACAGACTTAATGTAACTATAAGGCGCAACTGAAGAAGTAGATAAATGTCATCTTTTCTGTTACAGACACTAAATACTACTGTAGTTAATGCTTGCTGGAGATGGAAGCTAAATCAAATGTTCATCTCACTGTACAAAAAAATAAATAAAATTATCAGCTATATATCTTCGCTCCGAGCAAAGTAGAACTTTCAAAATAATATTATTTGTTGTTTTATTTACTAGCAGGTCTAAACCAGATCGCATTGGTGATAGTGAACACCTCATAAGCATTCAGCGATGACTAGCTCCAGTATAGCTATGCTTGCATGGGACATGTTCAGATGGATAAGCTGCAAAACAAGAATGGTTAGGCAGACACAATGTTCCAGCCTTCTGGCTTTGCAGCTTCCAGAATACATACTGCAACTCTGCACATCACATACATGTAACAGCAAAACAACAAAAAAGCATTTTCTGTTGAAGTCTGGTGATACTTATGCATTGGCTGAAGCAGAATAAATGAGAAGTGAATGAGAGGAATCTGCAAAGATCAAGAAGTGAAGCAGATGCTAAGTGAATATATCTACCAGCCAAATGTACTAATATAATTTTCCTCTTAATCAAGATATAGAGTAATATCTCTAGGCATTTTATTGTTGAATATTGATTAATTCAATTTGTTTTCAAAATGCAAAATTGTAGAAGTCCATGGTGAAAAGCAATGTTAGCAATTCCTGTGCAGTAGGGGATCTTACAATGTACTAACTATTGAATTTAACCTCAGAAGAATTTGTCAAGTACTAAGCAGAGAAAAGACAATTCATTTGTTTAAGTTCGTGTAGAAACGGAAAGCCAAGAATAGAAATCCGGGAATAGAATTCATGGGGCAGACTCACAGCCCCACCTGAGGTATAAACAGCCTTTACTCTTCAAACCAACCTATTTCTGTAGTTAACATAAACAATTATTGATTTCACCTATGTAGTCTTTGCTGGTAATGAAATATATAATATTTGAAAACTCTATTCAAATTGATGGAGTTATAAAATTAAGAGATAAGTGTGACCATGTATTAGTTTTACGTGGCAAGATTTTGGTAGTCAGGAGGAGAGCTGCAGAATTGGCTTCTGTGAGAAGGCATCAAGAACCTGCCTCATGTTGATATTACGAATTCTAGCCACCTGCAAGTCAGACTGACCACTGCCCAAAGCTGAGCCCATTAGCAATGTTGGTGGCACCACTGTAATAACTTATTTAAGAAAGATTAAAACCACTGGATAACAGCTGTGAGAGAAAAGAATGAGAAAATCATAAGACAACTCTGTAGACAGAAAAGTCAGAGAAAAAGGAGAGGGAGGTGGTGCTCCAGATTCAAGAACAGAGGTCCTTTAACCTCTGGTTGTGTGTGTAGAACAGAATCATAGAATAGACTGTGCTATTTAGAATAGACTATATTTTTTTTCAGTTGGAAGTGGCTTACAATGGTCATATAGTCCAAGTGCCTGACTAATTCAGAGATGACTGAAGTTAAAGCATGTTCCTAAGGACATTATTAAAATACCCCTTAAGCACTGACAGGCTTTTGATATTGACCACCTCTCTAGGTAGCCTATTCCAATGTTTGGCCACTTTCTTGGTAAAGAAATGCTTCCTAATACCCAGTTTAAAACTCTCCTGATGTAGCTTTGAACCAGATGTTCTCCCTGCATAAATGGCACATATCTCTGTCTTCTTCCTGTGAAACCTGACCTCATTTCCAGAGATCATTTATTTTTCCTCCTGAGCTCCATGAGGATCTTCCTCTTCTGACCTTAGTTGCTATGATCAATCTCTGTTTCGTACTCTTGCATACTCTTCAGTCCACTCACTACATCCTGGAGCTCAGCTATCCTGCAGCCTATGGAGAACCTCACAGCAGAGCAAGTGAAACTGAGACCCATGGGCAGCTCACAAGGGAGCAGGTTCCTGCTAGCAGCTTGCAACCTGAGGAGAGGAGTCTATTCAAGAGCAAGTTTTCAGACAGGAGCTGTGGCCCATGAGGAATCCACGCCAGAGTCATACGTTCCTGAAAAATTTCACCACAGTGAGCAAGGGACAGGATAGCAGAAGAGCTGTAAGTTAAGTTTAACCTGGAAAGAAGAAAGGGAGGAAAGAAGGTGTTTTCAGATATGTTGTTATTTCTAACTATCCTACTCTGTTATTAAGTGACAATAAATTAAATAAATTTTCCCAAAGCTGAGTCAGTTTTGCACATAGTAATAACTGGTGAGTGATCCCTCTGACCTTATCTCACCCTACATTTTTTTTTTCATCTTATTTTTCTCCCCAGTTGCCATTGAGAACAAGGATTAGTAGAGCCACTTGATGCGTACTTGGTGGCCCAGCAAAGGTTAACATGCCAAACCCACCACACTATAGTGTCTGCTTCTGTATGAAGGCCTTCAAATATGAAATTCCTCTCCGGATCTTACAGACTGAAAGCAGGTGTTTTCTTTCCTCAATTTAGTTTCCTTGGGGTAAACTGACACATAAAGGAAATGATGTGATCACAAAATGGTGAAAGATGGTAAAAAATACATTCTTGCCCAGCTCTAAACACTGCTGCTTAAGTTCCAGTTCTTTCTTCATCACCCATTAATGTGAGTATTCCTGACTATCACTTTGACAGGTAAATAGTAGCATATCTGTGATTTCAAGTGCAATGTATGATCTTGAAATGACTAGCTTACAAGATTACTACTGATGCTGGTTTGGGATTTTTCTTTGTCCTGATTTCAAGTGGTATACAGTTAATTTTCTTTCTAGTATCTGTTACAGGCCTGTATTTTGGATTTGCACTGAAAAACAGCATTGATAACATAGGAATGTTTTGGTTATTGATGAGAAGTGCTTGTACAGCATCATGACCTTTTCTGCTTTTCACCCTACTCTGCCAGCAACTAGTCCAGAATGCTCAAGAAGCCAGAGAAGAATGTGGCTAGGATAGCTGACCCCAGCTACCCAAAGGCCTAATTCATACTGCAAAACACCACAACCAGTATATAAACTAGGAGGAGTTGTCTAGGAAGGGTGGATCACTGCTCAGGCATAATGCTGTGAGTGGTGGCCAATTGCATTGTAAGTCACTTGTAGGGGTTTTTCCTCATTTAAAAAAAAATCCATCTCTTAATTATTATTTTTCTTTTTTTTTTTTTTCTTTTTATTTTTTCCTGATTCTCCTTCTCATCCCACTCTCTGAGGAGGAGGAGAGCAGAATGTGCAAGTGGTTGCATGGTCTGGGGATAAACCATGATCTTGTCTTCAGGCTTTGATCAAGTTCCCATGTACCACACAGTTACTGACACTTTATGAACATCAGATCTCTACTGATCATGGCAAATCACACACTATTTTTTAATGATGCCCAGACGCAGAAATAGTAGTTCAGTCATATGTCAGGGTTGAAATAACTGATATGGACCAGTGCTGTAATATTTGACTACTTCTTCTCAGAGTAGGAAGAAAAACATTCACCTCAATGTCTAAACTTTCAGAATTTGGATCTAGATATACCATAAAAACAGTGCATAAATAATTTCTAAACAACTTGCAGTAAGTGAAGAAAACTCATTCTATATTTGTCTGTTAAGACTTCCCCTAAAAACATTAACACTATATTAGTCTATAGTGAATTTATCAAACAAGCAAGCAGCCTGAAAAACAAAAAAAAAAAGGTGAAGTAGTTTCTTTCTGTCCTACACTGACATCTGAACTGCTGCTGGAACATCGCAGTTGTTCTCCAGGTTGTGCATAAAGTCTGAATCCAACCCATATTATTAGCTTTAGAGACAAATGTGTAAATATTTCTCATTTATTCAGCTTGGCATTAAATTAGGAAAAAAAAAACCCAACATAGGGAGTATATTATAGAAGCAGATTATTGACGCAATTGCAATGAGCCTAGTGGAAAAGTTGAATTGTCGTACAATATACTGAATGCCAGATTAGAGGTAGCAGAAAATTAATCTAAACTATACTAACACTTTTGCTTGTACCACCTTAAAATTGTTTACACTTACTTCTTTCTTAATGAGGTCAGACTAATGAAAGCTAAGATAAACCTGGAAAATAAAAATAAGAGTATAGTGTTTAATTAGAAATGCTATTCATCGGCACAAGACAAAAAAAGAACAAGAACACAACAGAAAATGGCAAGACAGAGTTGCCAGTAAAATGGATTCAAGAGGTAATCAACAGTTCTGCAGGCAGATGACTTGGTCCATCTGTATTTGAGATCATTAACTCTTCCTTGAATGTCATAGGCACCACAGATTCTACGAAATTTCATTTAAGAAGTCATTAGCATTACTATTATGTCAAATGAAATAATAATTTCTACTTCACAAGAGCACCTCATATTAAGAACTTCATAGAAATGGAACACAGTGTCTCTGCCCTGAGCACCTAAAAACTGCACGCAAACTGCAGACAAGCAGCTTGTATGTTGTAGTAGAGAAATGAGAAATGAGAACCAGTGGATGAGCATACAGACAAATTAAAAGTCTAGGAAAGCTATATGTGAAGGAGTCACAGGAAAACTGCAGGTAATAGGACAGATTATGGTGTAGCAAGTAGAAAGATGGTAACAACTGGAAATTTTAAACCCTTTATGCAGTTATTATTTTACATGCACATAGCCAGACAATAAAGACAAGCAAGGATTCAAAGATAATACTTAAGACATAGTTTGTATAGTGATATTCTCGACAACGTTTAAGAAAAGGAATTACTAGCAATAACTTGCTGTAGTGGTTTTGCCCAGCTAGCACAGCAGCACCACGGCAGTCTCTCGCTCAGTGCCCCCATTCACCCTTACCCTCATTAGGATGGTGGAGGCCCCAGTGAAATGGGCGTAAAAAGATAAGCAAGGTTGTTGTGGATTAAGACAAGGGCAGGGAGGGCTCGCTGCCAGTTACAGTTCTAGGTAAAACAAATTCCCGTACTCAAAGAGGGAAGTAGGAAAGTTTATTCTACAAGAAACAGAATGGAATAAAAGCAAAAGGGGAATAAGATGATGTGAAAATTACAACTAGCCCTTTCAGATCTCCCTCCCCCATCCCTCCTTTCTTCCCGGGCCCAGCTCACTGCTCTCAGTATCTCTACCTCCTCCCCCCACAACAGCTCAGGGGGGCAAAGAATGGGGAATGTGGTCAGTCTCTCACAGATGGGCTCTGCTGCTTCTGTCTTCTCAGATGAGGGTGACCCCTGGCATTCTTCCCCTGCTCCAACACGGGATTCCTCATCCGGAACATAGTCCTTAATAAACTTCTCTGGTGTGGGTTGTTCCCAGCAGCTGCGGCTTCTGCCAATATGGGGTTCCTCTCTCGGGACAGAGTCCTTGGTGAATATGTCTGGCATGGATTCTTCACCGTGGTTGCAGTTTCTGCAGTTATAGGGGACAAGGGAATCTTCTGGGCATAAGTTTGATGAGCTACTTTGCCGTGGATTCCTTCCCACAGTTACAGCTGTGGATCTTGAACTCCTCTCTTCGCACTGGCTCCTAGGTCCTGCCAATAACTTGCGCCAGGGTGAGCTTCTCATGGAGTCACAACTTCTTTCAGGCATCCATCCACTCCAGTGTGGGCTCCTCCATGGGCTGCAAGTGGATCGCTGCTCCCTGGTGGCCTCCATGGACTGCAGGGGCACAGCTGTCTCACTATGGGTTGTACCACAGGTCACTGGAGAGTCTCTCTTTCACGGCCTAAGTACTCTCTTCCTCCTCTTTCTCACAGAATCACAGACTATTGTCCATTATAAATCCCTATAGTTTTTGATGCTGTAGAAGCGTATCTGAAAGTATAATTACCAGTGAAAGCAAATTCCTCTACTGCTCAGCAACTGCAATGAAATTACCAAAACAGTGGAGTAAAATAGATTTCTTGAATAGTACAGTCAACTTTAGGTAGAAACATGTAAATACCTCCATGTGGACTAACTGCATAGTCCATGGAAGTCAAGTTAATTCCAACAGTGGAGTTTAGAAAGTGATTTTAAGTCTCTAAAAGAGAAAGATAATTTTTGCTCTGTTCATGACCTCCTAAACACCAGTGTCCAGTGCTACTTTGCTTGTACTATGATATTCAAAACTTCTTGTTGGTGAATTTAACTTAAGAGTCATCTAAGGCTATACCTTTCCGGATAAAGATAAAAAAATATCAGTGCATTCTATTAATTGTTGAGTTTTCTAAACTCTAGTGAGTATGTTGGTTAGGGGCCAGAATTCAAATGCTTATTTCAAATACCCAAAGGAACTTGATCTCCATGTAACATTTCAGAAGATAAAGGTCTTAAGCAGGTCCATTATCCTATTCTGGGTCTACATACTAGTTCTATGTGTTTTGTATATTTCGGGAAAATTAAATACTTATGCCTTTAAATTCTGTCTTTGTTGTCTATTATCTATGGTGGCAGCTTATGGACCTCAGCCACAATAAAGCTCTTTTTAATGAACAGTAAATCTAAATATCTTAATCTTGAATGGAATATCCATTCAATTTCTATCTGCTAATCTCAGCCTGAATCCCACTTGGCATTTCCTAGAACTGAAGTCATACTACTGGTATGTAAAGTGGAAACATCTTTCACAATTTTTCTGTATTATCAACTGGTATATATTGTCTTTGTCTTAATGACCTGAACAAGATTATATTTCTCAACTGTAAAACTGCAAATAATTAGATTTTAAACTTTAGTTCACTCTCTCTTTTTTTTTTTCTGAACAACTTTCAGGGCTTCATTTTCTGTGCCTATTCTACACACCTTGTGAAAAACAAGAACACTTTTTAAAAGCCATTTGTCACTCTAAATTATTTTTTGGGGAGTCTTTCTGCATGGTGAATATCTCTCTGCCTTCTAAATGGAATTCTCAAAGCTGCTTCCTTAGCTTCACTACTCTCTGATTTTGCTTTTTACCTTACTGTCACTGCTTCATGTCTGCCTCCAAAAATAATTTGCTACAGACTCACGTGTCTCTTTGAACTCCCACTATCTGTTCGTTCAGTTAGCTGCTATTCCATAGTAAACATGTCTTTCCAGCCATTCTAGAAGTAATAATGTCTATGTTTTATGTATTTATGCATTGATTATTAGAAGGTTATCTTAGAGACTCTGGCACAGCTTTGCAACAAAATAAATAGGAAAATCTGACCATAAAGATCTGATTTCAAAAATTATCTCTGAAATAACGTTAGAGACTTTTCTTAGACTCTTGGTTCCAAAAACTCTAATTCAGCCTTTATCTAACCGTGCAAAGGTGGGCAACAAGCTTTTCTATAGTAAGAACAGAAATAAAGCCAGGAGAATGGAGCTGAGTGCTTTGGGAAGGTAGCCATTATCCTGCACATTTACAGTCAAGTCATTTCGTTAAAATTTGCTCCTTACTCGTGGTGTTCTAACTCAACAGGGAAATACTTTGGAGTTTATTAGACTCCTGTTTCTCCTGAGAGACACAGGATATCACAGGACTTGTCTATTTAATGCAGTACCAACATTTCCTCTTGGGAGAAGATACCATTTTCAGTATCTCAAGTGTGCAGCATTTGAAATCAGTTCTGATTAGAGTTTTCCTTATTTCATCCAGGTTCAATTAGTGGAGGATATTGAAGCTGTGAATTACTTGTCATCCAAAGGTTCTTGGTATGTTTACAAAAGCAAATGGACTATATTATAAAAGCATTGTATACGAAAATGGAGCTATTTATTAATATTTTTTACAACACCCTAGTGCAAACATTAGCAAGGAAATAAACCCTACATTTATTTCTCCTTCAAGTACATGCTTGATTTCCAGCCCATCAACACTATCACCCATTAAAAAGTTCAAAATGCCACAAGAATACAGAATATTTTCACTGTAGCTTCAGGAGTATTTCACTACAGCAAATATAGGTTGAGCTTATTGAAGAAGTGAATTTTTAAGGTGTCTAGTGATTGGATTTTTTTTTTACCAGATGGTCTGTTTAACTGTCTGACTCTCTATGTAATATCTAACTCTCCATGAAAGAAATAAAATTATGTCATGATTTCAAAGATATCTGAAACGGATGGTAATTTAAGGCTAGATTTTTGCCTATAGGCAAGTTGCAGGGGAATAAGGCTACTTTTGCCCAGCTACATGAGTTTCTACTTGAATATTGTCTAGCCAATATTTGTCATCAGATAGGGCAGGGAAAAAAAGTAATAAACTGGTAGAATAATTTGGCAGGAAGAAAATGAGCACTCAGGAGAGGGTATGTGCTTTGATTTTTCTGTCTAACTTCCCATCTCAATAGAGTAAAATAGACTATTTTTGATTCCTTTGAGCTATTAATGGGACATGATCGCCATTCCTTTAAATTACATATTTGACACTGACTACTGTATTTGTTAATATATTCTATAATCAATGTCACTTATATTCAGTAATAAATAAAAACCAAATTACTACCCACAGTAATTCTCAGCATCTAGTTATGTGCATGTGAAGTACAGAGTGATTCGCTTTTGCCTCTGTAGCAAAAGATGCAAGACACCTTATTACTGACTGTGAGGTGAAAAATCATGCATTGGTATTTGCCACAATACAGCTGGAACACCATATATGCACATATTTCATTTTAATATTTGGGGGGCAAGGGGCACAGCTGTAATGTTAATCTACTCTTCTCTGCTTCAAGAAGGAGTTATAAGCCAGCAGACTTTTCTTAAGCGTTTAGATAGCTAAACGTGTAAATTAATACCTACTGATATTTCAAAAGCATGAAGAATGCTAAATGTCATTGATTCTTCTGGGGCATTGACACTTAGACTCCTCAAAATTATAGTAGGATTCTACCTGCATCTTTAAGCATTTGAATGTCTTCAAAAGTCAAGCCTAAGGTCTCTAAAATTACTTTGCATTATTGGTTAATGCTGTATTGCAGTGTGAAAAATCCAAATGCATAAAATTTTTTGATGCCATGGATATTTTTCCTTTGCATTTATCCATCGCTGATTATACTGAAGGATAAAAATGTGCAACAAGGTATCTTTAGCAGGAAAAATTCATTCTCCAGGAGTATTCTGTATGCTAATTACATCCACAGTGTTTAATTAGTTGCGGTATATTTATGATAAATTATTTTTTGCTAATGTAACTTTATAAATGAAATAATTTGATTACTGTTAATGTGATTTTTTTAAACATTCACATTTTCAAGTAAAGGAAGAAAGATATTGTAACAACCTAGTAGTTAACTATAGTAGTGACTGATTTTCAGAAAGTTATTGTTACTATGAAACACATCCTGTGATTTATAGTATCAATAATATAGGGATGTTTAAGTTGGAAGATGAAAGACGGTTGTGTATTTACGTTTGAAAATCAATTGCTCCCCAGTGACGAATGAAGATTCTCATCAGTGAGAGTGGGGAAATCAGACAGGAAAGTCATAATAATTGGAGTTTGCTAGCCCATCCAATGACTCTAAGCCTGTAGACAATGTGGAACTTAGGTTTCTTTTAGTCTTTTTTCTCTTATTAGATCTAAAAGAAGATGAAAGACTAAGCATTAGGTCCAAAGAATTACCAATTAACTCTTTCTTGATTCATGTGGTATGTGCACACATAATAAGCTGCTGAAAAATTGTGTCTTAAAATTCTACAAGAGCACATAAAACATATTAAAATACTTTTCCACATCTGATTTGAAACTTTACTAGAAATAAATACCAGACTTACAAACACGTTTCCTGTACTTTAATGGTAATACATTATTTTAGTTTAAAGCTTCTTTTGGAGGGGGAATAGCAGATATTAAAAATTGTGTTACAACAAATTTGAGAAGCAATATATAACCATCAAAGAAGTCATTCCCTAAAACAGTCTTCAAGTTACATGTATTCTTTTAAATTACCATAAGCCTAAAAAGAGTGATTGGGGGAGTGTCAATATTTCACATATCTTTTAATAAGAAAAAGAACTCGTTTTGTTGTGTGCTTCTATGTGATCTCTACAGTGATTAAGTAAATGTTTAAAGATAGCAAAGGCATATGGTTCAGAACATTTTCAATTTTTTAGTCTTAATAAATTCACTGACTTGCTCTCTGTTTAGGGTAAAGGTGAAGTCTTACGTTACTTAACTGTCATAATGACAGACAGGAGGTTCAACTTTTGCTGCATCCATGAATCCTTCTGGTCATTTAAATTAATATTTGTGCTGTTGTAACACAACATGGAAATGTTATGTAATATGAATACTTGTGGATGCCGTGACGGATTGTCATTATGAATATTATTTTCCTACTGTCTGCACAATCGTGTGTTGTAATATTAAATCTTGTGCGTGTTTTGCTATAAATTTAAAAAGAAATTTAGAAAAAGATATTTAAGCATTCTTTTTTCACTCTAATACTTATTAGCAAAAATATTTTTCTACAAAATAAATAAACATGATGCAAAAAATTGAATCCCAGTTGTGTGAAACAAGACAAAACAGAAAGAAGTTCTTTAAAACTGTAATTAACTGTAAAGGAGTTTATAAAAATGATTATTATTTTGAGTTTTGAAGCAGCAAGTTATTCTGCAGAGACATCTGCCTTTCTCTTGAGCCTTCACTGATTTTTAAATTAACTTCTGCTTTTCTGAAAAATGTACAGGACTGCTTCTTTTTTTTGAACTACAGATGCAAACTCCATCATTTTGACTGTTGAGTTACTCCATTTTTAACTACTCATATGGTCTTTAGTACAGAATGTCAGAGAGAGCATATCTGAAGCTATTTACTTTTTCTCTTTCCTCTTAAGGTCTTCCCAGCTTTCTGATAAGTTATCCTATATACAGTGTCGATAGCTGGTAATAGAAGACAATGTGCAGCAGCTGTTCTTGTCATCTGTTCTATTACAAAATCACTGTATTTTGTTTGAGCGAGAATTCATTTTCTTTTCCTGAAGTTTGATTTGGAGACATAGGTCCCATCATGCTTTTCTAACATTACTAGAGATATTAGGAAGTGCATAAGAAAATCTGTTATATATAATTTACTTGACATGAAGCAACTGATGCCTCTTACTTTGAGCCAAACTGATTATCAATCTGTCCACATATCTACATGTAACACTTGCAGTTACATGCTTCATTCTGAAGCTGTAATGTTTCCAGCTGAGGTCTTCACACACAGTATATGTTAGTCAGGAAAACAGGACCTTTAATAATCAAAGACTACTGCAAAATGTGATGACTGTTGATAACAAGAGAGTGCAAATGAAACTGGTTTTTAAATGTGTGTAAAAGAGCTCAGGGTTTTTCATGACTGTGTAATTACCCTAACTATTAGCACAATAGCTAATATTTAGTACTTTAACTATTAGCAGCAATGTTCTTGCATATTTATTTCTATGGATCAAAGCTGTCTGCCACTCCTAGTTGTGTGCTTGCTACCCTCTCAAAGCTATTTGTAGAGTAAAATTGTACAGGACAATTTTACTGAACTCAGGCCATTCATTTATGAAATGCAAACAAATTCTATAAAAGAGTAGTTTATATGCTTATCACCTCTGCTTCAGGGACTAATTAATGTGAATCCTGTGTCATGTATTTGCAGAATAAAGTGTGATTATAAAACGGTATGTTACTATGCAATAGTAATAGTAATGATATAGACCACTTTTTTCTTTATTTTTTTCCCTGACACCCATGTGAAGCCATCTGTTCTTCTGCTGCAACATAATATTGTTTAAAAATTGTTCCCTCTGCCACCTACATCCTGGTTTCTCTTCCAGCTCATTTTAATCACCTTCAGGTACTGGTCCAGAGTACTTGGTTGTTCAGTATTTCATTGACTTTTACTTCTAAATTCTTCCCCTACATACTTTTAATACTAATTAAATTGTTAATAAACCCTTTTTAAGAATAACTGAGAAGAAGTGGAAGAAAAAAAATGATAGCTTTATTGGGTATTTAGTACATGACAGAATACTTTATACCTAAAAAAAATAAATTAACATTCCTCAGTAGAAAGAAGAAATTAAGACTGTTTTCAGGGCAACAGTTCTTTCTGGGCTCTCTGGGCTTTCTAAAACGTGAATCACATTTGTAGTGAGTTGAAACCTTTTGTATAAAAATGTTTTAACATTAAATTTTCGTTTCAGCTTAGAACAACTGTGCGCTGCTGCACGATCACTAGACCGACACCTCAAAGAGTAAATCTGTTGTATATAATATTACAAAAGATGCAGTGGAACGTCTGGTGGAGGAAGGTAGTGATTATTTTAATTTAATTAATGTTTCCAACCTCAATATGGATAAGTATTTCTGATGATATGTAAAAATGTACAGAACTGTTTGATTTCCTATCATAGAATTACAGAATGTTAGGGGTTGGTAGGAATCTTTAGAGATTGTCTAGTCAAATCTCACTGCAGAAGCAAGTCCACGTAGATTAGGTCACGTGGGAATGCATCCAGGCAGGTTTTGAAGACCTCCAGAGAAGGAGACTCCACATCCTCTCTGGGCAGCCTGTGCCAGGGCTCTCTCACCTGAACAGGAAAATATTTTTTTCTTATATTTAAATGGAACTTTTTAAAGTGTTCCAGCTTCTTCCCATCACTCCTTGTCCTGTCACTAGATACAACAGAAAAAAGGGATGTCCCAACCTCCTGATATCCACCATTTTGATATTTGTAAATATTGAGATTCTCCCTCAGTCTTTCCTCATAAGGAAGATGTTCCAGTCCCCTGATCATCTTGGTGGCCCTGCACTGGACTGTCTCCAGAAGTTCTCTGTCTCTCTTGAGCTGAGGAGCCCAGAACTGGACACAGGACTCCAGATGAGGCCTCATCAGGGCAGAGGAGAGGGGAAGGAGAACCTCCCTTGACCTGCTGGCTACACTCTTTTTGATGCATCCCAGTTTACTATCAACCAGCACTTCCCTGATCTCTCTCTGCAGAGCTGTTCTCCAGCAAGTCAATCCACAGCCTGTCCTGTTACATGGAGTTGTTCCCTCCCAGATGCAGGACTCTGCCCTTGTCCTTGTTGAACCTCATGAGATTCCTCTCTGCCCAACTCTCAAGCCGGTCGAGATCCTGCTGAATGGCAGCACAGCCTTCTGGGAAATTAACCAGTCTTCCCAGTTTGGTGTCATCAGCCAATTTGTTGAGGGTACACTCTGTCTCTTCATCCAGGTCATAGATGAAGATGTTGAACAAGACTGGCCCCAGAACCGATCCCTGAGGAACTCCACTGAACACAGGCATCCAACTCGATACCGTGCCAAGAATCACCATCCTTTCAGTTCTGTCACTGCTTCAATCTAACAAGAATCTATTACAGGTTATGATAATGTACAAATTAACTATAAGGTCTGACTTTAAGACCTTAAGACATCACTGCAGATTTATACTTCTTCAAGTTCTGAAATTCTGAAATTCTGAAATCCATTTTTTACATCCTTTATTTTTTGATGTTAAAAAGGTGTGAGAGTTTAGATAGTAAAACTCATATTAGATTGATTGCACAGGAAACATAAAATGGGAAAAATGTTAAGAGTCACATTGTGATTTGGAGAAATAAATAATTTATAATTAATGTTTCTTTTCAAAGCAACCAAGGAGAGGAACCAAATTTTCTTGTAGCACAACACAAACAGAATTATGGAAATTTTTCTTAGGGACACCTAATCAGCATAAGCTTTGGCAACAGGTTCTGTTTAAAAAATACCAGAAAGACAGTATCGTTGTACAATAAAAATATATTACTTTCCTGAGTTATGAAAATCAGAATATAATCCAAACTTTCAGGGTGAGGAGCATAGACCTAGGAGCTGCATTAAGATCATGCCATTGTCTTGTGTCCCACTCAAGCCATATATGTGCATCTGTGTTAATTACCCTACAAAAGAGTGGACACATAATGGAGACTGGTTGTTCTGTGAATACTTCAGTTGAAAAGTTCTGAGCTTTCTGAGTCCTAATTAAAAATTCTTTGCAATGCTGTACTTTTTCTAGTCTGTTTCTGTGACATTTTTGGCTCTTTTATTCCTCCATCTTTCATTACCTGCTTCATACTGAGAGTACAAAATAATTAATCCTTTCAGCAATCCAGAAAGTTAAGGGTGAACTGTGCCTTCAGACTCATACAGTATGGCTTGTCTTTGACAGAACAGGTTAATTCCTTCTTGCTTTAAAAGAAATGGACGATGAACCTTTCAATCCCAGATCATTTCAATTATCTTCAACAATTACAGCAGAAGTTGACACTAAACTGAATTTCATTCAGCTGCAACCAATTTATTTAAAACAGCAGAACATATGAATAAACTTATGTTTTCCCTTTCTAATAATCTAAGATGTCTCTCTGCAACATAATACATTGTTCAAATTCATGAGTTCGATTTTGCAAAAGAAATTGTATAGTCTTTTTGCACCTAAGCAGAGCTGGAATCTGACTAGGAAAAGCATCTAATATGATCATATGTAACAGTTAATTTTAGGTTAAACAGATATTTAAATTTCACTAAATATTCCTTCCTTCTAAATTATTGCATCGAATTCCTAGGCTACTAAAGATAAGCAGATGCAACTTTTAAAAGCATCTAGGACTCTGAAGATTTAAGAGCAAACAATGGTAATTTCTGAACTATAATTTTGGCTTTTTTGTTACTACTAATTTCATGTTGGTCTATTCCTACTACATCAAAGAAAAGTTATCTATATAAAAAAATCTTGTATTTACAGACTATGCTGCTCTTCACAGGCAAAAATAGTAATTCTTTCAAATGCTATGAATGTATTAAATTTTACACTGTGAAAATGATAAATAATTACAAAATATACAAAATAGTCTAATTTAAATGAGGTGCTCTATATCTCAGATATTTTTTGCACTGCTCATTTTTAAAAGTAGTACTGACATTTTGATGTACTGAAGAAAAGAGTTAAAAGTTATATTTAGTACTTTTGGAAATATGAGATGTATCTTTTAAAGATTCAGAATGAATGTGTTGATGTGTACCTTAATCAATTTTTTTATCAAAGTATATAAATTGAATTTGTCAGGAAAAAAGATAAATGTAGATAAATAAGTGATTCAAATTTTCCTCTTTGCTTTCGTTCAGTTCCTTTTCTAAATTGTAAGGATACATTTAAAAGATTTTTTTTAAGTTTTTTTGTTAAAAAGAAATAGAAAGTTAAAGTAGAAAACATGAAAATACTTTGTATAAAATTTGCTTATGACATTCCAGGGAAAATCCCGTTGAATATTGAAATGGAACTGTAAATTTAAAGCTTACAATAAACTGAAAATCTTTATGGGAACTAAGGAAATTATGTCTAATGATTAGAGAAAATATTTTTAAGCAAAAGATGTATTGTGTTACATTGGATAACTGCAAAGTTTCCTAGGAAAAGGTTGACCAAAAATTGGTTTTAAGAACACACTATTATTCCCTTGTTATTACTTCTTTCAAGGTTATCTGCTCATAAGAAATAATTATCATATCATTATCCTTGTACTATAAAACTAATTTTCTATTTCAACACTGATGTGAACATATTTGATTGATTGAAAGGGCTGGAGGAAATCCATGCATAATTTTCTTTAATGGTTTGAGTCTAGGGTGAGTCTACCTTTAATAAAAAATTATAAAGGCTGAAATGAAGGCACACAGAAGACTTAAAATTTTCAGTGCTGATCCATGCTGTAACTAACACCATATGATCAGTGGAAGAGATCAGTTATCATGTAATCTAAATATTTTCTTATATTTCAACTATGTCAATATAGGTACAAAAGAAAAAAATGGTTTTGTTGTATGCCCTTTAATCCCATCCTGCTTCCTCTTTCCCCCACACATTGTATAAACTTGCAAACATCAACTCTTTCACAAATTGTTTGCTTGTGTTATAGTGATAAATTATAGACTCAGAAAAACTTGATTTGACAGGAGCCTGTTATGAGCATCAGTAGGAACCTTAGTCTTTTTTAGAAAATCCCAATGAAATGAATGTAGTAAAGGTGTACTTATGGAGAGTTTTACTATTGTGATCACTACCACAACTCAGAGCTATTTGGTGCCTGCCTCCCTGGAATAACTCACAGTAAATGATTGGGTTCTTTACAGAGTGAGAGGGGAGAATTAGGTACTTGAGAAAGAGGTTTTAAAAAAAAAAAAGTTACACAAGAATCACGTGAAAATGTTAACAAGTTTTTCATATATCCTACAAAAAAAAAAAAAAAGAGGTATGCATTTCCACACTTGTCTCTGAGAAATGTGCATGTATTTTCTGCAGTGACTTTCCCATACTCAGATGCAGTCACTAGGTTAGACAATTAACCACAGATTCATCCAAGTGAAAGTGATGACTAATGAACTAAATTGTTGATTTGTGTTTGTCAGCTCTCTTTAGTCAATCTTTAGGAATTCCTTATCAGTGGTTAGTTTTGGTAGGAGGGCTCAATGTGTCCAAATTAGGTCTAAACCTTTAAGATACTGTTCATAAAGGTAAAAGAACATTTTTGTCACTTTGTCACCAACAAAGGAATCTTGAGTCAAACTAGAAATTAGTGTAGAAAGAGGAAACAATGTTAAAAGAAATGGGAGGCATAAAAAGAATGCCTTTTCAAGATTCGTGGTTTCATGTTTTTCTTTTGTGACTAGAGCTGTCAATGTGTCGTGTTTTAATCCCAGCCAACAACTAAACCCCACAGAGCTGCTCACTCACTCCCCTCCCAGTGAGATGGAGGAGAGAATCAGAGGAGTAAAAGTGCAAAACTTGTGGGTTAGGTAAAGCAAAGCTATTTATGGAAGCAAAGCAAAACAAGGAATTCGTTCCCCACCTTCCATGGGCAGGGAGATGTTCAGCCATCCCCAGGAGAGCAGGGCTCCAGCATGCGTAACTGTGATTTGGGAAGACAAATGTCAGCTGGTGTCAGCTATCACAGCTGTGTCTTCTTCCAACTCCTTGTACTCCCATAGCCTGCTCGCTGGTGGGGTGAGAAGCAGAAAAGATCTTGGACTCTGGGAGTGCACTACTCAGCAATAACCAAAACATTTCCATAGTTACCAACATTGTTTTCAGCACAAACCCAAACCATAGCCCCATACTAACTACTGTGAAGAAAATTAGTTCTACTCTAGCCAAAACCAGCACATCAGGCTAACAAAATATTGAGTACTTGTGGGACTTAATTGTAAATCCAATGCAACAAGACAAAACATAAACTTAGGTACTTATTTCATTATACAGTGACTGAATAAGATTTGGAAGACAAACATTTAGGCACTGAACTAATGTTGGAAAAATAGCTGAACTACAATTCGTTCAATGTTGCATCAAATACTTCAAAAGCACAGGGAATATAACATCTGTAGCTAAGCCTTCTCAAGAACTTTACACCACCTTCTTCTGCTCACTGTTGACTTGTTAATCGTGTGAGCTAGAAGCTCTGATCAGGAGCAACTTGATGCCACCTTTTTTCTCTCTCATATGTCTCCTCACTCCTTTACATTTGCACAGATAATTATAGAGCCATGTGAATAACTATTACTCAGTTAATTGTTTAAAGTTAACTCAAACATTTAAAATGGCATATTTTTTCAGTTTAAAAACATAAATAAAATGAATGTAGGTTGATCACACAGACACACAGACACACACATACACACATACACAATTTAATTCAAGAATATTTCAAGAGGGAATTATCAAAATACAATTCGGAAAAAAATTGCTCATTATGCAAATTCATTTCAAATTTTTCAAATTAATCATTTTGTAATTTTTAAACAGTCTCTCTTTTTTGATTAATTTAAGTAATTTCAGTTGACCTGAGACTGTATTGTTCAGCAAATAAGCCACTCTCAAGAAAGATTTTGCACAGCTCTCTAACAGCTGCACCCTCTTGAAGTTTCAAACAACTCCCTATTTTCTGTCATTGTGAAAAAGGAGGAAATGAGAGGAAAAGATGATGGATTCATCATAATTTTTTGTGTATAATTGATCATTGTCAAAAATAACCTCTTGCCTGAAAAAGCAATGAGGTTAATCAAGTGTCTGCTGAAATCTCTGTTCTTTCACTCATGACTTCTTTTCTCACTCACATTGCTGCTGCCCTCATCACCACTTGTAGTGCAGAAGTGACAGTCACCAGAGGCCATGGCAGAAGCATTGGCATGAAATGAGATAGCAACAGGAGAAAGTGCAGTGTAAAAAAATGGCAGTGAAAGTTGACCAAAGAAATAGCACTTTTATGCTGCCTTTATACTGGAAAATCTGGTTGAATCCTAAATGATTCCTCTGAAAACATATTTCACTTATCTTTTAATTTGCATCATTTTGTGGGTTTTTTAATTTTTTTTTTAAATAGCAATCAACAACTGGATATACTTAGTTGGAAAATACAGGACTGTGGTCTTCATCTAAGTGTAGTCTAAACCAAATAACTTCTGAATTATTTTATTCCAAACAGTTGGCATTATCTAGTAAATTTTAGACAAGTTAAACACTTCAGTTTCTCAACTGTAATTAAAAACAAGAAATGAGAAGGTAAATAGAGTAATCATGGGATCAATAAACTATTATTCTTTTACTGACCATCTCAAAAGCCCAGATCATAAAGTGCTAGGTTTCAAAGTGGAGGAAAACTTTGCAAGCACAAGATGGTATTTGATAGAGATTTTTAAAAAGAACTGAACAAAAATTGAAATTTTTTTATAAAATTCAATTTTTTGTCTCAGAAAAGAACCAAATAAATTTCTGGAGAATTGTCATAAATAAAGATGCTGCAATAAGATGGGAGGGGTGGAAGTTCAAAGAAAGATCATGACTGAAAGAGAAAATCAAGAACAAAACCTGATATTAGTGAGAGGTAGTTCCAGTGACACCAGATATCACATCATGCATAAGATCTGTGTACTGGGAAAAAAGACAAAAAGCATGAATATTTGTGCATTTCTTAAGGTATTTGTTATTTTATGTCATCCATTAATGTTCTGGTAGAAATTACCTTATTGTGTCAGATCTTCTATGTTTCTTGGACATAACTTTTTAAGTGGTTAAGTCTTAAACCTCTATTATAAGACCTACATATCTTGAAATCCTTACAGGTTGTAACTTGGAACTGATTGCCAAAGCATTTATCTCCTGATGGTCAATAATTTCACAGCGGGTTGCAGAAGTATCTTGGCAACTTATATATCATAAGAATTGCTAAATATTTGCTTTACTAATACTGATGACCTTTAGATGAACTAACAGCAGGCTTATGTTTTTACAAAAACATGTAACAGTAAATGCATTCTGCAGTATGTGGTAAATGTTAAAGCTTTTCTCAGGGATTAGCATTTCCTTATAACTTTTTTAAGAATGGTCAAATTAGTTCAGATTCTTTACAATCTATGTTAACAATTTCAGTAGTATTTTTATGAGACCTTAAAGCATTGTGAGGGAAGTGCATCTTAAAAAAAGCTGACAGAAATATCATTATAATCAATACAGGTTTGGAATGAACTCATAAATTCTCAGTTTATGGGTTTAAAGTACAAATATGCTTAATATTGAAATTTCTTCCTATAAAAGTAAGATCAAAGATCAAAGTCCATCCAATGCTTATGGTTGTGTTAGCGAATAGAGACAGTGCAGAAAAAAAGAATAGAACAGAAGCTTGGCAAAAGTCCTAGTGAAAAAATATGCTGTGAAAATAGACTGAAGCTAAAATATAGGGATGAAGATAAACTAGGGCAAGAAAAGACAGGTACTAAATCAATCATTTAAGAGGAAACACCAGTCTGAAGAATGTTAAGCTTGAAAGGGAGAGATGGGATGCATGGGAAAGTCTGAAGAATCAATCGTAAAGAATATACAGAATAAGGTTGGCTGAGGAGGAGATGCTAATTATAAGTGGGTTGTGCAAATGTTCCAAAATCAGATTCTCTAGATAAAAGGGAACTTCCTAAGGAACCTGTTTACTGGCAAGACTTTGTAAAATCAAAAGGAAAATTTTCCTGAAAACCTGATGATGTGTCAAAGCAGGGACTAATAAACATAAAACGTGGATGAATTGCTCATTCATGGTCTCCATTATTCATATCAGTTTTAATTTCATTATATTGCCATCTTGGAATTACTCCTTTGAACCAAGAGATGTCATACACTAGATATTGTCATCCACTCTATGTAAGGCTTACTCTTACACAAGTGAAAAAGGATAACGCTCTTACTGTTCTGACAATATCCTAAATTCTTTCAGCTTCATCATTCACAGATACTGTTTTGTTGCACTTCCTGTTTGAAGTTGCCATATAAATTTTATTGAGTCATGTCAAACACCTATTGCTGTCCTACTAGATATGGCAGCAATGATTGTAAGAAAGGATGTCTGAGGAACTTTTATTTCCTTGAGTATGGGATGAGATTTATAAAGCTATTTGTCAGAAGTGTGATTATTGAAAGCTGCATTGCAGCACTACTGAAACAGTTCAAGCAGTATTCTTGCACATTTTTAAGTGACTATCATGAATATAAAGAAATAAATAACCTAACAATAATAAAATTCTTTGGAAGAAAAAATTACTGAATTTTCAGCAGTATGTGTACATTTAGTCCAAATTATTTCCTCTATTACATGATTGTTTATCCACTGAGATTGCCATTGGATCAAGCCATTTATAGTTGCCAAAAATGTTCTTTAAGAATTTCATAGGTAATTTATGAAATGGCAAAAAAAATATTTATATACCTTCTTCAGATGATTTTGCTAATAATGCATCATTTGCAGCAGTAAGATGAGATTCCTCTGCTTTCTAAACCTGTAATTCATAGTGCTCCCTATGTATGCTTGTACTTCTGGTCATCTATATATCATCAGAGGTTTAATTGGTTTTTTGGACATTTTCCCCCAAAAGAGTCCTCTATCTACCAATGATTAGGTACATTTAATCATTCAGCAAGAACATATGAAAATCAATTATATTACCAAAACAGATATGTGGTCTTTGTAATACAGTAGTTCATCTCTAAAAATAGTCTACAGGTGGTGCTTTAAAAGAGTACCTAATTGAGCAAAGCTATGTTATAAAGTCTTCTGGCCTATAAGTGCTGACCAGCTTGAAGTGCTTATGCATGAGAATTTACAGTCTGGATTTTTCCTGTACATGGTATATATCTACATTACATTAAAACTTAGGATCCATAAAATAAGAAGTACATTCCAATGTTGGTGACACCTCTAAGTCAAATGAGAACTGATGACAACATTAATTTCTTCCCCAAAATAATTCAGTACAAAAAAAGCTCTATCTGTGTATTTTAGATTTTGCTGATTGAAAAATAAATTACTAAAAAAATTCAGAGTAATTAATTGTAAACAATGAATTAGATTAGTCACTGCATATGGGCTTTTAATTCTGTATTTAATTGGAACTAGAAGCAAAAAAAATTCCACTCTTTGAACAACTCGTCTTACCTTGGATGGGAACCTGCTTTTCAAACATTGTCCTTTTCCTGTCATGGATTTGTTTTCCCCTCTTGATAGTACAGAGAAGCAAGTGAATGCACAAGTTTTGCCAATACAGTTAAAGTGCAGATAGAGTACTCTGAGAATGTGACACTGAAATAAAAAATTAAAAAATCATCTTCATATTAAAACTCTTCAGATTTATCTATCTAATGCTGTAAATGTGCAAATAATGTAGCAGAATTAAAAATTAGATAGTATAAACAGAACTCAATTATTTTTATGATACAAAATACTGAATTTTACTCAATGTCTCACACTCACATGCAAAAAAAAAAAAAAGACCTATATGTCTTAATTGTGATCATTATTACATGTGACAGGTTAGAGGACAAGAAATGCCTCTTGATTCTTCCTCATATCTTTTAGGCTCATCTTAAGTGGCACTGCTCTTTGCAGCCTTCACATGCCCTTAACAAATGTACATAACCGTGCTGAACTGTATCACATCGAGATCACTCCTCATCTGTGCTGTTGACTTAGCTCTTGTGCAGTCTTGCTGCCATCAGCACTCTTCTCAATTCCTTGTTGTTATCCATGGATGACTGCTCTCAATCTCTTGACTGATTGCACATTCACTTCTTTAAATCATGCTGTTAATTTCTACTGGTGTTTTTACACACACACACACATACACACACACACTCTCATTCATACTCTATACAAACTTGTGTATATACTACATTGTATATTTCCTTTACAAATCTATGTATAAAAGATTCATTTCAGAGAATGGAAGGTAAGGAATTAGAGTGGACTACTCTTTGGCAGTTCGGTAGCTATGCCTGCATTATTTATGCTTAATATTGAGGCCATAGGTTAATGGGAAAAAGTTAATCAATGCCTTTACAGATGCTAAAAGAATTATTCCCGTGAAGAATTACTTTTAGTTTTGTATTAAAACTATCAGACTGAAACCCAGGGACTAGAACTTTCGACTTCCTTACAGTATGTTCCATCTATTTAGCACTAAGAAAGTAATAGGACTTTCTAAAAAAATACAAATAACGAAAAGCAAAGGTGGCCATCTCAGAGTAAAACAGGATGATAGGTCAATATATCCAAGAAGAATAAATTAATGACTAGCGATCTGTTTCTAAAGCATTAGATGTCTTAACTCAGACTTATCCTTGTATATAAAAAAATTCTAAATATATATAATACAAGGCGTGGGTATTTTTCATAAGAGTTTTTACTCATATTAAAACTAGAAATGGGCTTGTCTTCCATTAAGATACTTCTAATTCAAGTTAACTCCATCATTTTCTCTGTAAGGAAGTTACTTGTACCCTAAGCAGAAAACATATGTTTCCTTTATTTATTCTATGTACTTGAGCTTAATAAATTCTAGTAGGGTAAAATCTTCCAGTTGATACTTAGAATTTCTTTTTTTTTTTTTGGATCGCTTGAGCAGCAGATGACATTTAGTTTTTATGTTTATTGCACAGCCTGATGTAAAGAGAGAACAAATTTTAGGCCAAAAAAATTTTAAAAAATGTGAACTGAAATCTAAGCAATGGAAAATATATGTTAAAAACAGTAATCATGCAAATGTCTATTTACCTTTAGACTTTTGAAATTCTCAGTTTTCATGGAAAATTTATCATAATCTGTAGTATTTATAGTGAACTCAGCCAAGAATCCTGACATCCATTCTGAAATTTAAATGCATGTTTCACAAAAAGTTTTAACTGAAATCACTCTTTTGTGAATGTCAGATAATGGGACTGTAATCAACTCAAAGAATATACACTAAAAAAACCTAGCCTTGATTTTCTCTTGTTAAAATGTTTGACTTACATTAAGAAAAAATCAAACAGAAAATTCCATGATGAAGTGTCATTTCTGTTTCCCCAAAGCTTTTGTAGATACCTCCATGAAACTGATTTTTTTTTCCTAATATCTGAAAGGTCTCAAATTTATCTTCAGCAGAGTGTATCATGACAGATACTATCCACTACCTAAAATTGAGCTGTACCTGAAATATTTCCGTTGGACTATAATGACTTGTAATGCAAAATTTTGCACACATCATTAATTTCAGAGTGCATAAGACCCAAAAAAGAAATAAGGATTGTATTCCTGTGTTGGAGATCTCAGTAGATTTGAACAATTTTGAGCAGTGATTAATACTAACAATTTTGGATTGACAGATCACAGAATCACAGAATCTTAAGAGTTGGAAGATGTTCAACCTCTGTTATACTATCAGAAAAAGTCTGAAAAGACTTAAATATTGTTTAATTTTTTCACTGCCACAAGTTTAAACTTCCTTCTCCCTCTAATATGAAGAAAAATCCAGAAGCCACTCCCAGTTAGCAAACAGAAATTTCTCATTTTAGGTCAATTCACAAAAATATTTTGATAGGGAAAAAATAATAGAAAGATTATTTTCTGTTGAGTACATTACAAAAAAAAAAAGTAAACCATTTTATTCTTATCTCTTTAAAATGCTGACATGACTAATGCTTTAATTTGTAACTAAATTTGAAAGAATAGCATGAACAGCTTGTATCAAACTCAGTCCACAAAGTCTTTCTAGCTCTGTAATGAGCAGGGTCATCCTTTACAGACTTTTTCATGCAAGCTAATAAACTACTGAATACTATTGTTAGCTAAGGCATTTTGTTTCCAGTCAACTTGATTTTAACTGAATATCTAATTAAGTGAAAAATAATGAACAAACTATTCAAATAATGATGTAAGACCTGACAACTCAGTGTAGAAACATTAATTTAAGACATGACAATGGACAGAGCCTTTTCGTTTTTTGGGCTCTGGGTAACCCTGTGTCACAGAAAGGAGTTAGGCAGGATTCTTTTTACAACATTATTTTTCCTTAAGGTCTCTTTTTTTCCTGTGTTTTATTGAAAAAAAATGAAAGATAATTCACTAGGATTTACCCTGCCTACAGTAAATGTCCAACTATAATCACCTTACTGAAAATATGTGGTTGTACTCCATTCTGAAGTCTGTTAGGATGGTATATTTTCTTATAATTCCCAAGGAATAAAAGAATGTTCTAATCTATCATTTACAATCTACACATTTAATGTGGACTTTCTACATTAATTAAAGGGGAAGGAGAGTACTGGGCTAAGAACTGAATTCACTGGGGATTGTGCTTGCCTACAGTGAACTCAGTGAGCACAGTCATCCTTGACATCAAAAGAGAAGCAAAAGGCAAATTTTTTAAAGGGCTCTATAAATCAAATCCCTCAAATTTAAAACCAAAGAGTATTCTGTTCTTCTAACAGTTTAGATCAAATATTTCTAAATATCATTTTTAGTTAATAATATTTTAAGTTCAAAAGAGAGTTTAGTGGGTCTATTTGTGAAGTTTTAAAGAAAAGAAACAGGGAGTCTAGGGCTGGTTAGAGAGTGTTATCCCTTTATGGTCTACACCTGCTTCACAAGGCTACCAAGCCTTATCATCTCCTGGATACGTATCACTGCATCACTTTGCTCAGTCTGTTTCACAGGTACCATCTGATCAATTGTATCTTAATAGTATGTTCTACTTCCAGTTTTGGTGGCTGCACTCTTTTGTCCAGTGTTCGTGGAAGCTGCAGATACATTTTATTTTTTGTTCTTTTATTTCTTGTCTTTTGTGGAGTTAACAGACTACACTTTTTTGTTCACTGTTTTGTGGAAGTTGTAGATATATTTTATTTCTTGTTCTTTTATTGTTCACTGATCACAAGCAAGGCAGTGGTAATTCATGAGAGGCTATTGCCTTTTGCATCCGAATGCTTACCATAAGCAGATTTAGATCTCCATACTCTGTATGTGACTTTGTACAATAGTATATTTACTTTTTTAAAAATAAGTTTATTATACCCCTGTTTTTGTCATGAGTAGTGATACATACAGATAGTCAGCAATCTAATCTTCCTTTTTTTTTAAAAAAAAACCCCTACTTTAGAAGACTGATGCTAAATAATTAGCTAAATAATCAGTCCAGATCTGACTCCTTACCTACTAGTTACTATCTCTGTCCATAGCACACAAATAAATCAGTGTCAACTTTGGATCATATTTTGCAATTTCCTTTAAAATGCCATATAGGCAAACCACACACCAGACTGATGTTTATTTTCTCTATATTTTCAGATTATCCTTTTCAGATAATCCTGTCCCATTATATTCTTCAAATCATTTGGCTCATGCAGTTAACTGATTAAGACAAAACTCTTCCAAACATCATTACATCTTAGAACCAGTATCTTTCCAATATAGTTACCTTGATATTTATGGTAGAATTCTAGTCTTCAAAGCTTTAATTTTTAACAGCACTCACATTGAACCAGAATTTTGACAGTATAAACCCTGTGAGTCCAATACAAGAAGTTCTTTTGGGATCAGTATGATTACTCAAAAATAAAAGTAAATAGTTTGGGAAGAATTATTGCTCATGGGGAGTTCGGTGCTGCAGAAAAGCCTCAGTGTTGGATGCAACTTCAACATTGGTTGCATTATAGCACAGAAAAAAGAAGCCAAGGCTTGCCACAGAGCATTCATGAGAAGAATTAATTTTTTTATTGTTTGGTAAAACATTCAGGGATTTTGTTTGGGTTTTTGTTTGTTTGTTTACTTGTTTCCAAAAAAAAATAAAAAAATGAGTAAATACTAGTGCAAATTCTAGTGTCATCATAAAAAGAAGCTTAAGAGCAACTCAGTCTAATAATTATAGGTGAAATGACAAAACAATCCTGAGTGAATTTCTGCTGTTTCAATAGTTTCCAAATTGTTAGCTGGGGAGATCTGATTGGGATAGTATCAGATAATAAAGTCAAAACACCACTGTGGCACATTTTTGAAGTCAAATGCAACTTAATTTAGAGATTTATCTGGAATGAGAAGAGAAACGATAGAAATCTTTCAGCATTATTGCACATCTAGGCTCCCATATATATCAGATCACTTTACTGTAACACAAGGAAATGCAACATGTTTGTAACTGTGACTCTGTCACCTTTTTCACATTATTCCTCTTGGAGGTTTACTATATTTTTTCCTACCATAACCATCATCATAACTTTTTGTCTCTAAGAAATCTAACATTCTATGACTCTGTGATTCTGTGAATAGTTGGACAGAAAGAAAAGGCAAAAAGCTCCTGAAAGTCAGTTTCGCTGAAGACCAGGTATTGCATACTGAACAGTTTGTGTTTTATTCAGTCTGTTGTGCTGCCAACAAGAAAGTCATTTACCGTCTCATCTGTTTCTCCAGCTCTTTCACTTTTCCTGAAGATAAGAAAGAGTAAAGAGTCTACCACAAACATAGGTATCAGAAAAGATGTACCACTTTGGACATTATTTTTAAATCACTGTATCCCTATAGCATCAGAATTTCTTTATTTCCTTAAATGTTGCATGCAACTCATTCAGCACATCTGCCTCGAAGTGAGAGCAGCTGAAGTAGAATTTGGAGGGTTTTTTTATGCACTGGCAATTTTCTTCTTTTTGCAGTCACATGGAGCTGCATGAGTTTAATAGATGTTGAACAGGGACCTGCTAAATGGAGCAGATTTAAGTCACATATTCCCAAACACGGGCAGACTGCCAGCCTGCTGTATGCTATTTCCCAACAAACTGGAAACTGCACCTTTGCTATGTGTTTGGCCAGAATTGTGATGTTTTGCACAAGAACCATAATGGAGATTACAAAATAAAAGTTTTATATATAATTGTAATTGAATGTTTTAAGAGTGATATGACATTTCTGGTGGAAAAAAATAAATAATGGAAAAGAAATTAAAAATCTCTGTTTAATTTCCCAGTCTGGTGCCATACTTTTGACCTGACACTTTCAGTTGTACCAGTAATATGATGTTCTGTGATGTCAATAGACTAATAACGCATTATTGTAATCAGACATAGTAACGAAATAGCCCACAAAATGGAGTTTCTGAACAAAACGAGAACAAGAAAGGCTCTATATGATTGTAATAATAATCTAGTTTCTTACTTGATCATCAGTTAAATAAAATCATTTCTTCACTTTAAAAATGTTATATGCTGGAAGCATGGGAAATTTCTGTGCTTGACCTGAACTTGTAATTATCTTACCACCAAACAACATAATTTTGCCATGAATGTTCTCTGATGCACCACAGTAATTTTGAGGAAATGTTCCCAATTTTAATTAGAACTTTTAAGCTTGAAGTCATGGCTTGTCTAGAAAATGATGCATGAAGACAGAGACCTAGGCAAACACCATGGTTTAACAAGTCTTGAGGGTATAAAATAAAAATATTCTGCCCTCAAACTGAGATCCCCCAAATCCCTGTGAAAGCATTAGCTGATATTTATTAGCTTAGACTTGGCATGCTGCTCCCTTTTATTCACCACAGACTAAAGGCACAGGTTGCTTATTTGTTCACAGAATAAAAATACAATAAGAACTACTGTCTTTTGACATCCCAAACATTTGTATGAAACGATAATTCTTCCACTTCATTGAGTATATTGACTAAGATAGAGATTAGTTCTGAATCCTTGCAACTTGTCACAATAAGGTATGCAGAAATACTTAAATATCTATCCTAGAACTAGTGGTAGAGAGAAAGGAGTAATATCTGATGGAAGGATGGTCAATAATACTGAAAAAAAGAAAGTATATGACATAATAAGTTCAAATTAGAGACCAGAAGAAGAATTTTTGTGCATCTATTAAATGACATATTTGTTATAAAATAATAGGTTTTATAGGTCCTGTTTTTATTTTCATACTGAAGCAGCACCATGGTCTGGTTAGTATATCCTGATCACATCTGTGGGTCATAGTAACACTCAACTTAGAAGCAAATTCAGGTTAGAAACAAATCTTAGCCATTCTCAAGAGCTGATACTGAGAGTCATGTTTAATGACTTTACGGCTGGACTGAACAACGGTATGAAGTGCACCTTCAGCAAGTTTGCAGACAGTATCAAAATGAGGGAAGCTGGCAGAAACTTTATGAAGTTTAAAAAAGCTGAATGTAACATACACCTGTCATGGTTTTGCTCAGCCAGCAATGAAGCACCGTGACACTCTCTTGCTCACTGCTCCCCATTCACGCACACCTTCCTTAGAATGGTGGAGTGCCCAGTGAGATGGAAGAAAAAAGATGTTATGAATTGAGACATGAGTAAGAAGGGCTCACTGACAATTATGTTTCCAGGTAACTCCACTACACGACTTATAAAGGAAAGTAAGGAAAGTTTATTCTACTACTTACAAAAAACAGAAAAAAATCCCTGCTTTACCAGTCCTCTCCACAAGATGCAGGGGAGTATCTGCTCCTGTCTTCCCTCACTGACCTAGGGGTCTACATGGTCTTTTCTCTCTCTTCCAATTCCTTGCATCACCACCTGCTGGAAAAGAAGGAAAAGCAGAACAAGAAGAGACAGGAAGAACTCTCGTCTTCTGGCTTATTCTTCCTAAAAAAGTGATCATGGAGACATCTAATTGGCTCAGCCCCAGAAGTGTGTCTGACTCAGAGTTGGGGAGAGTTTTGAGCAACTTCTTATGGGAGTCATCTTTACAGCCCCTTCCCCATTACTTCTATGTGACCTGATCTAGATGGACCTGCTTCTGCAGGGGAGTTGGACTAGATGATCTCTAAAGGTCCTAACTCCTCATCCAAGTTGTTGATGAAGATGTTAAACAAAATTGGTCCCAAAATCTATCCCTGTGGAATCCCGCTGGTCTCAGGCCTCCAACTCTGTGCCACTTATCACCACCCTCTTGGTTCTGTCATTCAGCCAGCTCTCGATATACCTCACTGTCCATTCATCCAAGCCACAATGTCTGAGATTTCTAATGAGGATGTTATGGGAGACAGTATGTACCCTCAACAAGTTCCCCCATGACACCAAACTGGGAGGACTGGCTGATTGAGTAGAAGATTGTGCTGCCATTCTTGAGAGTTGGGCAGAGAGGAATCTCATGAGGTTCAACAAGGACCCATGCACCAGTACAGTCTAGGGATTGACCTGCTGGAGAGCAGCTCTAAAGAGAGAGACCTGGGAGTGCTGCTTGATAATAAACTAACCATGAGCCAGCAATGTGCTCTCATGGCCAAGAAGTCCAATGGCAATCTGGGATGCGTCAGAAAGAGTGTGGGCAGTAGGTCAAGGATGGTTCTGCTCCCCCTCTATTCTCTCCTGGTGAGGCCTCATCTGGAGTCCTATGTCCAGTTCTGGACTGCCCAGCTCAAGAGGGACAGAGAACTGCTAGAGAGAGTCCTGCAGAAGGCCATCGGGATGATCAGGGGGACTGGAACATCTTTCTTATGACGAAAAGCTGCAGGAACTGGGGCTGTTTAGTCTGGAGAAGATTGAGGGGGCATCCCATTAGTATTTAGAAGTATATAAATCGTGAGTGTCAGGAGGTTGGGAAATGCCTTTTTTATATTGTATATAGCGATAGGACAAGGAGTAATGGGATGAAGCTAGAACAGAAAAGTACCATTTAAATATAAGAAAAAACTATTGCACTGTTCAGATGAGGGAGCCCCGGTACAGGCTGCCCAGGGAGCTTGTGGAGTCTCCTTCCTTAGAGGTCTTCAAGACCCACCTGGATGTGTTCTATGTGACCTGACCTAGTTAGACCTGCTTCTGCGGAGGGGTTGGNGTATCTGTTTTAAAATTTAAGAGTTTTTGAACTGTTTATAGAGATTTCTTTTTGAGCCCTCACATGAACATCTTAGTTAGTCACAGAGACAGACAGAATCAAATGCTTACATATTCCTAAACTCTTATCATATACAGCAATACATCCTACATTTCATTCTCTTGATGTGTCATGGGCACTAATGCAGTCATCTATCATGTATGCTACATCAAATACCATGTTCCAGAGATGAAGTATGGAGATACTGGCACTATGTAACAGCAGGAGTGTATCATCCAGCGAGCTCCCTTGGAGACTCTGATTGTATGATATGAAAGCCCAGCTGCCTGACATACCAAACCATTAATGATTGATAGACCATGAGTTAGGAAACTCTGACTCAAGTGTCCCTGCTTATCACTGTTCTGGGTACTGCCAATTACTGTGAAACTCTTCGGTAGCAGTAGGTCAAGTGAATATAAGAAAGAGAGCAAGGGAACATGAAAGCCCGTTGCAGTTCACCTCCACAGAGGTAGAAATGTGACAGAAAACCAGAGTGTACTCCTGATGTGATTATGATAGCTGGCTATTATTTCGTTTGCTTCCTGTGATATTATTTCCTGTATAATCAACCAATTTTTATGAGGAAACACAGGATGATATGTAGTTGTGACACCCTATATTGAAATTTGATCTTTGAAGTTATTATCAACTGGTGATAATATACAGCTTGCATTTAATCTTTCACTATTTAAAAAGATATTTTGTGAGAAAGGCATTTGGGTTTTTGTTTTAGATTACTTTTTTAGATGATCTTGTTTTCTAGAGAAGACTAGAGACTTTTTTTGGTTTTAAATGATCAAACATTNTCTATTATTCTATGTGATCTGTTTGTATGTCTTCACAGAGCATCAACAATCTGTGGACTGACCACAGTCTGGCAATTAATGTTATATTTTCTCTTTATCCTTCTGGGATTTTCTGTCTTGTTACTTGTCAACACCATCCATTTCCACAACTGGAGAAAAGCAACAGGGTACTAATTACCCTTCCTGTCTATTAATCAAAAAAAGTGGAAGAATATCATTCACTTTCATAACACACAGTTCGTGATGGCCTTTGCAGACTTTAAGTAGGGCTATACAGTAAAATTACCTCCATCTGCAAAATTTTCAGATGCATCATTGCTTTCTGACTACCCACATTTCCAATTCACTTTCAAATGTATGAGTCACTGTTGAGTAGAATATGTATTTTGGATCCTAGCATTCCATCAAATTGATACCAACACAACTGCATCCTTTACTATCTGTCTTATATTTTCTGTCCACTGTTGTTGAGTAATATATAACGAGTAACATATAGCATGGTGTAGTCTGGAGCATAGATCATACTCTATTGAACAGTGCTTATGTTTCACTCAGAGGTGTAAGTGTGCAATCAGTGGAAAAAAAAAGTTCTGCAACTGAAAGTATCTAAAAATATCTAATTGTTTTAGCAGGACAGGAACATATTTAAACTGGACATACCTGAAATAGGATAACAGTGCAGTGTGTAGAATTCTATATAAGGAGTTTGTATAGTGAGATTGTGAATTTTAATAAAAAATGTTCTGGTAACTCATATTAAAGTGCTTATGACAAAAATGATTTGAGTAGATGCAAAATCTACAGATATTTGTAACTAAGTTATTTCCATTTAAAGATATTTGGAGTTACAAAATATGCAGTTAAAAAATCCTTAATACTATTTTATTTGTTGCAATTCTTAGCAAGAGAAAAGTAATAAGCTATTGCCTGATTGCTATAAGCCAAACTCTGGACCTGTTGTATGACTCAAAGTATTCATATGAAAGGAAAACTACAAAATTATTATTAAAATAATGTTTTCTTTTTAAATAAAAAAACTGATTCAGGTATTTATAAATATTTTTAATTTTTTTATTCATCTTTGATGATGTACACTTAACTGCATTAAAAAAAACAAAACAAAAACCCAAACAAAAACAGTATCTGTTTTAAAATTTAAGAGTTTTTGAACTGTTTATAGAGATTTCTTTTTGAGCCCTCACATGAACATCTTAGTTAGTCACAGAGACAGACAGAATCAAATGCTTACATATTCCTAAACTCTTATCATATACAGCAATACATCCTACATTTCATTCTCTTGATGTGTCATGGGCACTAATGCAGTCATCTATCATGTATGCTACATCAAATACCATGTTCCAGAGATGAAGTATGGAGATACTGGCACTATGTAACAGCAGGAGTGTATCATCCAGCGAGCTCCCTTGGAGACTCTGATTGTATGATATGAAAGCCCAGCTGCCTGACATACCAAACCATTAATGATTGATAGACCATGAGTTAGGAAACTCTGACTCAAGTGTCCCTGCTTATCACTGTTCTGGGTACTGCCAATTACTGTGAAACTCTTCGGTAGCAGTAGGTCAAGTGAATATAAGAAAGAGAGCAAGGGAACATGAAAGCCCGTTGCAGTTCACCTCCACAGAGGTAGAAATGTGACAGAAAACCAGAGTGTACTCCTGATGTGATTATGATAGCTGGCTATTATTTCGTTTGCTTCCTGTGATATTATTTCCTGTATAATCAACCAATTTTTATGAGGAAACACAGGATGATATGTAGTTGTGACACCCTATATTGAAATTTGATCTTTGAAGTTATTATCAACTGGTGATAATATACAGCTTGCATTTAATCTTTCACTATTTAAAAAGATATTTTGTGAGAAAGGCATTTGGGTTTTTGTTTTAGATTACTTTTTTAGATGATCTTGTTTTCTAGAGAAGACTAGAGACTTTTTTTGGTTTTAAATGATCAAACATTGACATACATTTTAAGCTGTCTACAGGTATTACTAGAACAAACCTATGCTGATGAAGTAAAATTAAGTCTTTTGAATTATTATCTTGTTTAAAATAGTCTTCATGCTAGTAACAAGTCTAAAATAATTTAAAAAAAAAAAATCAAGATTTAATCCATTTGATAACTAAAAGTTCCATTATATCTGGCTTTGGATTCGTTTTTTCTTTCCCGGATGGTAATAGATAAGTAACTGGTTTTCTGTATATATTTTTGTCCTGTAGAGGTTTATGAAAAGAATAGAAGAGGATTTGTTGCTTTTTTATTTAAGATTTTGACTCAGAAGGATGGTATCTATAGTTTTGTACATTCTCTTACCCCAGAGACAAAGTGGTTCTAACACATTTGAATGCTTTTATGCACAATTAAACATNTAGCAGGACAGGAACATATTTAAACTGGACATACCTGAAATAGGATAACAGTGTAGTGTGTAGAATTCTATATAAGGAGTTTGTATAGTGAGATTGTGAATTTTAATAAAAAATGTTCTGGTAACTCATATTAAAGTGCTTATGACAAAAATGATTTGAGTAGATGCAAAATCTACAGATATTTGTAACTAAGTTATTTCCATTTAAAGATATTTGGAGTTACAAAATATGCAGTTAAAAAATCCTTAATACTATTTTATTTGTTGCAATTCTTAGCAAGAGAAAAGTAATAAGCTATTGCCTGATTGCTATAAGCCAAACTCTGGACCTGTTGTATGACTCAAAGTATTCATATGAAAGGAAAACTACAAAATTATTATTAAAATAATGTTTTCTTTTTAAATAAAAAAACTGATTCAGGTATTTATAAATATTTTTAATTTTTTTATTCATCTTTGATGATGTACACTTAACTGCATTAAAAAAAACAAAACAAAAACCCAAACAAAAACAGTATCTGTTTTAAAATTTAAGAGTTTTTGAACTGTTTATAGAGATTTCTTTTTGAGCCCTCACATGAACATCTTAGTTAGTCACAGAGACAGACAGAATCAAATGCTTACATATTCCTAAACTCTTATCATATACAGCAATACATCCTACATTTCATTCTCTTGATGTGTCATGGGCACTAATGCAGTCATCTATCATGTATGCTACATCAAATACCATGTTCCAGAGATGAAGTATGGAGATACTGGCACTATGTAACAGCAGGAGTGTATCATNATTGGATGCTTCAGTTACTTTTAAATGGTTCATAGATTTTACTAACAAACTCATGAATTCAGATAGTGGCAACAGATTATTATTTTCCCATTGGAATTAAAAAATAAAATAAAATATGGAAATTTTAAGTGTTAACCTAGCTACCTGAATTTAGAGTCATTCATGTCATACAATCAATGTCAAAAAATAGACACATCTGATGGGATTAAATCACCTTTTGGAGACTCTGTCTCCCTTAACTATGTACAAGAATGCCCATAATCTAGATGCCCTTATTTACGGCCGTCCTATCCTTATTCATGGATATAAATAAAAAAAAAAAAAACCTTTAAACTCACTTTAAAATATACAAGGAGCATAGACATTGATCTTAAAGTATGTAAAATTACCTGTTGAGCCCAGCATCCTCCCACACTTTTCCTTCTATTGCCCCCAGATTAAATGTGCATTGATAATAAAAATGATGGCTTATACAGCACAAGGGTATTGAGAACTTTCATTCAAAATATGTTTGTCCTTAGTGTTTCTTACTTGGCAATGGAGTGTTATTTGNTCCATTTGATAACTAAAAGTTCCATTATATCTGGCTTTGGATTCGTTTTTTCTTTCCCGGATGGTAATAGATAAGTAACTGGTTTTCTGTATATATTTTTGTCCTGTAGAGGTTTATGAAAAGAATAGAAGAGGATTTGTTGCTTTTTTATTTAAGATTTTGACTCAGAAGGATGGTATCTATAGTTTTGTACATTCTCTTACCCCAGTGACAAAGTGGTTCTAACACATTTGAATGCTTTTATGCACAATTAAACATAGAGAATAGGTGAGATAGTGGGTGATGTATGGTTTATTCAAATTCAGTAGACATTTTTTTGTCTGTCTTAAATAACATGTGCTAACTGTACTACTGTGTTAGAAATTTTGTCTTATTTTTTCCTACAAAAATACAAACCAAGTCATTCAAGTGGCAAATATTAATTTCTTTTTTTATGTTTGATGAAGAAACCAGAAGATAATTAGGATAGAAACTGAAGTGAAACTTGCTTTCATGATTCTATTCATTATTAAATATAATTATCTGTTATTTCCTACTTTTGTTTTCTCATAAAATAGGCAATATAGGTAATAGATAGTGTAGGTAATGCCCTCTTCCTTCCATATTGTTGAGCTTTTATATACAAGATAATAATAATAAAAAAAGGCACTATTGTTTAAGGATGTTTATGAATGACCATGGTTTAAGATCTGGTTCCCCCTCTTTACACATTTTAACACAGCATTTATTGACATAAGCAATGACTTTGGAATCAAGAAGAAGGTGGACTCTGTCACAGTCATAATATCTCTGAAACCAATAGGTTCAGTCTTTCTCAAAGCAAAACATCAACAGTCAATTAACAGCGGAAAAATATAGTTCATTTTAATTGTTTATTGAAATGAAAACTGAAATGATAGAGGATCAGAAAAGTTTTTCTGATACTTATGACAGTGGCATTAATGTTAGAATTCTTTTTACTTGGGAGTATTCCTGCTTAACACTCCCTAGGAGCAATTGTATGGCACTCCCTGATGATCCACATCTAGCAGAAAAATGCAAACACCCAAATTGATATAATAGCCATGGGAAGAGAAGGGTGATATTAAATGGAGTAGGTCATATGCAATATATTTTTTTAAAATTATCTACCCTCTGTTTTAGGATGTTGACAAGTACTTGCCTTCTATTATCCTCATGACTCACAAAGAGGGACATCTAGGAGTAAAATAATATGGAAGTGATGAGCTGTGATGGCCTATATAAGAAAGTGCACAATTTCAATTATCTCTGTGTGTCATAGCGTGTCAAATTCAGCAGTCACAGCCTCTGTTTAATTTTAGCTGTCTAGCAAGGGGGATGAAACCAGACAACCTGTTCTTGCAAAGATCCTCTTTCCTTTGTAAACAGCAGTCCAATGAGCCTTAAATATCTGGTACCATGCTGAGATTCTAGATATATCCTAAGTTCATCAGTGCTTAAATAGACAGCTTGATCTAAATCAAAAACTATGTAGACTCTTTTCTCTTTTTCACATCCTTCCCTGGTAATTATGTCAATATGTATTAAAACATTGGATGCTTCAGTTACTTTTAAATGGTTCATAGATTTTACTAACAAACTCATGAATTCAGATAGTGGCAACAGATTATTATTTTCCCATTGGAATTAAAAAATAAAATAAAATATGGAAATTTTAAGTGTTAACCTAGCTACCTGAATTTAGAGTCATTCATGTCATACAATCAATGTCAAAAAATAGACACATCTGATGGGATTAAATCACCTTTTGGAGACTCTGTCTCCCTTAACTATGTACAAGAATGCCCATAATCTAGATGCCCTTATTTACGGCCGTCCTATCCTTATTCATGGATATAAATAAAAAAAAAAAAACCTTTAAACTCACTTTAAAATATACAAGGAGCATAGACATTGATCTTAAAGTATGTAAAATTACCTGTTGAGCCCAGCATCCTCCCACACTTTTCCTTCTATTGCCCCCAGATTAAATGTGCATTGATAATAAAAATGATGGCTTATACAGCACAAGGGTATTGAGAACTTTCATTCAAAATATGTTTGTCCTTAGTGTTTCTTACTTGGCAATGGAGTGTTATTTGTGTGAGTCTAGTGTCCTAGAAAAGCAGTTGCAATTTCTTTCATTTTTTTTTTGTTAGCTGTTTTTCTCAGTTTCAAGTTGTTTTCCTTCTTGCAGCATCCTTCCTTTCTTTTCCGTGGGCATCCTTCCATTACCTCCTCCGGTTTTACCATAGGAATACACAGTCACAGATTTTAGCAGAGAAACTCAGCCTGATGCAATAAAATGAAATGTTAGGAATAAATACTTTGCATAAGTCACAAAACAAATTGTAAGTTTGGATAATTACTAATTATGTGATATTTTTGCAGATTTTGGACATAGCTTTAGCAGTTTGTTTTTCTGCTGTGCTTTTAGTTTGTACTCAACTATTTGCATTAATAGCTTTGGCAATAAATACATTGATTTGAAGCACATCAGCTTGGCAAGCCCTTTTATCTTCTGCCTACAGTATTCTTTTTAAACAGCTACAAAATGAAACTTGGCACTTTTCAAAACAAGACTACAAATAAAGATGTATGTACTATGCACAGGATATATCTGTGACATAAACACCGCATTAGATATATATTAGTAAGTGTGAATAGGCAAGGTACAAGAGTTTCCTTCATATAAGAAATTTAGAATTGTCTGGCTATCTTTCATGTAGATATTAGGATATAAAACTTACTAGGTAGAAAAAAAGCAGAAAAAAAGCCAACTTTTTTTTAAATGCTATTTATTTGTAGATATGAAGACATCACAAATATATTTTGTTGCCAGGTGTATAGCTAGTTAAACAACTTGTTAAAGTGGTCTGATTCTGCATATGATGTATCATGAACTGATCTCAGTTGATGTGAAATGTATTTGACCTAAACCAATACTATGGTAAGAGGTTGAAGTGGCAATTTTCAGACCTGCAGTTACTGTCTGACTGTTCAAGTTGAGAGTTCTTCACTTCTTATGGCATCTCATTAGTCACCTATTGGTTTGCTTCTACATTAGCTATTTGGAGCTATTGAAATAATAAAATTAGTAACATAACCCTATAAATAGCACTGAATAAAATATCATTAATGTATTATTAAGAAATACATATATACTAATACTATGTAGAAAAAAATGTCTTTTCTGTTTCAACATTCACTGTTCTAGTTAACAGAAGAAATAATATAATTATTTATGCAGGAAAGGAAATAGCATCCTAAAAAACTCTTAAGTAGATATTAATCTTAAATATTTTTGTGCCAATTTCTGGATCTTGACACTTTACTGGGTAAGGTTAGATACATTAGAAGACATCATCTGAAGATCTAATTTGTGTTTGTTTGAGATCAATACAAGTATATTGTTTCTCATAGTGTAGTTGGCAAAAAAACCTTTGGATTAGTATTATTCATATTTAAAAAGAAAGACTTGTTCATAATTGAAATTAGAATGACATTTAGGTTCATTTAAACCTTTCAAACCAGCAACAAAAGAACTACATACAGCATTATGATAAAAAGAATAATCTCTCAAACATTTTAAGTGTAAAGAAATGTTTTTCAGTTACTTTTGGATCATTTTTTTCCCCTACTAACATCAATTCCTCAAAATTCTGCAAAATTGAAAACAAAATGTAGCTTTCAAACAAAGATTTCCAAAATGGCCAAATAAACTATTGACATGTAATTTTATAAATTTCAAAATTGTGAAGGATATTTTGACTTAAGAGTGTGACAGTCACTAACATAGTTTCTAGAAAAAAATCAGTTTCAACAAGTTGGAATATTTTAACTAAACATCAAAAAATGTTAACAGAATTACTTTAACGTACCTGACAACTTTGATTGCTTCATTTCTGTGCTCAGTGTTTGTCAAAACTGTCACTTGAAAACCAAATGACTCAAATTCAGATCTTAAAGTGCTGTTCAAGTCCGTATTGTATAGGGAGTACTTCCTTTATTTGTTTATACCTAGAAAAATGTAGAATAAATAGGGAATCTGATTGAATATTCACTGATATTCATGGATATTTGGTATTCATGTTTAGTTCTTAATTCTTAGACTTTCTTCGTGGGGGAGTAAAATAGAGGTCCTCATATTATTAGTTGGATCTACAAAAGCCTTACCAGAGCTAGCAAAAGAGTCTTAGACCTTAATGAAGCAGACAACATATTGTTTTGTGTTTGCTGGTCATTCAGTGTTATAAAACTCTTTAGTGGCTTAGATGATATCTAATCAAAATGAAATAATTTGCTAACAAAATCTCAGGAAACAGAAGAAGGGAGGCTATGAATTCACTGAGACAAACTCTGTCTTCCTCTGCCCATCTCACACATAGGATCGAAGACTCCCAATTGACTTTTCTTAACTTAAGCTGCTTCTTTAAAACAATTAAATATGTCTTTTGTAAATTATTCCAAAATTTGTCTGTACTTACCACTGGGAAGTCTTACCTTAATGGTTAAACTAAAGACTGGTATATTTATCTTGGGAGACAAAATCAGACAGATGAGTGCTGAAGTGTTTGTCTCTTCACTGACCATGAATGTAGGCATACCTGATACCACAAGTGATAAGCTTCTAACTTATCACAGCATTGAATCCAGTAAGTTAAGGTAAATTAAAACTAGATATCTGATTTTAATCTTCTGACATGAACTTGTCAGGATTCTAAATATCTTTTCCCTCAATGTAAGACTATTGCTTCTTATCCTGTCTTCACTGTGGGGATTGACTCATTTATTTCTGTTATGCCACTTCTTACATATTTGAAGACTAAGAAGGTTACAGAATTTTAAAGGGCAGATTTGACTAACTACCCACAAGAAATTGTATGTGAATACAACAAGGAAAAGGTGGGAATAAGAAAACATGAGATTAGGGCAAGCTGTAGGGCCAGTGAGCCCTCCAGGAAGATCAGGTGTGGAGTGTCCTGCCAGTGATGAAGGCAGGGTTCTATGTCTCATGTCAGTTGTGGAACTCACTGTGAGGCAGATAAGACAGGTAGTTGGCCTTTTAATATGAAAATCTGTTTTGGGGTTAGGCAATTTTAGCATAACTTGTTGAGTTTTCCTCACATGAATATCCACAGCTTCTTTAATACAATGCCAAATTTGACTTAGCAATTCAACACTTCTTGAATGAGTCATCTTCATGCCATATTTTTGAATGCTCTGAAGATTCAGAAGTATCTTTGCTGAGTGCTTATATTATGTTTAACTAGGATACAAGAGAGGCTGAAATACTTCTCTAAGGCAGAGGAGAGTGTATTGAGAGAAGCTAGAAAGGTACACAGCTGAGAATAAGGGATGCAGCAATGTGTGTTATTTATTGTTCTCAAAAATAAGACTACCGAGAAAGAAAGAATGATGACAATATATCAGAAACACACAGCTACATTAATAAAGGAAAACTAGTATGAGTATCTATGTCACTGATATGCTGATCAGTTTCTCATGATCATGGCTGCAGACCAAGGCCATACAGCCTTACCAGAGATCTGTGAGGATATTTTTCATCATTAAACATAGCTTTTGCCACCTCATTATTTTAGTTTCTCTGAATAGACCTTGTCTCACTGATAATCAGAATGTACAGTTCACTGAGTTTTTTAGAGTGCTAAGGAAAAGTTTGTCTCAAGTTTGTTTCTACACTACAAAAGTTATTGATAGGTGTTCACCTGTGAGCATCAGCCTGAGCAATGTGTTGTTTAACTATAAGTGTTTCACAAGAGGCATATGAAAGTAGAAGCAATGAGTTGGCAGTGTCTGGGCATTTATAAATTAAGAAAAATGTATCTTCTTCGTGATACTGCACTGATGTCAGTCATAAATACATACATTCTCCATTTAGTCATTACTGTAAAGTAGAGATGAAGCTAAACCAATTATATTTTACTAATGTTTGGGTTTTTGATCACTGTGCAACCCGATGGAATGGTTTCTAATATCACAAATTATCATCATATAGAAGTAAAAGACATTGTGGTCTTTCTGTCTAGAAGATTTGTTTGACTGTAGGGAACAGAACAAATTCAGAGCCTCAATCACAACAAGACAAATGGCAGATGTGGAAGTCCAACCCTCAGGAGAAATTAATGTTACAAATCCACTGCAAACAACCACCATAGAAGTCAAGAATTGATCAGTGATATCAAAACTTATCTCACAATTATTTCCTTAAATTAAGGAGGAGATGAGATAGCTTCCTATTCTCAAACAATTTACAAGCATACATGTTAAACCTGGGTGCTGCAATGGAAGGAAGGCTCTACAAGATTTCAGTAAGCCGCCAACACAGCTCATCACAAATATATGCATTCTTCAAGCAATGGGAAATCATCTAGATCAACACAGCCCACAACAGTTTCTGTGAACATGTTAAGGCTCTAAATGAACTCTCAGGCTGCTGAGGACTCCCTGGCTTAGGGTAAGTGATTGAGCAGCAGGTGGAAATCTGCGGGACAGGACACCAGAATCTGCTGAATATAACAAGCACCTGCATAGGAAGATTGCAAATTACAGTTCTGAAGGATGGCTGAAACTCACAGGTAATTAAGTGGGACGTATGTGAGAAAATGCCAAACTCCACAGGAGGAGAGTATTGGGAATCTTTGAGGGAGAAGAATATTGTAAGGCCAACAGCACCCAGGTAACCATAAGTAGTACAATATATTGTCATGATTGCCTAGGTAACGAGATCAGAAATAATATATTGGGTAATGTATGATGCAAAACAAGAATAAGCTGGGAAAAAGAAGTTGTATGTTGAGATGTTTATCTGGGGGAAATCTAGGAGGATAAAGGGAGATAGAAGGATGCTGAAAAGTAAGGTCAAGAAAGAAAAAAAGGGTGCTGAGGTACGGACATGTTGTGAAGGCAATGTACCAGGACCCCCGTTCTCGCATGCAATAGCTGAAAGAAAATAAGGGACCAAACTCCCTCATCTGAAGTTTGATGAAGCAAGAGTCGATTATGCATCTGCAGGCAATGTGTCTGAGTAGAGGGTGGGTCATCCACCTCTCCAGTATACGAATACATAGCCAGATGGAAAAAGTATCCTAGTATCACTGTGTGTCTGTTCCAGGCTTCACCACATCAGCAGCCACCCACGTTTTCGTAATGCAATTGTTTTTTCCTCATATAACTTCAAAACCCATCATTGCTTAATTTCAAGGCGTTAGCAGTACATAGATTTATCATTTTCAAACACCTGCTATTTGATCTCAGTTTGCTCTTTGATCTATGTCTACTACTCTATGATTCTGTCTACTATTCTATGATTCTCTGTCTTCCACTGGCCTATCATTTCTTTCACTAGGATGGCGATGAGATGTTGCCAGAACCTTTTCCAAATGACAGGTTTTGTTCGCAGAGTTCTGAGTAAAGTTCTTCAGTTCACCTTCATGCTCTGCATTCCCAAACCACTTGTGTCATATCAGTCTATCACCCGTGCCTCTGCTCTGGCATGACCCACACTCTTCTGTCACTTGGAGATGCCCTTTCAGGAGTCTTCAAAAAGTCTGTGAAAGAGAACAATCTGTTAAAACAAATAATTTAAAACTAAAACTATTAACTGCCCTCCCCCCCCACAAAAACCCAAACCAAAACTAGCAGGTAATGAGAAAGAGGGAAAGGGTAAAAACTTACAGAACACCAAGGTACATGTTATTATCCCACTTGAGTTTCAGAGTGTATTTATTCAGAAACACTAGATCCTGAATCTTATCCTTCCAGAAGAGAGAGTGGAAAAGTAACACCTAAGCTCTGTCTCATTCTAATCTTCACTGAATGTTCCCCAAAGAAGTTGATCTGTCATTCTATCATCTTCAGAGGCACTCAGATTCCCCACAAACTAGTCACTCTTCTCCATTTTTTCAGCAGATGAATTACCTGATTTCTGCATAGGCAAGTCAAGCTCTAAAATAATTAGAACTGTGATATAAAAGATCGCAACACACTCTTCAAGCTAGCAGATTTTTATACCTGTTCAAAAAAATAATATGTTCTTGATAGACTTCACACCAAAATTCAAGTAAAGAAACCCAATATTTTTTTTTTTTTGCTGAGAATAAGCTCACTTCAGATCAGATGAACAAGAAAGTTTCATACACAAAATATACTGTGATAAGGGACCAAATGAGTAAAATTAAATCTCTATACAGATGTTGAAAGAGACCGTGCAAAACTACTACTGTTATGGTACAGCCTGGTAAGATCACCCTTCTTCTCAGCTGGACACTCCCTTTGCTACTCTACATGGGTTTCTGAGCTTCCTTTTGTCTGGGAGGTTCCCTGGCATAGTCACAGCATATAGGCTTTTGTTATCTCATCACAGAAATAGGATTATGTGGACCTGGTAACATATTAAAGAACAAGTTCAGATGCCTATTTCACTGTCATTTATGATCATCACAGTCTGGGAGTACTACAGGTACAGGGAGGAAAAGAGAAAGCAGAGTTTTCAAGGGTTTTTGTATAGCTTTTTTTTTAATTTCAGTCAATGAATGAGACAGATCTACATGAAGACATAGACATATTCTGAGATGTATCTTTCCCTGTCTCAGTGTACTCATCATGTAACTGTTGCAAAAACTGCAATTTGAAGCATCCTTTAACGTCTTCTCTCCTGAATGTAGCTTCTGGATCTCAAGTTTCTCTTTCTTAGTCCTGTGTTGCTTTTTTTCTCATTTATCCAGCAGTGGTTGTACAGACCTCTATGGTAATAGTCCATGAAATTGCTTGGTTCTTTCTTTTTGAAAATGTTTCACAGAATCACAGAATGGTAGGGCTTGGAAGGGATCACTAGAAATCATCTACTGTAACCCTTCTGTAGAAGCAAGTCCACCTAGATCAAGGCAACCAGAAATGTGTCCAGGTGGGTTCTAAAACCTCCAGATGAGACTCCAAACCCTCCCTGAGCAGCCTGTGCCAGTGTTCTGTCAACGTTACAGTAAAGATTTTCCTTATGTTTAAGTGGTAGTGTTTGTATTTCTGCTTTTGTCCATTACCCCTTCTCTTATCACTGGACACTAAATAAAAGCATGGTGACCCATCCTCCTGACATACATCTTTTACATACTTGTAAATACTAATGGGATCCTCCGTCAGTCTCTTCCAGTCTGAACAGTGCCAGATCTCATAGCTTTTCCTCATAAGGAAGACGCTCTGATCCCTTGATCATCTTGGTGGCCCGTTGCTGGACTCTCTTCAGAAGTTTCCTGTCTCCCTTGAGCTGGGGAGCCCAGAACTAGACACAAGACTCCAGATGAGGCCTCAGCAGGGCAGAGGAGAGGGAAAGGAGAACCTCCCTCAACCTGCTAGCTACACTCTTCTTGATGCATTTCAGGATGCCACAAGACCATGTTGCTGTCTCATGTTTATTTTATTATCAACCAGGACTCCTAGGTCCCTCTCTCAGAGCTGCTCTCTAACAGGTCACCCCCAGCCTGTACTGGTACATGCAGTTATTCCTCCCCCGATGCAGGACTCTGCACTTGCCCTTGTTGAACCTCATGAGATTCATCTCCATCCAGCTTTCAAACTGGTCAAGATCTCACTGAATGGCAGCACAGAATTATGGTGAATCAGCCAATCCTCTCAGTTTGGTGTCATCATCTAACTTGCTAAGAGTATACTTTGCCCCCTCATCCAGGTAACTGATGAAGACACTGAATAGGACTGGCCCTAGTCCTCTACAAAAAAATAAAAAAAAAATTACAGATTATCCCGCATTTCCTAAATCTTCCTGTTTTTTATTTATTCATTACATAATAGACCTTGTCAAACACCTTTATCTAATGTATTTTAAAGATGGCTTTCCTTTGTTTTCTGGTACAAAAAGCACACAGCACATAAAATACAGTCAAAATAGGCTCTAAATTATCCTAGACTTCATCATGCGGCAAACAGATATGACAGAGAACCTAGGGAGGACCAGTTCTGGTCTGAAGTGGCAGTTGTAAGACAAGCAAATCTGTCTTAAGAAGCAATAAGTGTAAAGACAACTGAGTTTATTTTCTAGCCTTCACTGCCAATAGAGCTCAGAGGGTACTCCTATCTTAAATGATGCAATGAGAATGGGATTATTATACCATAATGTAGACATCTAGTGACATTTTAAATGCTATGAGGGATAACCATCAGCCTCCAGCTGCTTTCTCTTAGGATTCAGGTCTCTGATATTTCATACCTTCTAGTCCCAGACACTTATCTTTGATTCCTTTGCCTGTTTCAAGTAGTAGTAGGTAATTCTGAAACAGATGATTCCCACACTTAATACCTGGTAAACTCATTTGCCAACCAGGTTCTACTATCCATAACGGCTAATCATCATTGACTACATTGGGAGCTTAGAAAACTAGCTCACGTGTCATCTACAAACAGACTCTTAAAATATCATGATTTAACTGTATCCCAAAGAAAAAAACAGATTGGTCCAAAACTAAAACTCATAGCTTGTATGTATATAAACAAATTTTACCTCAAGAATCAAATCAATCTGCTCCTTTAACATAGATAAAGCAGCAGAAAAGTTTAGAAGCTGATGTGATTTTTGATCTCACTAATTGCTCTTCAGGCTTAATCTTTCTCATGTATCAGAAGTCCTTATTAAGTGAAGGATAGAAAGAAATAATGAGGACCTACTATCAGCATAAAAAATGAGCCCAGCAGAAAATCTGACTGTGAAACAGAAAACAGAATCATGCCTTACATTAGGCTGAATTTTTCTTTCCAATGTAGTTTTTATTGTGCTTTATGAAACACCATGTGCCCATCTCTCAGTCAGGCATAGAAGGACATTTATGTTTGGTCAATGCCTTTAACACTAATTTATTTGATTACCTTTGTACTGAGTTGGTTACAGTGTAGAAAAATTCATTTTTAAGAAGGCATTTTTAAATGGAAACACAAATTGTACACTTGTTTTATGTTAGTACACCCTAAATGGCAGTTTCAGACAGCTCAGCCTTGTCAGATCGAAAAATACAAATGAGGGTTTTGAGAGGATGAAGAAGAAAGAGACATGCTTCACTGAAGATTTCAGCATACTATACTCTAGCTTTTACAGTTTTTTTATTATCATTGCAGTATAACAAATTTCAGAGCTTTCAAAACATCACTCAAATGACTAATTTTGGAGCAAAGTGTGATCTGAAATTGAGTGAATGTCTGTTATGTTTATTGGGAAATTTCAAAAGGAGAAATAAAATGTTTCTTTCTTTATAATTAATACATAAAATGCAGTTTATATTCTTTTTGCTTGAGAATGTCACACAATAATGTTTAACAAAGGCCTGTTCCTTCTCATAACTTCGGAAATCTATTGATTTTAATGCTCAGACAGCAATGGATTCATTTATTTAGATTCCTCTTCCCCAGAGGAATAACAGATGTGTGGAGACATTAAAAAATTTACACCATTTTTCTGCTAAAGAGAAACTTTTAACCCTTTCTTCTCAAATACACACTTGTGTATGCTTGGGAAAGATAAAAAGAGTATCATGCTCCCAGGAATCTGAGTTTTATCATTAACTTATCAAGGTGGGGATATAGGAGTTCAAATCTTTATCAGAAACATCTAATGTAACAGCTTTTTGGCATTTCTTCTTTTATTAAATGGATAATAAAATCATTTTTTGGCATTTCTTCTTTTATTAAATGGATAATAAAATAATTTTCTTGTATCTAAAGCAGTAAGATTCTATTCTGACTGGCAGGGTTCAACTCCAGGGAGTGGGAAATCTGTAGTCTCATTTAGCAGGTGCTAACAAGGGCAGCTTCAGAAAAAAAAGGATAAATCCTTGCGGAATTTGTTTGTGCTTTTGTTTCTATTTCTTGACTGATCATGTTCACACCTGTCCACCAGAATCCTTTTTTTCCTGTTTAACTAATCTGGCCCACTGTATATCAATGGGAAGAAATTAATAATGCTGTATTTCATACAAATGTAAATTGATCTTAATTGATAGTTCTAGCACAATATTTTTACCTTGTATTTCTAGATGCAGTTAAGTAGGGCTAGTGTTCAAAAGACGTAATTAACAAATTAGATACTATATATTTAAAAGAGTTTATATCCTGAAACCTTCTGTAGAATTTAATGGTACTCTAACAAGAAAAACTCAAGCAAAGTTGAATGTTTCTGATTTTGTTTTTTTTTTTTTTTACTTCCCCAGTGAAAGTGTTGATTTTCATATGGAAGGTCCAGTAGTTCAATCAGGAAAAAAAAATGTTACGTAGTGAAACGGTTTTGAGATGCTGAAGCATCTAAAAACCAGGAGGTTAAACTGGCGCAGTTTGGTTTAGACAGCCATTCCTTATGGTGCAGAGGGTTGGAAAAAAGTGTATGTAGAGATTCTAATAGTGTTGGAAAAAAGGATATTTTATTCAACAGAGACAGAAGCTTTTACAGCATACTAAACTGGCCCTGCGATAGTTTGATCTGTATTTTAAATGCAGGCATTGGTAGTATGCTGGGAAAGTCGCTTCACTTGTCTAACCAGATGTAATGTGTCACTCAAAAGGCAGTGTGCTTACTTTTATCTTAAGGCTACTTGTTGGAAAGAGCTCTACCAACCACAGTTCAGAGTTACACAGCTAGATAGCCTTGGTAGGTACTCTGTATAGGAAAAAGATCACAATTATACTTAAGTACTACAGACTTAAGAACTCCTGAAGGACAGAAAGAGCTTAATTGCCACTTATGGTCCTGGACAAAACACACGAGGCTACTCAACTTGTGGAAGAGAACAGAAAATAATTTGATCCACTGACAACCAAATAATAACCTTAAAACGCCAAAACACAACAAACAGAAAACTACACAGAGTGGTACAATGATGAAGAGCACAACCAACCCTGTAAGACCACCTTCTCCCCACCCCTCCCCTCTTCCTGGGCTCAGAGCCCTGATCCCGATGTCTTTAGTGCCCTGATCACAATGTCTTTAGTCTTTGGATGTGAGGGCTGCAACATCTGTCACCCCATTGATCACTAGAGTTGATTTGGCTGATCTTGTTGGCTAGGCAGATATTCCCTTCCTCCCTCACCACTCCATGTGCATCCCCCTGAAGCTGTGTGCTCGGTCAAAGAGGACAACCTTCCCCAATAGAGACATACCATTCATCAGTCAAGGGTATATGGTAGCTGCACTCACCTGCTAGAACCTCCAGACAAGCTCAAGGTCAAGTTGTAGGAGAACACAGGGTAGGCAGCTTCCAAGGCTGCAGACACATCCAAGTGAGGCACTGCATGAGGCAGCTTGCCATTTTTCATTTGTGTCAGGAGATGAGGGCATTCCTTTTTTTCTATTTTTATCTAGCAACAAGGCAAGGGATAATGGGATGAAGCAAATGGAACAAAAAGTTCCATTTAAATGTAAGAAAAAGCTATTTCGCTGTTCAGGTGATGGAGCATTGGAACAGGCTGCCCAAGGAGGTTTTGGAGTATCCTTCTTTGGAAGTCTTCAAGACCTGCCTGGACATGTTCCTGTGCGATCTGATCTAGGTGGACCTGCTTCTGCAGGTGGATTGGACTAAATGATCTCTAAAGGTCCCTTCCAACCCTACCATTCTGTGATTCTATGATTCCCCATGAATAACTCAGAGGGCTGGGAAGAAGAGTTTCAGTATTTTCGATGGTTTCTGCCGTTTGCCTCCCCTCAGGGCAGGTGGGCTTCTAGCTGGTCCTTCCTGCTCCTCCACAGGGTCTCTCACACACTTGGCAGCCCTGCACAGGCCACTCTGACTTGTGTTCTTCCCGAGGGCTGCAGCTCCTTTCTGCCTCTTGTGTGGGTCTGCTTTGAAGCCCTCAGGGTCTCCAGCACAGCCTGCACCATGGCTGCCTCCTCACACAGTCTCTCACCTGTCGGGTGCACTCACACTATGCTGCTGATGCAATGGAATCATTGTCATGAATCATCATACAGTCCTGCCATTGCATTCCATGGCTTGCAGATGTACAGCTGCGTTCTAACCACGAGTTGCAGAGGTGTCCGTGGTCCAACACTCTAGTGTCTATAGTAAAGTGAAACTGAGCATTTAAAATCCTTTTTTTAATTAATTAATAATAATTGAATTATAAGCTGACAATGCTTACATTAGATAAATTAATTGAAAACATTACTTTGCAGTATTCACAATATACATACATAGTGATATGAATCATGTCATTTGTCTGACCTAGAGACTATATCTCATTGCTTACCTATCAATCAAAAGCAGCAGGAAAACTGAAAGTGCAATATCCGCACTACAGCTCTGCCCAGATGGTTACGTTTTGCTCTGCATTTATTTTGGGAAACATGATGGTTATTTCCCAGGGACACTGAATTCCCAGCCTCTCCACTGAGGAAGTTCATGGGTGCAAGTATCAACTTCAATTGCACCAGAGAGCCTACTATAATGTCTAACTTGTTTGCAGTCAAATTCTCTGTTGACCTCATCAGAGTGTAGAAAATCCTGACTATCAGAAAATGAAGGTTAGGTTTAAACTACAGCAATATTTTAACAGGTATTCTTGTTCATTAAATAGAAGTTAAATGTTTCCATTCTTGTTTCTTCTAGCACTAGTTGTCTGTGTTCTGGGTTTACTACTCTGGCTATGATGTCAGGTATACCAATTCAAGTTCTGGTGAGACAATAAGAAAAAGTGTTTCTTATCCTGTCACTGTCTGTACCACTTGACTAAAACATCTGATGAAATTTACTTGTCCTCCTTCTCTTTAAAGAAAAAAATAAACAATTTAAAACAGAACACATTTTTTTTTATATTAAAAGAAGCTCTGAGTTGCAAAGATGATAGGATTTAACAATGCTATACGGTTAAAATGATCTGGTTTAATATAGAAGGTGCAAAAGTCTTTAAAGACATTACAAGGGTTTATGAATTACAGAGGATTGATACTGGACTTGAAAAACAAAACTAACACAAATTTCACAGTGGCAGATTAATAGGAAAAACTAAATCTGAAAATAACTCTGTGAATGAGTTCAATTAGCTACCTTTGAGTCAAGCAATTTTAAGACAACTTCAAATTTCTTTTAATGACTACATTGTTTCATCTCCATTAAAATTATTCAGTGTTGAATAGGGTTTTGATTACAAGCATATAGGCCATAGTTTTGATTAAAAATTGATTGTGCTGAGTCTCCACTACATAATGTGTCATCTATTAACTATTTCATTTGAGATTTTCTTACCAAGTCTAGGTGAAGCAAATTGTCCATCACACATAGACATGCTATCTTCAGTCATAGATTTTTATTATTTTCTGGAGCTTTCCTCAGTTCATTGACAAAATTAATCAGAAATCTAACAATGCCTGCTCCCACATTACCAATAAACTAAAAGCTGTTTACATGTATGAACATAAGCAAGAAGTCATATTATCACATATGAACAAACAAATTTCTGCTAGAAGTGAGTGAAAATTTGTTACAGATAGCAAGTCAACAAGAAACCATTAATATCACACTAGCTTTTAGTTCCATAAAACAAAAAAATAACACTGTTCATTCCAGTGAAAAAACAAAATTTATTTTTAAGGAACCACAAGAAATAATTCTCCTTAACTAGCTAAGGTTTGACATTATGGTGGTATGAACTACAAGAGTAGAATGAACTTTAAAGTTCCAAATGCATTATTAATGGCAATATACCCTGTAAGAGTTAGATTTATCTATTTAGGTAACATATGCAGTAGTAACAGTTACATGTATTTTCTATGTGTTCAGTACTGCGAACAGAGGATCACAATGGATATGGATGAACTAATATGGAAAAGACTGGGGTCAGGTTAGCCTGATCCAATATCTTGGTTAATTTACCCTTTCCAAGTATACAACTTATAGTCAAACATTCAGTGGCATGACTACTATCTATATCATGAATATAAAATTTTCCTTGAAGACCAGGTATTTAAATACAGTAGGGTTACACAAGTTTGGAAAAATGGATACACTAAACATGAAATTCAAAGGGTAAAAATTCCTTTGTTTGAGCTCTTTTCTGATTCTGTGTGTTTTGTAAAGAAGGCACAATGGCTTATTTATTTCTGTATTCTTATAAAAGGTAATGTTTGTTTTGTATTATTTAATCATAGCTATGTGAAATTTATAAGTTTCAGTTTCCTTATTTTTCCAGGAAAGGAGGTGAGGCTGACTTGTCAGTAGTTTTCATTAAAAAATGATTGAAAGTAGCTTAGTAATAACATCAGTCAACCCAGCACTCATGGGTGCATCCCATCAGGACCCATGGATTTGTGGGTGTCCAGTTTGCGTAGCAGATTCCTAACCCAATTGTCCTCAACCAAGGAAACACCTGTCTCAGGACTCTCTCTCTGTCTTCCAGGGTCTGAGATTCCTGAGACCAGCCTTCAGTAAAGATTGAAACAAAGAAGGTATTCAATAGCTCTGCCTTCTCCATATCTTCCAACACTGGGCACCCACCTCATACAGCAGTGGGCTCACACATTTCCTAATCTTCCTTATGCTGCTGATATACTCAAAGAAGCCTTTCTTCTTGCCCTTTACATTCCTTGCCAGATTTAATTCCTGCATGCTCTAGTAATGTTTCTATTCTCTTCCCAAGCAATTTGTGCCTTTTTCTACATCTCATAGACTTCCTTTTTCCAACTGAGTTGTTTCAGAAGCCCACTGTTCATCCATGCAAGCCTCTTATCTTCTTTACCTGTTTTTTGTTTTCTTTTTTCCTTATAGAGACACATTGATCTTGGTCTTAGAGGAAGTAACATTTTAAGATTAATCAGCTTTCCTGGGCACCCCTACCTTCTAGAGTGCTAGATATTGAGATTCTTTCAAACGTCTTTGAAGAGGTCAAATTCAGTTCTCCTGAAGTCCAGGGTCACAATCCTGCTTGCTGCTCTGCTTCTTCCACACAGGATCTTAGATTCCAACATCTCATGGTCACTATAGCCAAGGCTTACCCCAGCCTTCGCATCCCCAACCAGACATTCTTTATTTGTCAGCACAAGATCCAATTACAGACATCTACTTGTTGGCTCCTCAATCATCTGTGTCAGGATGTGTCATCAATGCACTGAAGGAACCTCCTGGACCATGCATGCTTGACTGTGTGACTGACAACAAATATCAGGATGGTTGAAGTCCTCCATGAGAACCAGAGTCTGTGGTCATGACGCAGCTTTCAGTTGTTTACGGAAGGCCTCGTTGTCTTTTTCCTCCTGATCAGATGGCCTGTTGCAAGCTTCCACAACAGTATCACCCACTATACCCTGCCCCTTAATTCTCACCAAGAACTGTCAACCTGCTCTTCATGTCTGTCTAGGCAGAGCTCAATACATAATTTTTTTTCAGATTACTTTCACCAAAGAGAGCAACTACACCTGAAACACTCACAGCCAGCCCTCACAGTTGATTGACTTATGCAAGTCTCAAATTACTGATTCATCATTGGGCACATGAGTTCTATAAAAGTAGTGTTTGCTAACTAATTATTTCAAGAAAAAAAGGAAAAGAAAGAAAAAATATACGGAAAAAACATAGGCTAGTGTACTCTCTATTTTAATTCCATAAATCTTTCTAGCTGTGTTGACTAGTGTGTGGTTCATGAACAATCGCTTAGTACCGCTTGTGGATATTATAAAGTTAAAGAGCAGACTAACAGAGAACAAATTGTCTTCACAATGTTTCACTTCAGATGTTCTTGAGCAAAGTTTGGGGATCAAAGTCAGCTGGTACAATATTTCTGGTTTGCGTTCGCTTTCACAAGCAATTTCTGAGCAGAGAAGTGCTTTTGTAAAAACTTCTGTCTCCATTCTAGCTAAGGCTGAGCTGAATGATAAGGACTTTACATGATACTTCTGAAGGTTATGATATTGTTTCCACATATGGCTTTCCACTTCAGGCAGCAGATGCATTTGTCATATGAAGTCATAGAGTGGCTGGATTGTGCGATCAGTTAACAATCTGATACCTGGTGATGTTGCAGAAGAAAAAAAATACCATTTAACATAGTCTTCTCATATTCTCTTTCAGATACTTACTGAGCACATTTGCAAACCTATTCCTAATAGTCTCAATTTCATTAGACTCCTATTGGTTTAATTTTTCTTTGCTTATTTAAACACTATATTATAAGCACATTTGTAAATGACATTGTTCTTAGGCCGAAACATTTCATTCGAGGAGGAATGGCTTATATACTGTAACAACTACCCCAGCAAGTTAATATCTTTGAATAAGGATGGCATTTAGTGACACTTTAGTTCTTCAAATTCCTGCATTTATGCTCCAATTAAACAGAATCTGTCAATGCATTGTACTAATGACAAGTTAGCTCCTATACTGGAGAAATAACAACCTATCAATATTATTCTATCCCTAGAAATTAACTCCAGAACATGTGATCTTTTTTTTGATAGCCTCTTAGTATATAAGCTATTTTACTGAGATTTTGGGGAAGAAAAAAAAAGGTGAAGAGAAATGATAACACTGATCCTAACACTCAGATGCTGCCATTTCCCTAGGCAAAGATACTTAAAGTCAGGACTGCATATTGCTTTAAAGTCTTCAAAACCCATGTTTCATTAATGCTTGCACAATTAGTTCAGAAGTGAATTATATGAAGAATTCTATTTGGCCACACCAGAGTTACCAGGATGAGTGTATAACCTTCTGTGAGTACTACTTACATCAGGAAACTTTATATTTTCCATAAGGGTGGTCATGGGGAATATGTCATTATAGTAAATGCTAGGAGAATGACACCTGATAATGTTCCCTGGCTCTAGGGCAGATGGTGAGGCAAGCTTTTGAGAAACCTGGCACACATGAGTGCAAAGTGGCTAAAGGAGGAATATATGTCTCTGCATTCTCTGTACTCTTAAAAAGAAGAGATGCTTGGATAAATAATTCAACATTTTTAATTAGCACAGCTGGGCCATTAAAATCCAAACCTATTCTGTAATCTGTGTTTTTCTAAATTCCAAAAGTATTCAGACTGGGGAATTTAGTAGAAGACATATATCTATTAAGATCCATATAAAACCTTGCAAATTCCCAGCGTTTCAATGAACAGAGTGAAATTTGTTTTATTAGATATTTCTTTTAAATTATATAGTGTGTTCATTAGACTGACAAGATTTATATGGTTCTGATTGATTGATTTTAATTTTTTTTTTTTATTATTTCAAGGATATGAATCTTGTATATAGAAGTTGCAAGCTAACACTCGGGCTCCTTAATGCTTCATAGATCTTACCCAAATTTTGAAAATCATAGAATCATAGAATGGTAGGATTGGAAGGGACCCTCTAGAGATCATCAACTTCAACCCCCTCATTCTGAAAAGGTTTACAGTAAAAGGAGAAATGGAAATTATCTTTGGGAAAATCAGTCTCCACGGGTGCTCTTGTCACATTCTACAAGTTACTCATACTAGTTGTTAATTAGGTGACAGTTGCAATTAAGAGAGGGAATGGGAAATATAATATTAAATATGACCTCAAACAAATATAAAGGGTTCTGTATGTGGAAATATTTCTCTATCTTGTGGTAATAGCTTCTGAAAATAGAACTGGCTCAGGCTCGCCTTCTGTTCTGTACTAGAACACAGATATCCTCTCGCTTAAACTGCTAAAAGCACCTTGATACGCTTTGCAAATTAACAGTTCAGAATTGTATATTAGTGGGCAGAATGCACAGGTTGCCATACTTTTCTATTGTGCTTATACATTTACACTTATAAAACGAAGATTACGTGATCTGTATTTTTGTAGTCCAGTAACAGATTTGCTTTCAAGTGATGTACAGGCTAAAATGGATATTTACACAGGAAATAGTAAAAACCATTTTAGTAAAATGTCTTCTCTAGGTTACCCTTTAATTATAACTTGTATTCTCACCAATAAACATTTTTAATTAACTTTTAGATCTCCATACTTAATTTATGTGGTGTAAATTAGAGCATCAGGTAAAAGGTTTCTATTTATTCACTGCATTTATACATTTTTTTATTTTCTATCCTTGTGTAACTTATGTTCCATAATAGCCTATGTCATTTAATCTCAGAAGTGCAAGCAGATCAAGCAAAGACCAAACAGAGGAAACAGAATAACTTGCTAGAAAATTAAAGTGGTAAAGATTTAGTAATAAAATTCAATTTAAAAAAAAGAGTAAATATAGGCATTAATATACATCAAAATTTAAAAAAAAAAAAAAGAAAGAAAGCAGGTGCATTTTAGATAACATTAAATGGGTTTGATCTATTTAGTTCAGTTCCAGGGAAATTGTATCACAAATTCCATTCTCTACCAATGCAAGTGAATTAGATTGATCTAAGCTTGTTGAGTTTCTGACCCTGAAATTTTAGAGGAGCTGACAAGAGGACAAGCAGATTCAGAGAATGGATCTTCACCCATCTAAACACATAGCTTACAAGAAAGCTCTCAGTGCCATCCTGAGAGAAAGGACATGGCAACCTAGCTTTGTTACAGATGTTAAAAGAAAACTTCTATTGGATTAAATTTGGTGTCAAATGATGTTCAAAACATTAAATGCCTTAACAATCCAGAAAAACTATCAAACCTATTTATGCACCTATTCTCCAAGACAATTCTGAAATGCTTTTTTAAGGTTCTGGGTTTCAGAATGATGATTATGTTCCATCAGTGTTACCACGATTGTTTAAAAGAACAGTAATTATAGTATCAAAGCTTTAATAACCAGAAATACAGTAATCACTATATTCATATTCATACTTCTTTTAGCAGGTAACACCTATGAAAGCACATAGGTATTTAATCCATTTATTTACTGTCCTGGTTTTACATGTCTCATAACCACACTCTAATCTTCTGTTGCCATATGGCAATAGAAAAGATAAAAGAGGTAGAAAGTAACAAGAGGTTTCACTAATTATTATTATCCCAATTTTAATTTAAATGATGATTTATTTTAAGAAGTAAAAAACTACTCTTGGCTCTGGTAGAAGATAATTTAGGAGATAATTTTGGAACAATTCAATTCTGGACACTTTTTTTTTTTTGTGCTTTGACATATGTGTGCAAAAGTAGGTATAAATACCCTAATGTTATTGGATGACCAAGGATAGTCTTAGATTTCCAAGGTTAATGAAAGGATGCACAATCTGAGTTCACTGTGGGCTGATTTCTACAACTGAGTTATACTAAGTATAAAGCACCAGCATTACCAAGGCACATGTAGTCTAATGGATGTAATTGATGGATGCAGTTCCTTTCAGAGTTAATTATTGAATCAGAATCTAGAAGCACAGGAAAGAGTTGCTGTTCCATATGATACTGGGGAATTGAATTCTGCTCCAGTGCTCTCATTCTTCTGACAGCTGTAGCAAAGAAGCAACACTGGCAATTGGCTATGATTGATATCAAACTGCCGTATATTACTGTTAAGATCATTTATTAAAATATGCAAAACACATAACTACTGTCATAGGTAGCATCTTACATGGTAAGAAGCACTTTATGAAGAGTTGCTAAAGGAAATTTTATGCTTTTGTTAAAGAACAGGATAATGCAATTATTATTCTGAGCAGTGAAAACACCATCAATAACTGGCAAACTAACAGTTTCTACTGTTGAAATATTAAACACTCTGTTGCTCTATATTTGGTAAGATCCACATTTCTAACCACCTAATTTTAAGTGTCTCTTGTTTTATTGATAATCTCTTGACATTTTTTTTTTATTATTGCCTCTTCATCTAAGCATGAAATTTGAAGTATTCCAGATTAAGTAGTTCAAAATTAAGAAGAAAGCTACTGGTCTCTAATAAGAGCTTGTGGGGAACCCAGTAGCCTTATGATAATGTGTTCAAGAAAATAAGCTCAGATAGAAAAGGAATAGTTCTCTAACTGTGGAATTCAGAAAACTAATTGCTCAAAGCGTAATATTAAGCATTCCTGGCTGTGATTATTTAAATCTAGTGGACTTTCATTGTAGATTTGTGTATAACAAGATTATAGTTCAAACATGGTACATGCTCCCACTCTGTTCTGCTGCAATCTTCTTGAAATCTTCCTGTTTCATAATTTCATACCTCTAATTATGAAAATTAGTCTTGGAACAAATACTCTGAAAAAGCAGAAACTACAAAAAGCAAGGTAAAAAAAATCTGTGATAAGGTGTAATTCCACATTTAGAGGAAATTTTTAACCATTATTTTCAATTAATACTAAAATATTATTTTAAAAAGCTAGGAGGGCTTCACATGCCTCTCATTGCACTTTCTTTCCAGCTGCAGATCCTGAGCTTTCTTATCAATACTTACTTTGCACTTATATTTCTTTCATATCAAAAAGCAGACTGGCTTACATATTTGCATCAATTCTTTTATGTCATATGCATTCAACTTCCTTATCCCTTCTACTATTCTTCTCATTTTTAATGTAAGAAAAAAACCACATTATTAACATTTCACATATATTTTTAGTTCTGGGCAAAAGGAGAAGTCAAAAGTAAGGTTTTAGAGCTCCATGTAAGAGATAAAAAGTTCTTTAGAGAGTATCACCTAAGAGAGAGTTTACTTGGTTTAGGTGTCAGTCAGATCTGTCAATAGATTAGAAATGAACTATTCCCTAAAGAGGAAACTAGTTAAAAAAACAAATGGAAATATTTAAAAAAAAAAAAAACACAAAAAAAAACAATAACAGTAACAAACTGTGACAGTGTCAGCAATAACAGGGGAGAATAGAGAAGTCAAATAGACTTTTCAGCTGTCCAGGAGCAGAGAAGCAAAGCTTCCCCATCCTTATGGCAAGGATATTTCCTACATTCCCTCCTTGTGCTGTTGTCGGGGGAGGAGGTAGAGGTATTGGGAGCAGCTAGCTGGGCCTGGTAAGAAAGGAGGGATGGGGGAGGGGAGATCTTAAGCTGATTGTAATTTTCTCATCATCCTACTCCCATGTTGCTTTTATTCCATTCTGTTTCTTGTAGAATAAACTTTCTTACTTTCCTCTCTAAGTCGAGTACTGGAGTTTGTTTTGCCCAGAACCGTAACTGGCAGTGATCCCTCCCTACTCTTATCTCAATCCACAACAACCTTGCTTATCTTTTTACTCCCATTTCACTGAGTTCTCTGCCATCCTATCGAGGGTGGGGGTGAATGGAGGCACCAAGTGAGAGACTGTCATGGTGCTGCTGTGCTAGCTGGGCCAAACCATGACAAGGTCTTTGAGATTGTTTTTTAGGTGGAAAAATGGGATTTTTATTATTTTACAAAGGATATCAAGGATGAACTCAGCAACATTTCTAAAGTTCTTTGATCATCTGTGATCAAAGATCCTCTGTCGGTTGAAGGTATCAATTATTGAGAAGAAATTTAGGAACAAATAAGTATTAACGGATCTCTTCTCTAAGACAGCTATAACGTAGGGAACTTTCTGATTCTTAACATAGTATCTTCTCAGAATTCATTCAGAGGTTAAGCAACACATCAGTGCAAGCCTGTAGCAGATAGAAACTGTAGCAGACCTTGAGCTACGTGTTACATCCTGCTAGTTTTTCCACTTCTTCCAATACATGTTCTGACAGGACAGATCTTGTTCTATGTTTTGAAAAATGCTCAACTAGAAAAAGAACAGTTTCTATTACTCAGAGATTACTTTAGTTAAGTATATTCTTTTGTCTTGAAATTGCTTCTGATATTTGCAAGACTGCTGTGTAATGAATGGCAAGATTAGTGTGTACCAACACAAAGTCATTTTTGGGACATTTATGTATCTTCTCCCTTATCCATTTAGTTTTTCTTCAATAGCTGTAAGGGTATTGGGTTTGGTTTGGTTTTGGGAAGAGAGGTTGTGTTGGGGTGGGTTTTGTTTGTTTGGTTGGTTTTTTTCCCTTGGCAATTAGCCAACATGGGGCAAAAAAACCAAGAAATCAAACATCAAATGCACGTATGTTAGTGTAATATTACATAAATATAAATAGAATTCCTTCTCTGAACAATGTGAGTGTGTGTCAGCTGGAAGATTTGGAAATCTTTTCTGACTACCATGTCTGAAACTTCCTTGTGGCCTTATTGCACACAATTTATCCACTGAAAGAAAACTTATATGTGCAGAGAAGGAGGCAATTGAAAACAGACAAAATCAGTCCCTGGTCTGTATAAACAGGAAACTTCAACAGCAGTTGCAAAGGATGTGTAAAAAAAATAATGTTTCTCCTCAAAAGCTTGTGTAGAAATTGAGTTATACTCTTTCACTTCATATATTCCAAATTGTCTTTTTAGTCTCAACTGGTTTGAGAGTTAGGCATCAAGAAGAGTGTGGGCAGCAGGACAAGGGAGGTGCTGCTCCCCCTCTACTCTGCCCTGGCGAGGCCTCATCTGGAGTCCTGTGTCCAGTTCTGGACTCCCCAGCTCCAGAGAGACAGAGAACTTCTGGAGAGAGTCCATCGCAAGACTAACAAGATGATCAGGAGACTGGAACATCTTCCTTAAAAGGAAAGGCTGCAAGAATTGGAGTTGTTCAGTCTAGAGACAGGAGGAATCTCATTAATATTTACAATATTACAAATATTTACAAATATCTAAATGGTGGGTGTCAGGAGGTTGGAGCATCCCTTTTTTCTGTTGTAGCTAGCAACAGGACAAGGGGTAATGGGATGAAGCTGGAACACAAAGTTCCATTTAAATATAAGAAAAAACTATTTTACTGTTGAGGTAAGGGAGCCCTGGCACAGGCTGCCCATGGAGGATGTGGAGTCTCCTTCCTTGGAGGTCTTCAAAACCCACATGGACGTGTTCCCTTCTATCCTCTATCATTCTATGATTCCATGAACTCTTTTCTATTATCTCTTAATTGTCAGCTACTTATTAACACAACAAATGTTCCTCTTGTCATCTTTTTGTCTTTACACTCTCCCCAAGACTTTTTCAGAAACATAAGGCTGCACAAACTTATGTTGTTAAACATTCAGCTCCAGTTGCTGATATTTCTGTTTAGCCTCCTTGTGGACTAGTGGCTTCCATTGTTTTGACTACTGCTGAGCAGATAATTGTTTAATTATTCCTTAGTGGAAGCCATTCAGAATCTCTCACAGGTAAAATTACTATGAAAGGCTTGTCCAGAATCATACTGGTAGGTAGAATTATGAAGTCTTCTTGCTGCCAGAAATCCTAACAGTATTAATCATTTTTGCACTTTATCTTTTATATGTGTGTTTACTCTCTGTATGTGTGTATATGTGTGTATCTGTATGCTTACACATATACACATTCAACCTTTTACTAAACCCCTACTAATTCTGACATACACAATTGATTTTTTTTTTTTTTTTTTACTGAAATGTCGCATATATTTATCAAAGGTCATTCAAATATCAGGCTTAGATTGATTTGCATTTCCTAGACTTTGACTTCGCTAAGTACCAAGATATTTATCTACTTGTCACTTACAGAATATAATGGAACTCATATATTTTAGAGGCATCACAATTCCTGTGTGATTTCTGCATAATGTAAAGTGATGGTAGGTGTGAATCAGAGAAGGAAATTCCACAAATTAGAAGGGCAAATTTAATCATTATCTTAGATTACAGTAGATATCTAGATCCTTATTTGTATTTCACATCCTATTTTTGAAAATATCTCAAAGAAATCAGTGAATTTAACCTTGTAACAGAGTGATGTATCTTTTCTTCCCCAATTAAAGCAATCAAAGTAAGATTGTAGAGCTGAATAAGGAAATAAATTATACCCCATGCAATTTTACATGTCATATAAAATTTGTCAATGCATTAAATGCAGTATTGTAAGTTCAAATCATCAGTAAATTTTGAGGGGAAAATTAATGTTGTTTTGGATATTGGAGCAATTTCTTTAGCAAACGTGTCTCATTCAGATATCTGGTTTGGACCCACAAAATCTTGTGGAATCTGGATGACTAGGATGACTCCTAACATTCAGAATTTGTCAGGCATGCATGAACATATCAATAAGCAAAGAGTAAAGTCGTGATCCTGGAAAAGAGACTCTTCAGCGAAGCCTCTTCTCTGTTCAAATTTTAAAAAAACCCAACCTCTATTTTCACAACTTATTATTCTCTTTTATCAGAAAAATATATGGACCTGAGTACTTTTTCAGTTACACTTTTTAAAGAAACTTCAGCTTGAAAAACTGATTTTTTTCTGACAAATAAAATGTTATACAGTAAAAAAATCCTGAAGAAGCTGCAAAACATTTGAACTTCTAATGCACAGAAGGTTGTGCTGCCATTCAGCAGGATCTTGACTGACTTGAGAGTTGGGCAAAGAGGAACCTCATGATTACAAGTGCGGAGTCCTGCATCTAGGAAGAAACAACCCTATGCACCGATACAGACTGGGGATTGACTTGCTGGAGAGCAGCTCTGCAGAGAGAGATCTGGGAGCGCTGGTTGATATTAAAATAACCATGAGCCAGCAACGTGCCCTCGTGNAGGCATGCATGAACATATCAATAAGCAAAGAGTAAAGTCGTGATCCTGGAAAAGAGACTCTTCAGCGAAGCCTCTTCTCTGTTCAAATTTTAAAAAAACCCAACCTCTATTTTCACAACTTATTATTCTCTTTTATCAGAAAAATATATGGACCTGAGTACTTTTTCAGTTACACTTTTTAAAGAAACTTCAGCTTGAAAAACTGATTTTTTTCTGACAAATAAAATGTTATACAGTAAAAAAATCCTGAAGAAGCTGCAAAACATTTGAACTTCTAATGCACAGAAGGTTGTGCTGCCATTCAGCAGGATCTTGACTGACTTGAGAGTTGGGCAAAGAGGAACCTCATGATTACAAGTGCGGAGTCCTGCATCTAGGAAGAAACAACCCTATGCACCGATACAGACTGGGGATTGACTTGCTGGAGAGCAGCTCTGCAGAGAGAGATCTGGGAGCGCTGGTTGATATTAAAATAACCATGAGCCAGCAACGTGCCCTCGTGGCCAAAAAGGTCAATGGTATCCTGGCATGCATCAAGACGAGTATGGCCAACAGGTTGGAAAAAAAAAAGTTTCAAAGATTCAGAGTTTTTTTCACAATGAAATCAATTTTTAAGCTTATACAGGACATTACATTTGACAAGAAATTCTTTGTAGGTGTAAGGATGAGAAAATTACTTCTTGTCAATCTTTTATTAATGACATCTCAGATTCTGTGATAGTTATGGGATACCAGGAGATTTAAAGAAAACTAAAAACAGAGATCACACACTACTAAAAGAGTAACGCAGAGTTCTCTCTCTTCTTTTTGCTTCTGTCAGAAACACCTTACTATGGTGTCACTATCTCATTTTTTATGCATCTCTCTACTTTTTATCACTGCTTCGTTTTACATCTCAACAGGCCTCACTATCCTGAAAAATACACCTGCATAAAACCTGCAGGGAATTGAGAAAATATGTAAGTAGGGGTGAAAAGGGAAAGAGAGCTCTGCACTCTTATCACACCTTTTAGCATCTATCAGTTTCAGGTCTCTTGTGATACATTCACCCTTTCACTATGCAAAAGGCCAAGGAGAAGCTGCGGTGATACTAGCATTCAGTATGAATATCAAGGAGGCAGGGACTCTCAGAGGAGAGCAATACTCAAAAATCCCATGGGAATAAAGGTCATAGAAAAAGAAGGAGAGATTAAATAGGAGCAGCATAGAGCAATCAGTCAGACAAGTTCCTGCATCAGAGTGAATTTTGAATGATAAACAGTAGGAAAGGAACCATAAAAACAAGAACACAAAGACAGCATTTTGTGATGTTGCTTTGCTGTGCTGCATTTGCAATCCTGAGCAAACCAAAATGGTTTAGTAAAGCCAAATAGGGTTTTGTTTAGGATCAGTTACCAAAAAAATGCAGAGGAACCTGTTTAATGCTTTCCTAAAGGGCAAGACTTATTAACTTGAGCACATTATTGGGTTCACATAGCTAGAGACCTTCCACTCAGACTTCAATCGGAAGATAGATGCAGAGCAAGAAGGGAGCTTCTTACTGTGAGATACTATCTGGGAGCAAATCCCTGTGTCCTGACCCACTATAAAATTATTATTTTCTCTGCTGTCATGTGATTTTCATTTCCTTAATGTACCAAGGAAATTGTTGCTGCGGCTCTCAAGCACCATCAATGGGGCCATTATGAGAAATCTCTTCATGCGTAAGTATATAAGCTGAAGAAAGGCAAAAAAATTCCTCTTTTCCCTTTTGTTTTTTGCCTTAACTCCATCTGTGATACTGAGAACTGCTGTAATATACCCAGAAATCAAAGTTTTGACTAGTTTGGTGGTGTGAACTGTTGATTTGTTGAAAAAAGAAAAAAAACAACTTTTACCTCACACATGAGAGGAATGTCAAGGGCACACTGCACACTGACTGGTCATTTAAATTTTTGTTTTCACACATTTTACTTATTTTGCTTTTCTTTCAATTCTTAAAAATTAGTTGAATTTTTGGGTGCTTTTTTTTCTTTTTGACTCCCATTTTTTTTTATAGAATACATGAAAACAACATCTTTTCAAAATCAAGTCTCATTTAAATGTGTCTTCCTTAGAGAAAATATGCATTAGTGTATGTGCTACTATGTGTTGTATAAGATATTGTTGTAGGTGAAAAAATAAGTTAAACTGTAAATGACAGTAGATAATTGGAGTTGATATCTGTGTGTATGGTGAATGTCCAAAATGACCTTTTTACCTCCTCAGTGGAACTCTACTACTTGTTAACTGCAACCTGTATGGGCTGGTTGTAACTTTGATTAACATCTGCACTGAACAAAGTGTCAAGGCCTGAATCCTCCAACCAATAGACATTATATGTAGCCAGTTGATCACATATTGTTCTTCTGTACATAGACTTGGTGAAGAAAACTACAAGCTAGTTGTGGAAAGGAAGGGTTCTTCAGAGGAAGAAGAGGACCAGGAAAGAAACAGGTGAAGAATGTCTAGAAGGATCCAAGAAGGGGGAGAATCCTGGAGACAGAGGAAAGATGCATGGAGGGGAACACCAGGGGATGCCCAGGATACCAGAGGTACCTGCAATTGATAATTGTGAGTGTGGATTGATGTGGCTTTTTGACTGACCTTCCTGGAGCAGCAATGTCCTCCTTGCCAGGCAGGGAAGTCGGGACATAAAGTATATAAAGTGCTGAAGGAGAGTGTGCGTGTGAGCATATGAGGTAACTAAATAGGATTAAAGTTCCAATCTCAGTGGCTCTTAAATAAATTCCTATATTAAGATACACAACGGACTGTCTTTTACTTTGTCCTGGCTGTGACAGGTACTATACTAATACCATAGTTTACAGCTTGAGTGATTATCTGTAGTTTCATTAGCAGTTGCTGCTGAGATTGCAATTAAACTTCTCTGAAAAATACCAAATATTCTGAAATCCCCATTTTTTAATATAGCAAACTAAAATTGTTGATATTTTGCAAGGTAAAATTATACTTTTAAGCATTATATGATGTTTTAATACAGATGTTTTCTGAATATAAATATTTATAGATTTTTTCATGATTTTTACAATATTGCTTCTTTATCTTTTTAATCTGTACATTCTTTCTATCACTCTAAAACCCTGCAGACTACTTTTGGAAGCTGCCTCTTTGTACATGTTTCCCAGCAGGCAGGCAACTCCTGAAATTTGCAAGTGAGAGCTCTCCTTCTCAGCTAACGGCTGCACGCTGACTACCTATAGCTTTCTGACCCTGTTTCCACAGAAACCACCAGAATGTGTTAACTTTAAGCAATCTTATTTGAATAATGTAATGTGTTCAACTTAAACAATATCACTTTTTAGTGAAGAAATTGCAGGTTCTTTGCTTTCATTTCTGCATTGCGTGCCTCCCAGACATTCCACGATTCTTCGTCACTCAGTTTCCTTCTTTTCTTAAACGGTAACATTTGCATTAAGCATTTTAAACTAATTAGATGATGCAGTATGTGATCTGTCTCTAGTAATGTAAAAGTCTAAAGTTTCAAAGAACAAGTTAATTTTAAAACTAGATTCACCTATTATTGTTTTGATATGAACAGAAAGATGGATAAATAACAACCTGAATAGCTATTCACGGGCAAGAACAAAGGAAGGACCCCAAGTCTCAGTCCTATCATCTGCAATTGCCAACAAATGTGTTATATTAATATTCTGATAAACCAATACATCTCTATATGAAAGTATTGGTTTCCCTCATACATCTCTGGGAAGATATTTAGAATCTCACTTCTGACAAGGTCAAGTACTTAGTTTAGATTTTTAGCTTAAAATTTAGAAGCCTATTTATTCTCTTGAGAAGTGCATTTTTTATATTGTATCACTAACAGTTTTTTGAGATTTTTCTTCTTCCTTTAGAGGAAGCCACACAGTTTATTACAGAGGCATCTGAAGCTTGACAAAGATAACATGATGACACACATCATCATGTATAATAACCATGTACATCTACCCTTAGCAAAAGATTTGACCTACAATCTCTGTGATCACAAATTATTGCTCAACAGGTTATTCTTGTACTTTCATTTCTTACTCCCACCTTTCTCTCATCTAAATGTTGTACAAGTTTGCTTGAGCTGTTATAATGATTCACAGAAAAAATTCTCCTTTATTGTCATAGAATATTTGTGTAGTCAAAGACCAAAGCAATGCTGCAATAAGGCAGTGAAACTGCTAAATTATGCAGATATTGATGTTTTACTTATTCCTCTTGGCACATAGTCACCTTCTCAGATGGACACTGACAATACCCTTGTGACTTTTCTCTCTCAGGTTAGTAAAACAATCAAATTAATTGTATTCTGTCTCAAAATAGAGACTTCACATTTATCTTTTTCTCCTCACAACCTTATCTGTTCCACTTATCTTCTGCGTAGTGAATGAGATCAGAACTAAATCTGTCCTGCAGATGACATTTTGTGGTTCTTCATGCAACAGTATTGCTACCTTTTAACCTCTACTGGCAGTGTCACAGTTGAGATATACTGTGTGCAATTTTATGCATATGATGCATGGTTCATTTGTGGTTTCCAACTAACATGTAACAATTTATAGCAGAATTTCTATTTTTTTACTTCCCAAATACATAATCTCACATTTTGTACTATTGCACTCCATGCAGCTTTTAGTATTTAAATTATTCAGTTCTTCTGATATTTCCCTCTGGATCAATGATGATTCTTCAACAAGTTGAATTTTTGTGTTCCTACTTTTTTTTTTTCTTGCCAACATGTCTAATTACAATATTACCATTAATAAGATTTGCCAGAAGAAAATAATATAATGGTAATATCTGATGAAGTATCATTACCTAGATTCCCCAGAAAATATTGAATGCTAATAAAATAAATGCATTTGAGAGTTAGTTACATATAAATAACAGGCATTGGTTCTGGGGTATGTCTTGTTCAACATCTTCATCAACAACCTGGATGAGGGGACAGAGTGTACCCTCAGCAAGTTCTCTGATGGCACCAAACTGGGAGGACTGGCTGATTCCCCATAAGGCTGTGCTGTCATTCAGCGGCATCTCGACCGGCATTGAGAGTTGGGCAGGGAGGAACCTCATGAGGTTCAACAAGGACAAATGCAGAGTCCTGCATCTGGGAGGGAACAATCCCATGCACTGGTACAATCTGGGGGTCGAACTGCTGAAAAGCAGCTCTGCAGAGACACACCTGGGAGTCCTGATTGTTAATAAACTAAACATGAACAAGTAATATGCCCTTGTGGCCAAGAAGGCCAATGGCAATCTGGGATGCATCAAGAAGACTGTGGCCAGCAGGTCAAGGGAGGTTCTTCTTCCCATCTCCTCTGCCCTAGTGAGGCCTCATCTCTAGTCCTGTGTCCAGTTCTGGGCTCCAGAGAGACAGAGAACTGCTGGAGAGAGTCCAGCACAGAGCCATCAAGATGATCAGGGGACTGGAACACTTTTCATACAAGGAAAGGCTGTGGGAATGGGGACTGTTTAGTCTAGGAAAGAGGAGACTGAGGGGAGATCTTATTAATATTTACAAATATTGAAATGGAAGATGTTAGGAGATTGGGACATCTCTTTTTTCTATGGTAGCTATCAACAGGACAAGGGGTAATGGGATGAAGCTGCAACACAAAAAGTTCCATTTAAACATAAGAAAAAACTATTTCACTGTTGAGGTGAGGGAGCTCTGGCACAGGCTGCCCAGAGGGGTTGTGGAGTCTCCTTCCTTCGAGGTCTTCAAGAATCACCTGGACATGTTCCTATGCTACATGATCTAGGTGAACCTGCTTCTGCAAGGGGGTTGAACTAGCTGATCTGTAAAAGTCCCTTCCAACCCTGCCATTCTACGATTCTATGAAATGAATAGTCAAGGAAAGTAAGCATAGCCCATTGAAAGGTAGGACTACCACTACTATTCAAATGTAAAGAGTGGTATCACTTAGCAGTGTTCATTGGGATTTTTATGCTGTAGTGATGACTAAATAGAATTCTGAATGCTTTAAAAAAACCTGAATCTATATTAAAACAAATAGGTAAATAAAACAGAATAAAAGAACTGTAATGAAAGATTTATGTGTCTTAGGTCGGAATTATCTGAACACTGATGCAAAAGTTAACTAGTAAGTTCTGCAGTTCATGCTCCAAGCCACAAATGGATTCAAGAGAGTGAAAAAAAAAAGAAATCTTAATTTTTTATGATTGCAAGTAGTTGAATTAATGTTTAATTAATTCAGTAAAATACTATGTTACTTCTCTGCTGCCTCTCCTGATGGTAGATAGCTAGAGCCTTCATCATGTTTTAGACAATCAGCTTTACAGAACTGTATTTCACTTAAAGTAATGTAGATTTTCAAATCCTACTGATCCTGTAGGGACTTTTAGAACAGGGGCTACAACCATACTAGTTCAATAAATTATTATTAGGAATATTCCTGAGCATTGAGGAAAACTAATAGGGAACCATGTAGGTTGTAGTAATGAATTCTTTTACTTCCTAAGTAGATGGCATGCAAACACTTTATTGAGAGCAATCTCTGAGGAGTTTTGACTGTCACAGTGTGCCTGGAAATTGTTTGAAAAAGCAGCATATTGAATCAACAAAAAACATTCTGGAGTGTGTCCTATCAAATCATGAGGAGAGATAATCATTTTCTTGACTCCAAGAATGTTACCAGGTTAATTTACTAGGTGAGATGTAGCTTAAGTTGGCTGTAGCCCATTGTGATCATGCAGTAGTCTCTCTGTATGCTGTGGGAAGGTCATGGCATGGCCTAAACTGGCCCATAGCATGCCACAACAAATCAAAGTCCCCGTCATGATGCAGTCATGGCCAGGGCTGATGATGGCCCTGCTTTTCCAGGTGACAATCCATGGTGTGGTTTCCTGACTCAGCCGTGGCCCATTCCTATCCCCACAGAGTTGCTTTTGGCTATGATCAGCACCTTGGTTCACAGGGAGCTGCTCCAGCCTCTATCGTATGTACACATTCAGTATATTTCTAAGATGATCTCTAAATTTATGTGGAACAACATATTCAACAAATTTCCTTCTTGATATGGTATTCAAATAAGAAGTTGAAATATCAGGTTTCCTACAAGGAGAAAAATGCAATTTTTCTCAGCTATACCAATAGCTAAGATTTAAAAGGCAGTGAAGAAAATGAAAATATCTATTGATGATAAGAAAGAAAACTCAATAAAAAAATCCATGCTTTAGAGGTAAGCACTCTGCAAACTAGAACCTAAGGCTGATTGTAACCTAAGTTACATAGGTATAAGCCACGAGCAACAACAAATGCTGATAATGTGATTCTCTCCACCCAACTTCATATTTGTCTTGTAGCTAACTTTGTACAAGTATCATCATTGAAAAACCACCTAAGTATAAAGATGCATGTAGGATCCTTCTCTCTCCATTAAACTTAAGAAACAATATTTTATTGCAGAGAACCTCAGAACATGAAGCATGCATATGAGTCAACTATTTAAATCAAGCTCCTTTTATCTCGTAGCAAGATTTCACAATATTTTGGAAATTATTTATATAATTGTGTTTTAGCTACTGTATACTCTTAGGAGCTTCAGAGTACTAACTCTCTTATTAAAAATAGTTTATACCCAGAGCAAGCATACCAACAGAAGATTGGGTTATTTCCTGTAACATATACACATTGTATCACTGACTGAAAAAAAGAAAGGTGTATATTATTTCAGCAGATGGAATAGATTGACATTTGACAGAGTATTACTGTATTCTAAATTATTAGCTACATTAATGTGGTAGTTTAGCTCTGGCTGGGTGCCAGGTGCCTGCCAAGTCACTCAGTCAATCCTTGTCCTAAACTGGACAGGGCAGAGAAAAATATATTGAGAAATTTATGAGTCAAGATAAGGACAGGAAGATCACTCAGCAATTAGCTCAACGGGCAAAACAGACTCAACTTGGGAAGAATTGCTTTAAATTATTGATGTACAATCAGAACAGAGAAGGGAAAATGAGAAATGAAAACCAAATCTTAAAACACATCTCCACACCTCTCGTTCTTCCCAGGACTCTCCTTCCTCAGGAGCACAGGTGATGGGGCATGGGGGTTGTGGTCAGTTCATCACAGATGGACTTTGCTGCTACATCTTCTCAGGGAGAGGACTCATCACACTTTCCACTGCTATAATGTGGGGTCCCCCTTCATGGGAGACAGTTCCTCATGAACTTCTACACCGTGGGTCCAGCATGAGGCCTCTCACAAGGGCAGCTTCTCACACTCTGCCCCAATATGGGTCACCCACCGGGAGAACAGTCCTTCAGGTACCGACTGGTCCAGCTTGACTCTCTCACAGGATCACAAGTCCTGACAGCAAACCTGCTCTGGCATGAGCTCCTCTTTCCTACAGACTCCCAGGTCCTGCCAGGAACTTGCTCCAGAGTGAGCTTCCCATGGAGTCACAGTCTCTTTCAGGCATTCACCCGCTCTGGTGTGGGGTCATCCACATGCTGCAAGTGGATCTCTGCTCCCCAGTGGCCTCCATAGACTGCAGGGGCATAGCTGCCTCACCATGGTCCTCACCACAGGTCACAGAGGAGTCTTCTTTCAGGGCCTAAGAACCCTCCTCACCCTACTTCTCCTCTGACCTCGGTGTCTGCACAGATGTTTTCTCATTCTCACTCCCTGTTGCTGCTGCAGTTTAGCATCTGTGCAGCGATTTCTCCTTCTCTATTATGTTATTCACAGAGGTGTTATCTCCATCACTAATTGGCCAGGCTTGGGTCAGGTGGAGGATCCAGCTTAGAACTGACTAGCCCTAACCCTATCAGCTACAGGGGAAGCTTCTGGCAGCTGTTTGTTCAAAGAAGTCACCCTTGTAGCCCCCTGCTACCAAAAGTTGGCTCAGACAAAACTACGACAACTAAGATTTTAATTACTCCTGTAATAACTATGAAAGCTTGAGCCCTTGATAGAATTCTACAGAAATAAGATATATTCATGAATTCACTGACAACAATGGGATATCCCCGTCCTTGAGAAGAAAAAGAATGATAAAAGAGATGTTACTGCTCTTCATAGACAAGATTCAAGATATATGCATGCAACAGTTTGACTGAAAGACCTGCACACTGAATTCCTACCTTCTAACACTATAGGGAATCTCTTTCTTGTGGACAGTACAGATACCATCCTGCAATCCAGATTCTACAGATCTTCAGATTTCAAATAAAGTGATTAGGCACAGAGAGGAAAATTAATTCTGAAGAAACAACATCTTAAATTATTTTAATTTTTATGGACAATAGCATCATGAACAGAACTCAGAGTAGAACACTGGCATAAAACATGTTTTATGTGTGTTTCCTCTGTGTTGAAACTTAGATGAATGGTCACATTTAAATCCTGATTGCGTAAGGACTCTTATAGAGAGCTAATTAACTTGCATGGATTTCGACTGAGGAGGAATGGGAAGGAAGAGAAACAACTTGAAAGAAAGAATTCTTCAAATTGAAAAGTTTTTACACTTTCAGAGAATATAATTTTACTTCCCATCTAAACTTCAAGGGGATTTTTCGCCCCTGTAAATTTAGTTGGATTAAAATAAAATTGTTGACTGGAAACCACAGTGGGTAGAAATAAATAAGAAATGCAATACTGTTGAGAGAGGAAGAGACTCCAGGAATTTTTTACAGTGAAAAGTAAAATTTTGTACACTTTACAAATGTCTACAGATGACTTTCACATTTTTTGTTATAGTCCACAGTCAGGAATAAGTTATATCCAAACCCAACTGAATGTGCCAAATTGAAAAAAAAAAAAAAAGAAAAAAAAAGAAAAGTGGTGCAATTTTGAACAAAAATTCTTCTATTTAAAGCATTTCAGTATTCCAGTTTGCAAGGCAAACAGGGGAGACCAAGCTGTGTATTCACAGACTTTAAGAGGGCTGCCCTCACCTATTGGCCACACAGTTATAGATACACCCGGACCTTGAGGTTCATAAGGCTTGAAGACAATGTAGGTAAAGATCTCATATTACAGGTTTAGCATGCAGCTGGGGCATACAGATATAAAACCACTTGAATACCATAGAGAAGGGACTACAAGTGCAGGACAGAATGTTGTCAAGTTACTCCAGGCTTAATATATACAGTCTATTCAGATTGGGTCCAACTCAGAACAGATAAATTGGTCCCTTGAGAGGATGATGTTTGCAGTAAGTAGTCCATTAGATCCAGGGGACTAAGATGAATTTATGACCCAGATTGAAGTTTATGTCCTTCCTGATGACATTTTGATTTATTGAGATAGTCATCAAGAAGAAAAAAAACAATTTTTCAGATTACTTTTATATACTAATAAGTAAAACAGTATTCTCTGTGAAGTGGTAGAGTTCCAGAGGGGATTTGCAAAGTTGCCATCCAAGAATGTCATTTGCCTTTAGATTGATGATGAATATGAACCTATTCTTTTCCTCTTCAGATATTTGAATAAAATTCTTGATGCTTTCAGGTGAATATCCTTCTCTCAGAATATTGAAATTTCTTAAGAGCTCTTTCACTACTTATAGTCATGTTAAGAGTCATCAGTGTAGGCTGAAGTCTCTGAAAAGAGAAATTGGAGCTCTCCTATGCTGAACAAATATCTAAATTTTTCCTCTTTTTGTTCCAATAGTTTGCACATGTATCCAAGTTCATAATCTATATATTATTATATTATTATCTATACATTATGTTGTAATATGTATATGAGAAACATCTACATGATATATACCTGTGTCATGAAAATTTTATATATATATATATAGATATGTATAGATTCAGCCAACAGTGTTTATAAATCTCTATTAAATTAACAAAACACCTTTAGGATGACCAAATTTTAGCAAGTCTTCTGTTTACACAGAATTTTTCTCTGACTCTTGATGTATGTGTAGTAAATGTCCTTATATCAGCCTCTGAAATCATGATCTTGCAGTTGGATACATTTACTTTTATCCTATTTTTGTTCCAGGTGATTAATCTCTCAAAAATTCCCACCAAGGCACCAAAATCTTTGATACAATGATCATTACAGAAAAGATGAGAAAAGTTTAAAAAAATCAGCTTGAAGTTAAAACACACAGTATCACCTTTACAGAAATCTTAAATTATTTGAGTGAGATTTGAAAATGAAAGTGGTTGGGACACTTCCCAAATAGCCTTTTTTTTTCAGAGCCCAGTCTCCAGCCTATTGTCAGCCTCTTCTCTGCTCAGACTTTTGAGGATCTTCACGGGTTTACTTAGTTTCTCCATAGCCTACAATTCTCCATGAAGGAGTCTAGTAAAAATCTGTTGTAAACAATACTAATGAAATATGAATATGCTGTCAACCGGTAGCAAAATGAATTGGATTTACACATATACTGTAAAAAATAAAAGGAAAAATATGCATTTTTAAGTGAATTCATACCAATTAACAGAAAATTTATACACGGAGAATCCAAAATTTTGCATTTAATACTAAGAAATAAATGAATGATAGAGTGCAACTTGAAAATCTATTTTGAAGAAATTTTCATGTAGCTTGTTTTTAAGAATATTCTCTTTCCAGGAAGGGTTGTATCCTCTTTTTTTCCTTTTCATCAAAGGGCTTCCAAGTTAGAATTTGGAGTATTGCAAAAGAATTGAGAGTACTGCCAAAGGATTGCTCTCAGGTTTCTGTCAAGGAGATACAAACCAGACTTCAGGACCCCCTGCTGCTAGATTCTGCTTACACGTGTAGTAAAGATTTAAACTATAAGGCCTTGACCCTGCAAATACTTACACAGCTGTTGCTTAACTTTGTGAATTTTAATAGATTCTTTGAATTAGCTGGTAAAATCAGGCTGTTATGTAAAACTGTAGGATTTACACCACTCAGTGAAGCAAAAAAGAGTATGTAGACAAAGATATGCAACTCAATAAGCTGTTATTATCTAATTTAGTTACTAAGTCACTTCTTTGATAGTATAATTCTTTCGAACAGAGATTGGGTTCTTATCTTGTTTCTGTGATTTTCTAATCTGTAACAGGAATTACATTTACACAGAGACCATATATACAAAGAAACCTTTATATTTTCTCAGAAATGAAAGAAATAATTTTGAATCAAACTGGGTCTTGGTCTAGAACTTCTCAAATATAATTTTTTTTTCTCTTTTCAGACAATATACAGTCCATATAAATCAAAATATGTTTACCATTTAAATGATATATCTATAAAGGCATACAATTAACAGTTTGCCTTATGAAAGTAAAGGTGTGTTTTGTGAAGGACAATTGATAATAGCAAACAAAACTCATACTGTGAATATTAAATTGTTATTATCAAATGATGGTCAAATTTGAAATCTAACAATTAGAAAACATCAGATCATTTCAATGTAACATTGTTTAACTATGTACACCATTTATTCCACATCATCTTTTATTTCTCTAGAGTATGAATACCTCCAAAACATCCTTTTTATCCTTCCAGTCAAATCTGTACTTTAGTTGGTCAATGTGACTTGGTGTTTTCACAAAGAAAGCAGCTCCTACCAAGTCTTTTCAGCTTCAGCAAAGAAAATAACAGGATCACCCTTGGTTATACTGTTGCTAATGCTTGGATGGTCGGTTTGGCTTATTTTTCCATGTGGTGTGATTACTAAAGGATAAGCTGAGCTGGAGTATTGGACAATTTGCCTTCAGTTCAGTGATCCAGATATTTTTATAGGTGTCTATCTCCTTGTATTCCCTGTTTCCTTCAATTAAGGATGGTCTAAAATACTTATCTTCTGTATTGTGTGTTCCAGTCTCCAAGAATTTATCAAGAAAAAGAGTGTCTGTTGCTCTTGTGGCAGATGTATCTCCAATTCAAAATAGTGATCTTGTTCTCCTCACTCAGACACAGTTTTTTGGAAGAACAATAGTAGTTATTTGCCTTCTGGAAAGAAATTACTCTTAGAACTCTTGAGAGCGCTTAAAAGCATCTCTGTAGCCCCCCTAAAATTGTTCACTATGAGGATAAAAGAAAAAACAGAGACACCGCTCCTATTTCCCATGCTTAGAGTTTCCAGATGATTTTCTATATTAGCTCAACATGGGGATGGATCAGATTGTCCTTATGAGGCAGCTAACTTTTATTTTTCTACACAAAAAGCTATGTGCTTATTTCCAAAGAGATTTCACTCTAGAGTGCATTTCATCTTCTGTTGTTCCTCATTTGCAAACACATATCCTATAATATTTGTTACTGGATTTTAACTAAATAGCTATGTAAATATTCACAGAACTGTCTGAATTTACTATATACATCTCTTTTTTCATGAAAAAAAATCACCCTATAATGCAACATTTCTTTATTTTAAAATATCAGTAAAGGACTTTTTCAAAACTATTTCATTTAAGCTCAAGCAAAATAATATGTCTGATCTGTGTCCTTTAAGAAGAAATTACTTTTTCAGACATAAAGCAAGTCCAGCTCTAGCTTATACAACATATATATATTTCCAGGTTAAAAGGTTCAGAGTTCTGTTCTGATAAAGTTAAGTTTCTGACCCATAAAATATTCTGATTTGGATGAAATAATATTTTCTGATGAAAAACATTCCATGTTTTATATAACTTTATTACTAAGGATTTTATTCCTTAAATTTTCCTGCTTTATAAAACTCTTTTCTTCAGGAAAGAAAGATCAGATTCTGTTTAAACTATCAAACCAAAAGAAAATTATTATAGATCCTGTTTTATGTAATTTTTATATGATTTTGATAGATCATAATCTCTTTAGTTATCAGAACCTTTTGCTGCTCTCTCTAACTAACTGCTGGAGCCAGCCATGTCCTCAATCTTTGGGCAGCAAAAGTTACTCAGTTCTTGCATTTTCTGAGGTTTTCAAAATCCAGGATGATAAAAATGGTTATTAAAATCTACCAGAACATGATATTGGAGAAGGTATTGTCTAATATCTTTCAAAAAACTCTAGAAAAGACTAAAGCTTGATTAGCAATATTTTCTGTCTTCTAAAAAGGCCCAGAGCTGAGGATGCTTGATTGCTTACTGTAGTTAAGAAGAAAAATGAATTGCAATACTATAGTTCAGAAGCATTGAGCTATTTGAAGGATTAATTCCCTCCAGGACTGAGCTCAACTCCCATTGACTCTTCTCCTCTCCTTTCTGGATGTATAAACTCAAACCACTGTGGTTTCCTTCATTAGAAACAAGCAAAAAACAACAATGTTTTGCAAAATTGAGCTATTTGGCTAGCAAACAAAATATCCAGAGTAAAATTAGACAGATTAGTCACCTAGGTGAACATCAAGGTAAAAAAGCACATAAACTGATATTGAGTCCTAAAAGAAAGTAAAATTTACACAGGCCTTCACCCAAAAATGTAGAAGAAATGATGATCAGGAAAGGAAAGTCATTTTTGTTGACATTTGGTGGTGTGAAAGAGATAAAAGTGACTGATGAGCAAACTGGAATATGTTTGCTTTTCTCATGGAAAAATGTAACAACCTAGAAGCACTTAGGTGTGAAAAGAAGTTGCTATACAGCAGAGACAAAGGTTAGTAACAGAGAACTGTACAAGGCAGCTCTGGAAGATGGTGGGTCCTCACATGACTGATGGCTTTTGCTTTCAGAAGCACAAGTGTTAAAGGCTGGTAACGTGAGTAAGAAGGCAGGGGATCATATGGCAATCTTTATAAGAATTTTTTTTTTGTGAGCTAAAGAGGTTACAATTAGTTTGCAATGCTGCATAGGCTGCTGAGAACTGAATATTGCAAGCAAAGCTATCAAAGTTATCTTAATCAGTACTAGTTTTATGCAAGGAGTAGCTTAAAGAAGCAAGTAGTAAGGCAAAAAGAGGCATTAGGTGTAGCAAAAAATATAAGATTTTCTTTAGAGAAGACATTCTAAAAATGCATATTATACTTCAAGAATTGGTTATCTCGATCATGTTAATCTCTGTTGTGTTTTCTTTACTTTCTTAATTGCATTTTAAATTACTTTATTCAGATTTATGTATGTGAAAATTTAGCTCCCAGAACACCAGAAAGTTTATTAGAACTCTTCTAAGCATTTTTGTAGTATTCTACTCAAATTAGAATCAACTTGTTGCTGCCAATCTAAACCTGGCAGAAAGGTCAAAGCGGGAAACCTGGGCATATGGAATACCAGTCTGTGGTGCAAATATAAACTAAGCCAAAATGTCTTGAGTTCCAGTCTTAACTGCGAGGCTCCCATGTGCATCATATTTATTGGATGTGGGTACTACAATTTAAATCACAGAAACACAGAATCACAGAACCTTAAGGGCTATAAAGGATCTTGAAAGATACCTAGTCTGAACTCCATTATACTTTTAATGTCTTCTTTGCAGGCTTAGAAGTGAGAGCAAAAATAAAAAGAAAGAGTATCAGCAATAGAAATGACCTCCGCAAAATGTCAAGTAAATAACTGAAAAATTCCGTTATTTGTTTTGTGTAATGTCTTACACTTAACAGAAGAACATATCTAGCCGGCAACTAGATAATGCAATATAACTTAAATCTAGCACCTGATGAAATTTTCATAGAATCATAAAATTATAGACTGGTAGGGTTGGAAGGGACTTTTAGAGATCATCTAGTCCAATCCCCCAGCAGAAGCAGGTTCACCTAGATCGGGTCGCATAGGAATGTGTCCAGATAGGTCTTGAAGGTCTCCAAGGAAGGAGACTCCACAAGCTCCCTGGGCAGTCTGTTTCAGGGCTCCCTCACTTGTACACTGAAATAGTTTTTTTCTTATGATTAACTGGAACATTTTGTTTTGCAGCTTCATCCCATTACCCCTTGTCCTGTTTAGCTCATAAACATCAACACTATTTTAAAAATTTACATTATTTAAATAAATTTTAGCTTATAAACATCTACACTATTATATGCTTGTTTTTCTGTAGTACTCACATTACTTGAGTGGGTTTGGTTCAAAATGAGGAAAATACATTAGGGTTTGAAAACACTAAAGTCCATTAATTGAATTGAGATGAAATCCTTTATTTATAATCAGATCCATAAAAAGGGCTGACAAAAGTGGGGAAATTTTGATAAAAGAAACAATGAGGTTTAGTTACACTTTTGGAATGACTCTATGCTACAGCAAGAAAGAACATTGAATACTTTTAATTTCAAATGAAAAATAGGCATGTTTCCTGCCAGAATCAGAGACCTCACTATATTTAATTCATAGAATCATAGAATGGTAGGGTTGGAAGGGACCTTTAGAGATGATCTAGTTCAACCCCCTTGCAGAAGCAGGTTCACCTAGATCAGGTCACAATTAATTAACTAATGGTTCCTGTGATGTTGATTTTTCAGCCATGCAGTGTTGTTTGGCTAAGTTACTCCATCATACCTACAAAAAAGGGCAGAGAAAAAAGGTGTGAGAGTGATTTTAGGCAGCACTGCAATTCTCTTAATCCTAAAAACATTATTGTGCAAGTCTTCTCCTTTCTGTGTGAACAATTTACAAGCAGCCCTCTCTTGTAACAACTTGTATCACAAAGTATTCCCAAAGGTGGGGAAACAACAGTTTTATCTGCCAAAAATATAAAATTCAAAACTACTTGAGTGCAGCTAACTTTTGCTGAGCTGACACCAGTGTTTCACTGGAATTTACCTAGATTTTTTGTTGGTCTAGGACCTTGAAAAATAAGGAGCCCCTGGGCAGAGGGCAGAAATGCTTAAAAACTCCAGTAGCTGAAATGTCACAAAAAAATAAATTAACTTGGCCAAAAAAGAAACCCAGTGTATATACCATTTCGAGCGAGGGAATGTCCTTTATTCATATAATTTTGAAATAAAATAAACAAAAAAAAAT